>CM022754.1:24696355-24768442 GCA_012411365.1 Ameiurus melas | reverse complement strand
GCAACTAATGGAGGCCAGCCTCCAGCAGCTGACAATAACGACTGCAGCAGCCCTGCGAGCAGAAGCGTAGATGTACCACGCGTGAACTTGTTGAAGAGGTGGATAGAGCCAGCACCAGTATCGTCTGTGTTGCGCCCTAGACACAGATCACAAGGATGCCTTAGTCCATCTGGGCAAGATCTCTTCCCCACACAAAAACAGGAGCTAACAGAATTGCTGAATTCCAAAATAAAACTGATCTCATTTACATATTTTACTATTTCTGTTGTCAGACAACAGGATTTCTTGTTCCAGTTAACACATCGAGTGAGGGTCAACAATGGCAATGCAGACACCCTCTCACAGAGGAATAGACTCTTTGCGCAAACACTGCCAGCAGTAGGCTCACAGCTTAGGAGGGGGTTGGGGGTACTGCGACAGTGGGCCTCTGGACCAGATGAACTTCTGTATGCTCCTCACACTACAGAGACTTATCTCAGCACCACTGTTGTCGATCGCAGTAGAGCATTAGGTGGGGAAATAGAGCACAACTTGTGGCAGATAAACACCAACTCCTCACCCTCTCAGAGAAGACTGGAGAGGATACAAGGGCATCACAACCTCAGCAGCCTGAGCAGCTTTTGTCTACGTGTCCATGCTGATCAATTCTGTTCTATGTCTTACAGATGACAACAATTCTCTCCCCCTACGACACACCAAGAGCCCTCGCCCCCACTACCAACGCTACCTCCACACTCTGCTACCGGCCTACACCACTCTGCCCGGCCCACAGTGACCACACTCCTCTCCAACACCTTTCTCCCAGACTGCTGCCCCAGGACAGAGTGTCCCATGACCCTCCTGCACGCCCATTCTACTAAATAAAAGCTCTCTTAACCAGTCTCACTCACTCTGTGTTCCACCTGCCGCTGCTGCTACACAATAAAATATTCAACCTTTCGTTCTTGAGAGGTCAAAAACAAAAACAAAACAATAAAGGGCCTTGAGCTCTGAAACATGAAACTGCTGTGACCTTATTCATTTTTGGATCAATTCCGAATACTAATCGAATCATCTGCTGGTTTTAACAACTATAAAGTCATTAGAATTCCTACAAACGTTCAACCACTGCTTCTTGAGATATTGCATTAATGAGAACCTTAGATGGATGGACAGACTCAGTGGTGGAGGCATAAAAATATATAAAAAGGTCTGCATAAATACTAAAGTCAGACACACTTATCTAACGTTATGGGGTGTAGTAATGACCAACTAGTCTTATCTACTTAGTAAATCTGAGAAAGTTATGTTTTAATAACTTTCCTGTCCCATTGTGTGAAATCCTGCAAATACAAATGAAATGTGCAGCTTTCATTACTAAGAACTCCAACAATGTAACCAGTATGTACGTCTGCATTACTTAATGCAAAAAACATAATAAGTGGACAAACCAGTGCATGTATCAACCAAAATTATACCAGGAGTAAAAAAAAACCCACCCATAGTAGGGAACACGTACACCAAAATTATACCAGGAGGACATATATACACTTATATGCCATATAGGTATGATGACTATATATATATATACACTTATATGCCATATAGGTATGATGACTTATATGTACACTTATATGCCATATAGGTATGATGACTTGAAGGCCGTGTTTATCAGTTAAGTCTCATTGTTTAGCTTTAAAACGCTCACTTTGAGGATGAAAATGCTAATTGGCAAAGGTTCACTAGCTAATTAGGTTAATTAGGTGTGTTCTGAACCACACTGCATTCAGCGCACTCAGCATTCTGTAACCAAGAAAATACTTGTACAAGTAAATATAGAGAGTTTGTTTAAAACAGTTGGGTGTTTTTACCAGACAACGTGTAACGGCAAGCCACAATTATGCCCTGCCCCTGTAGCGTCCATTACGGTGCTTTTTCACCGCGCACCTTCCTTCACTGATGGAAAGCTCCGGCTCTTTTAAGTGAACTGAATCCTTTGGCTCAGCTCTTCAATAGGAGTCGATTCCATCGGCTTCCGTTTGGATCACTGCCATTTTTCTGAATCAGATTCAGAATCAGTTTTATTGGCCAAGTATGCCCGAACACTCAAGCAGTGATATGTATCATGATATATAATTTAGCTAATAAACTGTCTCTAAAGTAGCCGTGATGTAAAAACATGTAAAAAGATGTATAAAGGATGTAAAAAAAACAAAATTTTATGTAAGAACTGTTCAACTGAGTTAGATGATATTTTATTTTTTTCATTCTTACAAAAACTAAGTTCTAACACTGAATTCTTAAAAAAAAAAAAAAAAGAAAAAAAAGAAAAGGAGGGAGATATTTGAAAGATTAGGCTTTTTAAAAACCCCAGCAAATTTACATATAATTAACTTCTTCCATTCGATTCCAGGTTCTCCGGTTTCCTCCCCCAGTCCAAAACACATGTATGGTAGGCTGATTGGCGTGTCTAAAGTGTCCGTAGTGTATGAGTGGGTGTGTGAGTGTGTATGTGATTGTGCCCTGTGCCCTGTGATGTCCAGGGTGTACCCCGCCTTGTGCCCGATGCTCCCTGAGATGGGCTCCAGGTTCCCCGTGACCCTGAAGGATAAGTGGTATAGAAGATGGAGGGATGGATATCACTTTACCGACATCATAGAAAAGTATATTGTGACTTAATTTATCTATAACCAGTTTATGGTTGTTGTTGTTGTTTTGTTTTGCATGATTTTTTTTGAGGAATCCCAAAATATCGCAATCAATGGACAAGGCTTTAAATCCACCTGAGAATAGTGGACATGATGGTAAAAAACCCGACCAAAAACCATGGAGTTCAGGGCAGAAGAAAAACATATGGCCAAGCTGACAGGGAGAGCCATGGCATGACACTTGTCCTCTACATCCAGATACATCACAGACAATCTCGACTCAATCCTCGAATAAGAATTATGAACCTGGGAGAAGAAAGAAAACTTTTTAAGAGAGGGGTTACGGGATCTCCAGGGATCAACGAGACCGTTCTGACAAATAAAATCGGAAAATGTTTTGGACATTGCAGATTGATTCAGAGTACGGGGGATTAGATCGATCCAAGTTTGGGTCAAAAACACACATTTAAATCTCCCTGAAAATCAACAGGTGAGTATTTAAGAAAGGGAGATTGCTCAACAATCTATTAGAAAATTCTACATCAAAGTGTGGAGCATACACATTAACCAACAATACCTGTCTTTGCATTAAAGTACCAGCAACTATAATATATCTACCGTTCACATCAGCAGTAACATTAGTGGACGAAAACTGTAACCTTTTAAAGGTCAATTAAAATAGCGCCCTCTCTTGCTTTCGAATTAAAGTTCGAGTGAAAGACTTGATTCTGTTGTGGTTAAAAATATACATAAAATAAACGTGAGGGAGACCGAGTAGGAGTAATAGGTCATTTTATTGAAAATCAGCAGTGAGATGCACAATTTGGTGGCGGGTGCTCGAGTCCAAATCCAGCCCTTCCAATAAATGGGCACCTAGAGGACACATAGAGGAGGAATTAGGTGGATATTGATAAACAGGATTCACATTTTGGGATTGACACACTATGGTTTAATAGTCACAGAGAAGGAGAGTTAGGGAGGCGCACACACATAGATAACACACACACACACACACACACAAACAAACTTCGCGTTCAGGGTCAGGCATGCAAACATAGCACACACACTCTCTGCCTCTCTCTCTCTCTAACACCCCCTCCCAAAGGCCCGAACGCACACACACAATATTAGAACTTTACAAGAATAAATAGTATTGAGATATTATTAGGATAATTTAATAATATTATGAAGTAGGGAGTACAGTAAAACCATGTGCAAGTAGTATAACTATATATATAATAGTTAAATAGAAATATAAAACAGATATAAAAGTAAATTATAAACCAGACAAATAGGAATAAAAGGTAAATGGAACTTACTCATAATGATGAAGAGAAAAGAGTCTTGTCTCTCTGGAAGGGTGGGTCCTGCTGTAGACAGGGGGCTTTAGATGTTTAAAAGAACCATAAGAACCATGAGGAGCTATTTATACGAATAGCTGCATCACACTGCACCTGTGTGACCAAGGAAGTTGCTCCAAATTGTTTTCTTTTTCGTTCTCGGTTCAAATTGTTTTGTTTTTCGCTCTCGGAAATCAAACCTAATGGTAATCTTGAGGGGGCGGTAAACAAACATTATGGTAATCGCAAGTGGATTGTTTTCTGTTCTAATGGTAACTGTTGGGGAGGGGTTTTTAATCCTCATGGTAGATGTAGATGAGCTCTTTTAACCCTATTGATAATGAGATCCTAATCTTTCTGAAATTTATTGGTAATATTCTCTGTACATAAGCTATAAATACTGGAGCTTAAACTCCAGTTATCAGATCACTTCTGGGAATTCTCATTGGTGTGGATCTCGTGTGGTGGACCGAAAAAAAACTGGACCCTTGCCTTTCCTCACCACGGCTAATCGTCTCTTTTTCTATCTCAATTGGGTTTACGGATGTGAGTATTTGCTTCTAATTTTAATTGTCTTTGGGTAACAGGCTAGATTAGGGCCTTCAATTCACCCAGGGGCAGTGTAACCTATGATGATCTTTAATATGTGGGTGCTGTAGAAATACTATATTGGAGTTTAACGTTTTCAAATGTGTAAAACCTTAGATCTCTTAACAGGATTACCCATACCTCTGACGTTCCAACTAATAAATCTCAAAGAGGGCGTGCGCCTGTCCCAGCGTGCCTAACCATTTAAATAAAGTAAACCATAGGAATGTGAATAGCCAATGAGAGCCGAAGTGGGACCTTACACCCCCAAGTCTCCAGAAAATAAGGGAGACAG
Source organism: Ameiurus melas (assembly GCA_012411365.1). Classification (NCBI taxonomy): domain Eukaryota; kingdom Metazoa; phylum Chordata; class Actinopteri; order Siluriformes; family Ictaluridae; genus Ameiurus; species Ameiurus melas. The sequence continues at coordinate 24,763,592 of CM022754.1, read as the reverse complement.
TAGTGTTTCCCACCTAGGGTTGTCCACAAAGTGGACAAAGAGTAAGCTAAACCTAAACGAAAAAGAACAAATTCCAGTAAGAGAAAAGTCCCCTACTGACTTCAAATCTAATAAATAATCTGCACACTTAAATGTGTCTTTACCTTTAAAGACTTATAATAATCTTACAGTGTAGCACATAAAAAATAAACAAATAAATAAATAAAAAATAGATAAAATAAATAATTAAACTCTAACCCAGTCAAAACGTCAAAACAGAGAACATTAATATAGAAGTGAATATAAGGGGAATGAGTCACAAATTCTAGACGAACTAATGCAGAACATCCTCAATAAGAATTCGAATTCTCTAGTGCTGGAAGGCCGAGTGCAAATAAGAATAAAGAATATTATCAAAAATAAAATAAAGTAAAAAAATAAAATAATAATAATGATAATAATAATAAATAAAATAAATAAATAGCTAAATAAACAAATAAAGAAAGAACACTACACTGTGTAGGTGATGCGGTTCACCCCAGTTTTAAGGGTTTAACGTAGTCTGCTGCTTCCTCCGCTGAAATAAAGTCCTTCTGGACACCTTTATATGTAATGCGAAGCCGAGCCGGGTGTTTTAAAGACATCTTGCAAAAGGGGGGCCTCGGTCAAATGTTAATGCCATTCGGGGGGCATTTTCCGTGCCCTGGAAAAGTTTGGGAACCCCTGCCACATACACAGTCTACTATTTAATTATATGTCTCCAGGCTTCCAAAATGCTTACATGCAAACAAATAATAAAACAAAAAGTCCTTATAGTCTGTCTACTCGTCGCCCATCTTAGAAATGCTCCCACATGGTTATTTTCAGTCATACAGGACCAAGCTGATAAGACGATTTTTACTGTAAAACATTTAGAGTAAAATGCTGTAATTTCTTTATTTTTACAATGTTATATAAGAATATCTTCCGATCAGTAACGGAACTGATCCAACAAATTTGAAAGTTTCAGAATTTGGTTTTACACCTTTTATTTAGGTATTCATTTATTTATTTACTTACTTTGACCCTTTTTACCAACTTTGAAGTTCATCCTTGTGTGTTTACATTTTCAGCCACGTTGGAGCAGGAGGAAAAGTAGGACAAGAATGTATGGGACACTGCGATATATAACCTATATGAAGTTGAAAAAAATGTCTTATTTCAATTGTTTGTTTTTGAACATAAATTGTTTATAAATAGGCCTATATACTTTCTAAAAGAGTAGCATATAACTTTAGGTGGATTCATGTACAGTACTTTACAATCTATATGCTTGTTAATTTTTTAGGTAGTATTAGGTAAAGCCTAAATATGACCAAAGGTGTTGTTCATTTTTAAGAAAATTCAATTCAATTTTATTTGTATAACGCTTTTACAACAGACATTGTCTCAAAGCAGCTTTACAGAAATATCAACACGGTGTACAGATATTAAAAGGTGTGCATTTAAATTTAAAAAAAAAATTGAGAAGAACCCGACTCAGAAGGGAACCCGTCCTCATCTGGGTAACAACAGATAGTGTGAAAAAGTTCATTATGGATTTATATGAAGTGTGTTTGGCCTTAGAAGCAGCCGTAGTCCCAGCAGTCTGGAATTGGAGAAGATTTGAGCTCCATCCTGAGGTTTGTTACAGTACTGTCCGGTTTTAATTTAATGGCCTGTATTTCATGTCTAATATTTTTAAGGTGGAGAAATAGATTTTTCTAGCATCGCCAAGAGATTTTCTGTATTTCAGTAGACTCTCCTTCCATGCCGTTTGGAATATCACCAGTTTGGTTTGACGCCATTTACGTTCTAATTGTCGAGTTTTCTGTTTTAAGGTTCGCGTTTGATCATTATATCAGGGTGCTAATTTTTTCTCTCTAATTATTTTTCTTTTGAGTGGAGCCACTCTATCTAGCATGTAGCGGAGTGTTGACTCCAAGCTTTCAGTCGCCTGATCGAGTTCTATGGGATCTGAGTTGATTCAAATCTAATTGATGTTTCTGCGAGGTTATTGATGAAGCTCCGGTGCAGTAGCTGATGTGTAGATATGTTTAACGCGGTAGGGAGGTGAGGTGGAAATATTATGATAAATATTTATTGTGAACGAGATAAGATAATGGTCTGAGACAACTTCAGACTGTGGAAAAATTACAATATTTTCTATATTTAATATGTTAGTACGAGGTCAAGAGTGTGACCACCATTATGAGTAGACCCGATTACATTCTGATTAATCCCTACTGAATCTAAGATCGACACAACTGCTGTTCTTAGAGGGTCTTCCATGTTATCAAAATGAATATTAAAATCTCAGACGATTAATGTTTTATCTACAGACACATCCAGGTTTGAGATCTAGTCTGCAAATTCTCTAAGAAATTCAGTATATGGCCCTGGGGGTCTGTAAATAATAATTAGAGGAATTGACTTATTTGCAGTCCATCAGGACGAACACCAAATTATATATATATATAATTAAATTAATTATTATATATATATAATCGCAGATATATATTTTGTTTTAGTTTGTTTTCAGTCCTGCAGGTCCACTTTTTTATATATATATATAAGTGGACCTGCAGGACTGGAGAAAACCACTAACAACCGCAGAACAATATTAACTTTAAGTGAAATTCACACATTTATTAAATATTCACATGAGAAACTGAAGCACTGTTTAATTAGTCGAGGAGTACAATGAGAAATGTACTGAAGTAATCTGTAGTCTACAGAAGCTTTATTACAAAAACAACACTTTATTGTTCATCTTGCACTGACTTCGTTCAGTGAAAGGTTTAAATAAAGAATTTCCGCATTAAACAACCAACACCTGACAGACTGTACGAGTTATTTAAATGAACACCTGCGGCTGGTTTCCTTTCACTGAGAGAAGTCAGTGTTACACAGTAAAAGTCTTTTACTTCAATCATCAGTGCTGCTGCACTTGTGCAATCAGCTCATCACACAGCTTGGTGACGTCTTCCAAACCTTCATCTGAAAACACACAGATGAAGTAGAAATCACACACTGCAAGGACACAGCCAGGTTCTCTTTTACACACACTTGAAAGGAGATAAACCAGCTGAACTTCCTAATCTTACATTAAACATCCAACAAGCAGCTTTCGGGTCACAGCGAGATATTAATGACAAGTTCCTGTAACGATTCTTCTGCTTTAAACTCAAACCTGGTTATGACACCATCTCAAACTAAAACAACTTCCATCTACAAAGCTACAGTGCAGAAGAGTTATTCTGACCGGGGGGAGGAACCCCCCTCACCCCAAACACACCCGAGTGTGAAAGAATCTTGAAGTACATTTACATTTATTCACTTAGCAGACGCTTTTATCCAAAGCGACTTACAAATAAGCAAAGCGATATATCAAGCAGGAACAATACAATACAAGTGCTACTATACAAGATCCATTAATTGAATACCAGAGGAAGCAAAGTGCACAGAGTAGAGGTGTAAGTGCGTTGTGTGTGTGTTTTTTTTTTTCTTTTTTCTCTGAGTTGGTTAGCTGTTCACGGAAGAGCTGGGTCTTTAGCTGTTTTTTGAAGATAGTGAGAGATTCTGCAGTCCGGATTGAATTCGGAAGAGCATTCCACCACTGGGGAACGGTAAGCGTGAAGGTTCTGGAAAGGGTGGGAACTACTAAACGTTCTGGAAAGAGTGGGAACTACTAAACGTCGGTCGCTAGTCGATCGCAGATTGCGAGAGGGAATGTAAGCCTTCAGGAGAGAGTTGAGGTAGGAGGGTGCTGTTCCTGACAAGGTCTTGTAGGTGAGCATCAAGGCCTTGAACTTGATGCGGGCAGCTACAGGAAGCCAGTGGAGGGAGATGAAGAGGGGTGTGACATGGGTTGTCTTGGGCTGGTTGAAGACAATGCAGCATTCTGAATTATCTGAAGGGGTTTGATGTAGCTGGCTGGGAGACCTGAAAGAAGTGAGTTGCAGTAGTCCAGTTTAGAGATGATAAGAGCCTGGACTAGTATCTGTGTAGAATGTTTGGTGAGGTCTGGTCGGATTTTCTTGATGTTGTACAGGATGAACCTACAGGACCTTGCAGTTGCTGAGATGTGGTCTGTAAAGGTCAAGCCGTCATCAAGAATCACCCCAAGGTTCCTGGCCGTCCTGGCTGGCATGAGTGTAAGTGAACTGAGCTGTACAGTGAGGTTCTGGTTGATTGAGATATAGGGTGGGATGACGAGAAGCTCAGATTTTCCCAGGTTAAGCTGAAGATGGTGCTCCTTCATCCAGACCGAGATGTCTGACAGGCAAGAAGAGATGCGTGCAGAGACAGATGGATCGTCAGGCTGGAAGGACAAATGGAGCTTGGTGTCATCAGCATGACAGAGATAGGAAAAGCCATGAGACTCAATCACCTGACCGAGAGATGTAGTGTAGATGGAAAAGAGGAGGGACCCAGAACTGACCCCTTGTGGAATGCCAGTTGTGAGTTGCTGAGTTTCAGAAATACCTCCGCACCATGATACCTTGAAGGATCTGTCCGAAAGATAGGATTCCACCCAGCGTAGAACCGTTCCAGTGATGCCCAGGTTGGAGAGAGTTGACAGGAGGATCTGATGGTTCACAGTGTCGAAAGCAGCAGAAAGGTCAAGTAGGATGAGGATAGATGATCTAGAGGTTGCTCTTGCTAGTCGTAAGGCTTCAGTGACGGAAAGCAGAGCAGTCTCCGTGGAATGGTTGCTCTTGAAGCCAGACTGCTTGGTGTCTAGGAGGTTGTTCTGTGTGAGAAAATTGTAGAGTTGATTAAAAACGGCTCTTTCAAGAGTTTTGGAAAGAAAGGGGAGGAGGGAAACAGGTCTGTAGTTGTCAACTATAGCAGGGTTGAGTGATGGTTTTTTAAGCAGTGGGGTAACCCGGGCTTGCTTAAATGAGGTAGGGTATGTGCCAGTAGAGAGCGATGTGTTAAAGATGTGTGTAAGTGCAGGTAATAGTATGGGAGAGATGGACTGAAGAAGGTGAGAAGGGATAGGGTCAAGGGGACAAGTTGTGGGACGGCTAGAGAGGAGGAGTTTAGAGACCTCAGTCTCTGAGAGGGGAGAGAAGGAAGTCAGTTGGGAGTTACGTGGAGGAGGAGTCAGTCTATGCATGTCTGGGGTTGAGAACTGGTTCCTGATTTCAGTGTATTACCTTCGATCAGTATTTCAGTGTAGTACCTTCTGCTCAAGGTTCTTCTCCGCTTTGAGCTGCTCTCTTCACTCCCATCTTGGCCAGCTGCTGTTTCTCCTGAAGCACTCGTCTCAGCTCGGCATGCGCCAGCTTGTCTTTGTGCTTGTGCTCGGCTACACGTTACACGCAGTCAGTCAAACAGGTGCGTGATGAACGCGCAGAGAGAGATAGAGAGAGAGAGAATGAGTGAATAAATTCAGACGTTACATTAACGCATCTGTTATCTGAGCGATGAGTACCTCGACCTGGGACATGATGTGCCTAGCGAGGTAGGAAGCGAGAGGTTAAACACTGTGACTGTAAATAAACACAGATGAACAGCATGCACGTACTCTATGCACTGAAGTTCGAGCCTGAGCTTATTGATCTCAGCATGCAGATCCGCCACTGTCTCGGCGTACCGAGCGTCCCGAGCTGCCTCTCTCTCGGCGTACAGAGCAGAGCGAGCCGCCTCTCTCTCGGCGTACCGAGCGTGCAGAGCCGCCTCTCTCTCGGCGTGCAGAGTGTGCAGAGCCGCCTCTCTCTCGGCGTACAGAGTGTGCAGAGCCGCCTTCTCGACAGGTATTGGTACATGAATCCGCCACTCTCTTGGCGTACCGAGCGCCCTGAGCGCCTCTTGCCACATATTCTCCTCCACCTACAAGAACACACACGGCTTTTAAACTCACGCACTTTGTTTTACATCTAAAGCATTATCCATGGACAGAGCACACACCTCCCCAAACAATGTAAACACAACAATAAAATAAAACAGGAATGTGTTGGAATAAAACTCAAGTGATCGAGTCAATGATGAATCGTTAGCAGAGTTATTTATGCTAGGTGACACTATGGAAAATATCTATGAAGTGCAAACAATATGAGTAACTGACATTTGGATATGTTAATGAAGCAAATTCAATATGCAACCAACATTTATAATTATTACTTGAGCATAATCATATAATCAATGTTGGTTAAAAAACAATCTATATATATAATCATAAGAAATTAGATTGTTTATATCGATTATTATATTATATATTATAATCGTTAGAAGCATAATCTAAATCCATAGAACAATGTTTGATCAAGTGATATTCTGAGTGGATTTGAGTTGAATGAACTCTGGTTCAGTGTACAACAATTGTTCTTCTGTATTAGCTGGCACTTGTCTCCACAGCAATAAACATTGGCAGTAGATATTCGCATGCGGGAGTAACAAATAACTTTGAGGCAGATACAAATTAGGGAGTTAGGAGAGGGCCTCGGGAAAGGAGGTAGATATCAGCAGGGACAACCAGTAGAGACAGACAGATGCTCATTGAGGCCTAAGAAGAGAGTCAAGGTCAAGACACACAAGCCTGTGTGAAACCTTTTTTTTGTAAAAGAAACCTTGTCCTCATGAAACTTTTTCAAGAAAAACAACTAACTGCACATGTTCCACAAATTTAAGATAATGCATAGACATGAGTATTTAATTGTGGCAAAAAGATTGAAAAAAGACGGTTTTTGTACGCATAATTCAGACACTCTGCAGACAGTCACACTTTATTGATTTAAAAATTTTACTTTTACATCTACTAAACTCTGTCTCTGAAGTTTTTGACTTTATGCTAAAAAGGTTGGTTTATTCACGACAACACAGAAGGTCAAAATTCAGAGAATTCACTCTGCTGACAAAGATCTGAGATTCCGCACGTGTTTAGATCGAAGGAGATCAACTGTTCCTGATCGAGCTCCTGTTCCGTGTTCCCACTGCACTGGAGTACCCGTGAGCTTTAGGGATAAGTGACATGTTACTCGCCGCACCTGTTTTCGGGTCATTTCCAGAGCAGTGTCCAGATCTTTCTGAGTGTACTTCAGCATGTCCACGTTCATGTCCTCGCTCTTCTGGGTCTCCTTCAGCATCTGCACACACACACACACACACACACACACACACATTCCTCCACTTTATGTGAATTTCACAGTCATTCATATGCATGTGTGTGTACATCTAAGTTTGTGTTTGTATACACACACACCCACACACACACACCTCCCTGCCTGTTCTTGTTGATGGGGACTGTGGGATACTCATAGCTGGAAGGGGGGGGGGGGGCAGTGCCTAGGACTCAAGCTCAAAGGTCTGTGAGGGAAATTATTCATTTTTTACTTTGTAATAGTTTTGTTCTTGTTCCGTTTCATTCTCATGTGAGGAAAACGCCTCAGAAGGCCATGTGATGTCACTGAGATCAGTACAGAATGTTTATCTGCATACAGAGACACAAACATGTTCTTCTGTTCAAGGTTCGTCTAAACATCATCTAAGATCTTAAAACAAAGCCTGTTTGAACTGCCTCAAACTGCTTCTTATCGGTACACAGAAGTGTGTCATGCTCCGAGTTTCATATCTATAGTAGTGGTTTAGTACAAGGGCTTCAGAGCGCTCTCATTATTCTGTCCTGCTTTATTCTATCCTGTATTAACCATCTTTCTGTAAGAAACCTTTTTACCTTCAGAGGACGAGTCTGCGAGTGTTGTCTAATTTCCACGACAATTTGGCGTCTTCTGGCGGGGCTGCGTGAGTCTTTCAGCTTTCTGGACAACACGGCAAACCGGAGGACGGCGTGGAAAAGTTTCACCCTGAACTCTGTGTTGATGCGGAGCCTTGTTTGCGTTTTGTTGTGTAGAGCAAAAGACAGAGATAGATGCAGGCTCACCACTGACTGGTAGGAATCATCAAGAAGTTAGAATTAGAATTTTATGAAGTCATGGTGTATTGCTGTCTGTGTGGAAGGGAGTCAGTGATAAAAGAAATGCGCGTATTACATTGAGAGAAGTATTACATGGAGGCGATTTCTTATAAGTATGAGGAACTTCACCTCTGCGACGGCAGAGCGATTGGTGTTTCTTAGATCACAGCTTCAAAACTAAGATATATACCGATGGGTATATATAAAGAGAGATAATAACGGTAAAAATAAATGGAAAGAGGCCGTTTCGAAGAATAAATAAGTAGAGAGTACTTATTAAGAAGCATCAGAGGCACAGTATTTTTTACGTTGGATTATCATCAAGTGGCATGCCCCAATGACCCGTTCCATCATATCAGCAGTACATGATATATTTGGCAAATTTAACACAAAATTTGACTGAGATGATAATAATAATAATAATAATAATAATAATAATAATAATAATAATAATAATAATTTTACTAAATGGCTGTATGTGGACTCGCCCTCACAGGTAAACTCTTACCTTAAGGTTTGCTCTAGTGAACCTATGAGTTATATGATTAAATGAATGTCTAGAGACTTGGCACTCATTCTGAACCTTTTCTGTCTGCACGAGAATGCATACTCATTATTGCTTATTATTGATATTGCTTTCATATCCCTTATAGCAAGACGTTCCCTACTGTTACATTGGAAGTCTGCTAAATACCCATCTATATCCCAGTGGATAAAGGATGTGATGTTTTTCCTGAAACTCGAGAAAATAAGATATACGATGAATGGTTGTACAGAAATGTTTTTTCATAAATGGCATCCCTTAGCCTATTTATGGAGTTACAGACACTACCCACTTAATTGGCGCCTGATGTTGAATTTTATATATCTCAACCAGGACTTTGGGTAGCCATGATGAGCGAGGGTTTGGTTTTTTTTTTCTTTGTATAAAAAGAAAAAAATCTGTGAAAAGAATGCATACTCATTTGATTTTCATAGCATGTTCAATTGATTTAAACTTTGAATGTTATAGAAGCTGTAAAAGAAAAATAATAAACATATCAAATATGGGAAAAACAAGTAGCAAAGCACATCCTGGGACACATGTTAACGGTATGAACACGGTGAGCATGACACATCCTCCGGCTCTCTGTGAAGTAGGAGGACGAAAGTTTGGGGATGAACTTCAGATATTCTGCAGAGAATTCAGACCCACCACTCATGAACTACAATGACTGCTCATGGCAAAACCTGGCACGGACTGGGTCAAGTGGGATGATGGAGTCAACGCAAGGTACAGAGCACAAATCATGGAGCTCCAGCAGAGGCTGACGAACACCCTTCCTGTGTGACTGCAAAGTGCAAGCAGCAAGATTCAGAGACTGTATCACAGTACCTGTCCAGGCTCACTGAGATCCTATGAGGGGCAAAGGAAAGAAAGATGGAGAGAAGAGGAAGACCAAAAGCACGCAGACGAGAGAGACCTGACCGTCAGGGCTATGGACCAGGATTAAACTTTTACAACTGCGGAAAAGTTGGACATTTTGTAAGAGATTGTCCAGAGCAGAAGCGAACTGATGGGCAGAGCTAAGGGAAGGGTGAGGCACCTGGGAACAGAAGAGGGGACATCAGACACCCAAACTATCAGTTAGCTTACAAAAAATATATGCACACCCCCACATCCAACATTAGTCAGATTGACAATTCACAAGTGTCTGAACCAGTCATGACCCTTAACCTTTTAAAGTATAATGCATCTCCTTTCACACCGTTAACATGTACATCTCTTGTAGTTAATGGGCAAAGTGTCACATTTTTTGGTATTCAAGCGTAACGATTCAGTAATAAAACACTGCGAATTAAAAGAATCCCTGAAAAATTTGTTCACGGTCCCTGTGCTCCATGGGTGTGTCCGGGCATTCCGTATTAGAACGTTTCTCTGAACCGCTAGTTTGTGAATGTGAAAATGGGAAAGGAGTAACCCACTAATTCCTAATTTCATCTTCATGTCCAGTCGATCAAATGAGCAAGGACTTAATGTGTGTTTTACACTTAAACTTGATGTCCTCGCCTCAGGGAGTAACAATAACTGATGATTCATCATTGTGAACTCCGTTTGTTAAAGAAACAGAGCTGTGGGTTTATCAATGGTCAATGCATAACAAGCCTAGAGCCTGTGCTCATTTGTTGACATTGGCACATGATAAGATGAAGGACAACTATGTTGATTTTATGCTGTCCTCTGTCCTCCATTGCACAGCGCAAGTGCATGAAGGAAGAGACTTTAATTTTGAGAAGGAATGGTTTATGGATATCCCAGAAAGTGAAGAGCTGTACCTATATTGGTGTGACAAATTGTGTGCATGTTCAGTCAAATTGAGTGACATGCAGTTGCATGCATTTTTCATGATTCCCAGAATCAGCACCTCACAATGGGAGTTTATAAAAAAAAATATTTCAGGAAATGTGCAAGGTTAAATGGGTGTAATATGTCATGACAAGGGAATGTTTCTGAACCTTGGGACAAGCCCCACACCCATAGAGATACACCCACAATTGAAGAAGGTGCCTCTCAGGCTGTGGGCCCAAGGGAAACATGATGTAGGCCTGATTAGAAGTGCACCACCAGTCGTGATCACACCCAAATCTGACTTTAGGCCCAGACAATCTCAATATCCTCTTAAATCAGAAGCTATTGAGGGAATTAGACCAGATTTCAAATCATTATTGAAGGCAGGGGTCACTGTTCCCTGTCCTGATTCGTCAGTGCGCACTCCAATATCTCCAGTGAGAGAAGCAAAAAAAAAAAAAAAAACCTGCAACCTGATGAATGGAGATTTGTACAAGATTTGCAAGTGGTTAATGCAGCAGTCAAACAGAAAGCTCCAGACGTGCCAAATTCTTACACTATATTAAGCCAGGTTCCAGCAAATAGTGAATGGTTTTCAGTCCTAGATTTAGGTCGTGTTTTTTCAGAAAGGGTTAGAGATAGAGAGACAGTAGGTCAGAGAAGAGAGAGAGAGAGAGAGAGAGAGAGAGAGAGAGAGAGAGAGAGACTTGACTTTACAATCTTTTATTTAACAAAACATCACATTATACACATAAAAGTTGAATGTAAGTCAATAAATAAATAAATATTCAAAGCACATAAAAAAGAAAAAGATCATAAATATATCAGGTACTAAATGAAGTAAATAAAATAAGTCAGTGCAACACAAGGCTAGTCATTAAGAATATCCTCAGCCTAAATCAGGTGTAAAACAAAGTTCTCCCTCTACCACAGAACACAGAGCCTCCTCACAACACCAGACCGCCTCAAGTCCCCCAGACTTCTGTAGAAGTTGAAATCGATCAGAATCCGTGATTTGATCAGTCTGGATAGGACTTGTCTGGCATCGCAGTCTGTGTTCTGTGCCACTTTGTGTCTCCTGCTCAGGTAAATTGACATTTTTGCCTGATCAAAGATAAAATTGATCAGCTGACACTTATGCCTTTCCTTTCGGACATATTTAAAACCCAAGATAAAAATCTGAAAAGTAAAATCCACATGAAATGAACTCAGGTTGTTTTTTAAAAACATAAACAGTGGCTGCAACCTGGAGCAATGTATAAAAGCATGAAAAACAGTCTCTCTCTGTAAACAAAATGGACATGCCTGTGTGACCTCAGGGTTTAAAATGGAGATAAATGAATTCACAGACACAATTCCATGTAAAATCCTCCATTGGAGGTCAGCAAATCTTTTTGTTAATGGTGGTTTGTAAAGTGCCCTCCACTCTGGTTTAACATCACCATTAAAACCCAGTACAGCTCGCCAAGGGGTGTCCACTCTCCCATTCAGTTTTTTCTTGTTTAAAACTTTCACACAGGCTTTGTACAGGAGTTTACCGGTCACAGTTTCAATGTTCATGTCACTGCTGAACTCCAGGAGGGGGCCACCACACCCATCTAGATCTGGAGCGATGCCCAACTGAGGAAAAGGTTCCTTTTCAGTAGGTCCATTCTCGTTCGTTTCAATGTCCATCAGCTGAACACGCTCCCCTGACGTTAGGGTGGACCTCCAGTGATGCAGGAGTTTATTTACAACGCGCAGGGAACGTAGTCCTAGGCGCGCCACGAAGTCTTCAGCCCGTGACAGGTCCGGTCCTGTGATGTTCACCAGCTACTGACTGGATGAAGGAGTGGGGTGGGCTAGCAGTTTTGAGTCACAACACATCAAGTAGTGGTGGGGTTGCCCTACTATTTGCTCGCAATTTTATACCCAGTTCTTATACAGTAGATGAGGTTTTAAATGGGAGGCTTTTAAAAGTGAGAGCTTTTTATGAGAATGATAGTTTTGTTTTTAGTTGTGTGTATGCTCCCACCAGTGCAGTAGAGAGGATGGCATTCTTGAATACACTAGACAATGTAAATGCTGACTGCAACACTGCCGACATTTTAATTTTGGGTGGCGATTTTAACTGCACTACTGATAACTTAGACAGGAACCATACGGAACCTCATGTAGCCTCCCGTAAGCGCCTGTGGGAGATGATGGAGGCTCACAAGCTGATTGACGTTTGGATAAATCTGAGTAAGCGCCAGAGACAGTACACGTGGGCCCACTCCATAGACAATACACTCTCCCTGGCAAGACCAGATTGCTTTTATGGTTTTAAACATCAGCTGACACTTTTTACTAAATGTTTTATTGTTCCAGTAGGCTTCTCTGATCCCAGCATGGTGCAGTGTACCGTCAGTAAAAAGAATCTTAAACCAAAGAGTGCTTACTGGCATTTTAATACTGCACTTTTAGAGGATGCTAATTTTAGAGAATCTTTTATTTATTTCTGGAATGTTCTTAATTCTGAAAAGATGGCTTTTAGTTCTATACAACAGTGGTGGGATGTGGCTAAAGTTCAAATTAAAACATTTTGTCAACAGTACACTCTTGATGTCACGAGAGACCTTGTCAGATCTCTGAAAGCCCTGGAGACTGGAATAGTGGAACTCCAGTGTTTGGGGACCACGGGAGATCGAGGGCAGATTGAAGCCCTCAAAAGTAAAAGAGCTATAATGAATGACCTGTTAGGCATTACTGCACAGGGGGCGCTGGTCCGCTCATGCTTTAAGAGCGTGGATTAGAGGGATGCTCCTTCCAAGTTCATTTTTGGTCTAGAGCAGAAGAATGGACAGAAAAGATTCATACATGCTGTGCGAACAGAATCAGGAGATTTTCTGTCAGATCCCACTGAAATTCACAAGCAGACAGTTAGCTTCTACTCGAAGCTGTACAGCAGTGAGCAGTCAGGGGCACAGACAGTGGAAGAGAGCTTCCTTGGAGACCTACCAAAACTGTCAGAACATGTGGCCAGCGGTCTGAGTCGAGCGACTAACTCTGGCGGAGCTCTATAAGGCTCTCCAAGGGATGGCGAATGGGAGGGCGCCAGGCATAGATGGTCTCCCTGTCGTAGAGTTCTACAAAGCTTTCTGGGCAGTTGTAGGGCAGGATGTGCTAGAAGTGCTGCTAGACAGTGTGAAGGGAGGTGAGCTCCCATTGAGCTGCAGGAGAGCCGTCCTGACCCTCCTGCCAAAAAAGGGAGACCTGACGCAGTAGAAGAACTGGCGCCCGGTCTCACTGTTGTGCACTGACTACAAACTGCTCTCAAAAGCTTTAGCATCAAGGCTGACTAAGGTAATGGAGCGAGTCACTCACCTTGACCAGACGTACTGCGTGCCTGGCAGATCTATATTTGATAATATACATTTAATTCGTGATATTTTGGATGTTTCCAGGCTATTGGGATTAAAGACTGGTCTTATTTTTCTAGATCAGGAAAAGGCTTTTGACCGGGTTGAACATGAATACTTGTGGAAGGTGCTGAAAACCTTTGGTTTCAACCTAGTTTTCATAGCCATGATCAAGACTTTGTACAGTGAAATTGAGAGTGTACTGAAGGTTAATGGTGGTTTGTGTGCCCCTTTTAGAGTCTACAGAGGTATTCGACAAGGCTGTTCTCTGTCGGGCATGCTGTATACCCTGGCTTTTGAACCTCTTTTATGCAAACTGAGAAACCAACTTTCTGGTTTTAAGATATCGCAGTCCAGTGCTTCTCTGTGTCTCTCAGCGTATGCAGATGACTTAGTCGTAATGTTGGGAACACAGACTGATGTAAATATTTTAATTAATGTTTTAAAAGATTTTGAGATTTTATCGTCTGCCAAGGTGAACTGGGCCAAGAGTGAGGCCATTTTAGTTGGAGAGTGCGGTGGTGGGCAGCCCGCATTACCAGCTGGTTTGGAGTGGAAAAGGGGTGGTTTTAAATGCTTGGGGATTTATCTAGGTAACACTGAGTTTTTAAATAGAAATTGGGAGGGTGTACTTGAAACAGTGAAGGGCAGGTTGAACAGGAGTGGACTTTTTCTGGGACAAGCTACACTGGATCTCTCCGGGGCTGGCTCACATAGCCAGCAGAACTGCAACCTTCTTTTTTTTTTTCATGTTTCATTTTTATTGAACATTTCTGCTGAACATTTCTACAGAACATTTCTACATTTCTACAATTTTTGCTAAACCAGTTCTGCTAAACATTTCTGCTATACATTTCTGTATAACGTTTCTTTTTTATTAAACATTTCTGATGAACATTTCTGTTGAACTGCTAAGCCTATCTAAATCGCCTTTTCAAACATGATAATCAGAAGCAAATTGCACATTTACATGTGTGCATTACAACTGGTCACAGTGTTTGTACAAATGCAAAAAACTAAGTCACAGGTATTTGGAACTGAAAAATATAGTATTGCACTTTAAAATTTATGGCATTACATGAACAATAGGATTCCACCAAACATAACGTTTGTAGTGAACTCATTAACATTAAACTCATTAACATTAAATTGCACATTCTCATTGACTAACATTAAATTGCAAACTCTTACCCATTCATCTCTGCTAATAAATATGAAGCGGTCCATTTTTCTTGGATAAAACTACACTCTGCATCCACTTTTCTCCTTTTTGACAAAGACATTTTGGCTAATGAGGGTGTGGGGGAGAGTAGAAAATAGGGTAGACTATACCGTTCTAACGAACAGCAGAAGGCACATTGCTCCCATCTGGTGTTCAGTCGGAGTCCCAGAGATATGCCGCGTCTTCTACGGTGACTAAAATAGTGCGCCCCTAGCGGATACTTTAGGAATAGCATTTTATTAAAAATTTATAGTTCGTGTCTTTTATGCATTTTTTCACTTTCAAAATTCATCCTCCGGTTTTGGCCCACGGGCAGTACGTTCAACACCCTTGCTTTAGATAATAATAATAATAATAATAATAATAATAATAATAATAATAATAATAATAATAATAATAATAATAATAATAATAATAAATTTTATAGAGCGCCTTTAAAAGCAGCTTCTCAAAGCACTGAACATAAAATAAGCAGTACACCAAAAATTATTTTAAAAATAAAGTTATAATAAAAGGAGACATCAGCAAGCAAATGCTATTTTAAAAATTATGTCTTGAGCTTTAAAATGTCAAAAGGTCTGATCTTCCCTAAGGGAAGGAGCAGAGACAGAAAAAGCCCAGTCACTCGTTGATTTTAAGCGTGTTTGTGGAACAGTTAACAGATTACACTGTGAGGAGTGCGGTCTGCAATTTAGGGTGTAAGGAATTAATTAAACAGATAAGTAATGAGAAGCCATGCCATGTAATGCTTTGTATATCAGCATCATGATCTTAAAATGGACCCAGAACCTGACCAGGAGCCAGTGCAAGGACTCCAGAACAGGAGTAATATGACTGTATTTCCTGGTCCCAGTATATGTATGTGTGTGTGTGTGTGTGTGTGTGTGTGTGTGTGTGTGTGTGTGTGTATATATATATATATGCGCGTGTGTGTTTGTATTTAGTTACCTCTGTTTCTAAATAAATAAGCATTGTGTCGACCAAATCACAAGTCTGTTTTAATTTAATGGCCAGAAGCTGTACTAAATAACAAATAACCTAAAATCACAAACATGATACTTGTAAATAAAATCATTTTATGTATGCAATTTATTAGATTCTCCAAATAAAAAATTGTTGGATTTATATGAATGAATGACAATAACTTGCTAATACTCCATCACCTGAATCTTTCTAAATGGCATGGGCTCCAGTCAGTGTTGTTCATGCAGAATTTATTCTACAACTTCTACAGTTGTACAGTTTTATTCTACAACTTCTACAGATGTAGTGAACTTGTACAGTGAAAAAAAACCCGCTCCTTTTAAAAACAGTTAATGGAGCTGAGTCCCGAAGGCGGGTCGCTGGCACAGAAAGTCTGCTATTACCGCTGCAAGTACCAGAAGTCACCGACTGGAAAACTTTGTTTACAAGAAGAGTCACTGCAGTCATCAGAGTCGATGGGACAGAGATCTGCCAGCCTAGCAGTGTGGATGAAAGGGCTTTTGCTTCATTTTGTGCTTATTTTGTCTTCAATTGGACATATCCATCTGATTTGAAGAACACTCCAGTTACCTACCCCAGTTACCATAGTAATCAACCACTTACTGTAATATCTGTCCAAAATGCCTCGCCTATTCTGTTATCCTAAATGCTCTCGGAGAACGTTCACGATTGTCAAAGTAATCCAGCACATTGGTCTCATTCATGATCATGAGGCAAATTTTTCAATAACTTGTGGTCTTAATGACTGTCAAAGGACATTTGTCATATTTACCCAAAGCATACACACACTGTTACAACGGACCATGGCTGATGATCCTCAGCATCTGCTTGAGGAAGAATGTTCCAATGATCTTGGTGCTTTTGAAGTTTGTAATCCCCTCGGGTCTAAACGTAACAAGCAAAAACTGTGTGCAATTTACTACACCATTGGAAATATGGGTACAAAGTATTGCTTTCAATTAAAACATTAATTTAGCTTTACTTCCTTTTATCATCATCATCATCATTATTATTCATACTGTGTGAAATGTGAGGATGAGTGCACTGTCCTCTCGCCAGGTGAGGAGGTTGATTACCAGGCACTAGATACATACAGTGTTGATGACAAATTATTTATTAGCACCAGGTATTCTTGCTGAAGACAAAACTGCCCTTCTGTAAACCCCAGAATGTGCACTACTGAGTATTGATGTAGACTGTTTAATAAGGTTTATAAATAAAATTGCATATCTGTAAGCCAAAGTCTTTTAAGGTTTTTGTTTTTTTGCCACCCAAAGGTTCAAAATGGCTCGGCCACTGGGGTAGTACACTAAGGATCCAAAATGGTACCGTTCTAATCTGCTTTCATTGCAGTGTGCACAATTGGTCCTTGGGGTACAAATTTGCCTATTAAATGGTACAAAGTTATAAAGATACCTTTTTGTACCTCTAGTTAGAGGAACAAAACTGTACCACCCCAGTGATGGCCACTTGTACCTTAAAAGGTACTTTCTTTTCCAGAGAGTGTACCATGGTCTACATAAGGGGTGATCCACAGCTTTGTGTCAGGTGGGTTTTTGAGGCCATGCGTTAAAATTGTGTAATACACACCTAGGCATTTTCATAACATATCATAACATATTTTTCCCCAAATAATTATGTTTACATACACAAATGAGCAAGCCAAGTGTGACAATGGCAAAGAAAAGCCTTGTAGATGTTTAACTTTATGAGGATGAAGCCTTTGGAGGAAACAGACTATATAAATGTTCATTTGATTCATATGGCCTCACTGCATTAATGATACTAACTTTCAATTTATGAAACAAGATGTTCAAAGGTTATATCCAAAATACAGCACAGCTGTGATGTTGTGAAGTGATATGATGAGCTGGTGATCAAGTCCCGGGTTTCACAAGCGAGGCTTAAGCCTAGTCCCAGACTAAAATGTATGTTTGAGCTGTTTTAACTGAAAGCTACTTGCACGGACGCATCTTAAAATGGGTCAGTGCCATTGTTTTGTCTCAGGATGCACACCAGAAATATTTTTTTCTAAGACATGTTTATAAAAGCAACTGAAATGTCCTAATTGATCGAAGACATAATCCTGGCTTAATTTAAGCCCTGTCTGTGAAACCGGGCCTTTATCTTCTAGTGAAGGAGAAGAACATTCATTGAGCCTGTAATAAACTTTAAAACAATCTTTAAATAGTAAATCTTTAAAAAAAATTAAGGACCCTAATGGAGTAAACGCTGAAATCATCACAGTGAATAGTCACAAATAAGGTCAAATATTTCACTTAACCTTGAGTGGGGATAGTTGTGACTTTCAGAATATTACATCCTCTACACAACACCAGCAACAATCAACTAAACCTGTTCTGAGACCAGGAGCTATGCTGAAAGAAGTGAGATCAGCACCTTGCACAGGAAGAACCTCTCCTCTCCACTCGTCAACCCCATCATACTTACACTTCTTGCAGCATAACTGGACTCACCTCTGTGTAGCACAAGTCAGACCACTGAATAGAAAAAGGTTGGTGGATGGACTACAAGACACAGTCATACTTTATTTATAATAATATGAGTGTTTATTCTGGGTTTTACCATCACCTCTTGGGAGAGGGTGAAGGTGGCTACCTGTGTTGGAGTGGTGATGGAGAACAAGATCACTGCAGCACAAGCACCATGGCCAGAAACCCTTTTGACCTAAAAAAAAGAAAAACATGTTTGGTAAAACATGAGGCTGTCTAACAGAAATTAAATCAATACATAAAACATGGCAAGCATTCTGGCTAGGTCAGCTGATGGAGGACAACATATCCCAGCCCACTTACCTTCCACATGACAGCCAGGAAGTCTCTCTTGGTGGCCTCCAACACAGCCAAGCTCTGTATGTGGAAAACAGCACCTCGGTAAGAATCTGAAAATAAAAGGAGATCATCACATGGGACTCAGAGGCTGAAAATGATGCTTATGTAGAAGGTTTAAAAGCAACTCAACATCCAGGTCATAAACACACACTCAGCAGGAATATAGATTTATAATCTGCGGCTTTAAACAACGTTTGGGGGGAAAGGTGCACTTCCTAAAACACACTTTATATTTATTTTATTCATCACCCTTTATTCTTTCTTCTACTTCTTAATATTATTATTATTGTAGTATTCATATTAGCATAGGATTAGGAAATTATTTCTAAAAACTGTCAGTCACACCTTCATGCTAACTCTTTACATGATGTCAATGTTTCACTGCTCCTCTCTCTCCATAGATACTTACAAGGACCCTCGACTTTAAATCTTTCTATTGCAAAAGCAGCTGCTAAAATAATAATTATGTGCAGATGGAAAAAAAGGTATTAGGCTAAGCAAATGTTCTGAGTTGTTTTCTAGCAGTTTTTGACAGCTTATTTTTTCCCCCCGCAACACTAATATAGCCTTATTCTCCGTTTACTCAGCAACACTATAACTTTATTCTCAGTTCCTCTCCTTAATTTCAGTCACTTCCTCACTGAAACCTATAAGCTGAGTGGGTGCTCTAAAGCAGCGGTCCCCAACCCCCGGTCCGCGGGCCGGTACCGGTCTGTGGGTCATTTGGTACCGGGCCGCACAGAAAGAATAAATAAATTACATTATTTCCATTTTATTTATTATCTGGATCTGAAAAATGACCGGATTCTCTCCTTTACATCCTTCTACGACTCTCAAGCTTGTTGAAATTCGCTGATACATTGAAACCTTACCACAGAGACCAGAGAGCGTTGGGGGGAGAGAGGATGTTACAAGGCCGGTCCGTGAAAATATTGTCTGATATTAAACCGGTCCGTGGCGCAAAAAAGGTTGGGGACCGCTGCTCTAAAGCACCCACCTCAGCTCGTGCAGGTCGCTTCATTAGCTGATGACTTGAATCAGGTGAGATTGGTGCAGGTTCTAATTGAACATCCTCAGGAGTGTAAGGAAGCCTCTCTCTAATATCTTTCTTACCGGTTCAACTCCAACTTCATCACCAGCCCAAGAAAGCACTGCATGTTAGTAGTGTTCAGGGTCAGTATCTAAACTGATAGTCTATTCACACGCACTAGCACTACTACACTTCACATTCAGAATTTCCTTCTCTAATGTAGTGGGTTCATAATAAAACTGCCATATTTAATCATGAGCACCAAAAGTCATGTTTATTCTCATCACTGCTCCTGTGTAACTTAATATGTTCCACAGGAGGCCTCGACTATTTCACTTGAGAATATCCACAAATAGGGTAGAAGATTAGAGAGATAAACGGAATGTATACATTATTACATTAAAACAACAGTTATCAAGGGAGGAGAGAAAGAAAGTGAGTTCTAGACCTCTGACCTGTACATGACATCATCAAAGATCTTATGGTTCACTGCTCCAATTTAATTGTGTGTGTGTGTGTGTGTTTTAGGGATGCACCGATGCCGATACCAGTACTCGGGTGTCGGCCCGATACTGTGTTCAGGTACTCGTACTTGTAAAACTACCCCGATACAACCACACCGATACCACTTGATGACAACGTGACATAGACTAACCTCTCGTCACTTGAGCAGGTAGTCAGAAGAGGAGCAATGCAAATCATCACACGCACGTAATGCGACACCGCTAGCTTTAGCCTCAGAGTCACCGACACTGACTTTCTTCAGTTTACTTTCTGTCAGCGTTATCTTTTATTCCCAACATGACCTCAGTCCTCATCAGACGGAGGAGAAATCATCATGTGACTGACTCAGGGATTAAACACCACCGAGAAGGTTTATATAAACTTTATAAAGCGGAGTTTGTGGAGCACGGAAGCATGACAGTGATGCG
Organism: Ameiurus melas; assembly: GCA_012411365.1. NCBI lineage: Eukaryota > Metazoa > Chordata > Actinopteri > Siluriformes > Ictaluridae > Ameiurus > Ameiurus melas. The sequence goes on along the minus strand of CM022754.1, from coordinate 24,742,945 downwards.
GTCGCAAGCTGCTCAGAAGGTTTAGTTTAATTTAATTTGGTCATTATATGCTGTATCTGCAGCGCTTGCAGTGTGAAAGGAAATTCTCTTTTATCATCTTATATTTTATATTATGTACCCTCTTATATTATGAACTGCTCTCAAATATATGATGAATGTAATCATTTAGTTAGCTCTTTGAAGAAGCTGATCAACTGCTATCCTTGATTATATTATGTACTTCTGTGTCAACATGACATGGGACTTATTTTGTATCATAACTATGTGCTGTGTGTTTTGTCTAAATCTGTCTGAGACTTGGACCAGTAGAAACCGTCCATGCACTGCTGTTATCAATGTGTACAATGTGTATAAATTCTTCTGCTTTGAATGAATAAACCGGAAGTCTCTTTTGAACACGCTCATATCTGTCAGTGTATTTGTGTTCATTTCAGACTCTCCAGGCACCTGACTCTGCAGCAAAACAACACACACACTTTCTAGATCAAAAAGGCAACATAGAACTAAAAGAAACTAAATGTTACTAGACGTGAATGGTAAAACAGACTGAAAGGCATGACGGAGATCTCAAAGGCGTAAACGGTAGATTTCTGTTAGGGTGAAATCTAGGGTGTCAATTCTGTCGGAAGTGACGTGTTAGTAACGAGGCCACATTACTGATCACGCGCGGTGTAGACGCACTGATACAGAGTGTAGTGCGAGTAAGATCTGTAATGTCTAATTCAAACATTATGATCAAAAATAAAATAATATTCCTAAAGACAGCGAGTAACAGAAACCACAAGGTGCAGTGAAAGTGAGTTTTTATTATTCATTTAGGACTGGAGTTTAATTCTGTGCTTTTTTACATCCATAAAAAATAATACTATCTATCTAACTCTATTTATACATTTTTATATATGTTTATCTTATTTAGTTAGATTACATTTATATTATATAAGTATTTATGCATTATTTTTTTTGATTCACAAAAGCACCGAATTAAAATTTATATATATATATATATATATATATATATATATATATATATATATATATATATATATATATATATATATATATATATATATATATATATATATGTGTGTGTGTGTGTGTGTGTGTGTGTGTGTGTCTTGGGTTCTTTTCTGTTTTGGACAAACATTTGTGTAAAGTTTTAGTCTGAATTTATATTTGTAACACTCAGTTTGTGGATTTTATTTTAAATAAACAAAAAAGGCACTGAAAGTTTGCACCGCCCCCATCAGATTAATCGAAAAAATTATCGACCAATTAATCGCTTGTGAAAATATTCGTTAGTTGCAGCTCTAATAATAATCTGTATCATGAAATTGATTTTTTTTTTTAAAAACAAAACAACCTTGATTCTTTTCAAAATAGAGTTGTATTTGAGAAGAAGAATGGAGTGTAATATAGTGTGAATCATAAAAATTCTATTTCATATCTATTTGCAAGTTTTTGAAGACGATTGCATTATCATCTCCGGTAAATTATGTAAATTATTATCCAGAAAAACCAAGTGACAAGAATGATAAATGACTTAGCCACTTTTACACTCACTGTTGTTTATTTTATTTGCTATAAGCAGGGAGTAAACAACGGATTTTAGGATAAAGTAAGATAGTTAAATAGTGCCGCTAAAACAGAAGAACAAATCTCTCGTCATGAGTTAAATAGTGCACTACATAGGGTGTAGACCGTCATTATTTCATCCCTAATGTAGCGCACTTAAACCGGAAATGACATAATTTTGCTACTCGGCCACACGGCTTCCGTTTAACTGACCTCGGGTTTGAAAATTTTTAATTCCTCAAACACAGACAAAATAACCAGCTTTTATTTTTAAATTGGATCAAATCTAACAGTAAAACTGTCAGAAATAATTTAATTTGGAGATGATTAGTTCGATGTAATAACTCAACTGTTCAGGAGAGACCCGCTGCAGCTTTTTCTTCTGGGATTTATTCTGGTCGGAGACGCTGCTGTTAGGCGCGTTACCGCCACCGCGTGGACTGGAGAAATAGTTCCAGGTTGGAGAAAGCCTATCTAACAAATTTACACCAGTATTTTCCACTCATTGTTTTTATTAGATCCTATTTATTATTCCGAGTGGAGTTTATGACTTCTTCATGAATGCCAGCAGTGAGTCGTTCACTGTGTCTTACCCAGATATACTGAGTGAACTACTGAGTCACCACAACCTCAATCTCTAAATGTTTAACAGCAAAAAGCATTCAGTTCTGGTGACTTTGGGGTATGTATTTGTATGTATGTGTATGTATGTATTTATATATATATATATATATATATATATATATATATATATAAATATATATATATATATATATATATATATATATATATATATATATATACATGATCATATAATGTAACAAACATTAACATAAGCATGTGCTGCACAACATTTCATTAGTTTAATTTTACATTAGAATTTTCTGTAAAGCGTTTTGCTAAATTTTGCTATGTAAACTTTTTTAGGTATTAAAACTGGTTAGTGTTTGGTTGATGATAAAGTCCATATTTTTATACCTTGGGCAGCTCTGTGTTACCATGGTAATTTATAAACATTACTAACAACATTAACTTTATCAATGCAACTTTACATTTTATTTGATACTTGACCATTGTTACGTCCTCAGTTGTATTTCTGTTTTACTATGTGTCATTCGTGTGTCTGTGTAGGGGGAGAGGATGGTTGTCTTGTCTCCTCTTTTAAACCCAGTCCACTGCAATGAGTCATGTTCCTGCTTGCCATTGGACGATCACATCTCGTACACGTCTGCTCCGGCCTCGTGCTTTGGGATGAGTTGGCTGTACATTTCCAGACGTGTACTTAAGCCTCGTCAGTCTCCGTCGCCGTCAGATCGGTGCCGTTGGTTTGTACCGCAGATATTTGGTTATGTGTGTTGATTTCTCCTGTGTATGACCTTCAGCCTGTTCTTGACTTTGTTTCTGCTCTGCCCCTTTAAGTTTAATGATTCAGCTCCTAAACTGCTGGAAATGTGGGACAGGTTTTAACTCTTTACCAAAACTACTTCATGCTAGAGAAGAGGTTTGAGGTGAGGCTCCTGTCATATGCCTTCCTGGTGAGTGTATTATCCTTAATGCTGTAAGACAGAAGAACATCGGTGTACACACACACACACACACACACACACACACACACACACACACAGAGACACACACACATATATTATTCAGTAGGATACAGTTGAGTAGAGTAAAGAGACAGTAAGTCAGTTACTCACATTAGTGTCTCCAGGTTACAGTGTGGATCCTTCAGTAGATCCGAGAGCAGCTTCACTCCTGATTCTCCTGGATTATTATAGTTCAGATCCAGTTCTCTCAGGTGTGATGAGTTTGACATCAGAGCAGAAGCCAGAGCAGCACAACCTTCACTCTGTTTTAGCTCTGAAAACATCAACTACACAACATATAGACTTGTACACACCGCCTTAAAAGCGTAATAACGGAATACTGCAATTTTTGGGTAATTGCCGTTCCCAAGTTTGGGGCACATGAGGGCAGTCATGTTCCAGCCAGCACAACACACGACGCCGCCTAGGTAGGAATTGTACAACTACTACTACTTCTAATAATGACCTCAATCGAAGTAATTAAATACGTAATGAAAGGTGTTGTCTACATAGCTGACCTCATTTTTCTACACAGTGAGTTAAAGGTGTGTAACTATCAGAATCCCAGTTCATAATTGTTTGATTGGCCAAGTAGAATAAAATGTGCGAGGAATGCGACTCTTTTTGAGCTTATTGGACATTACACATTGCTGTAACTCTCATTGGAACTACTTAATTGCTCATAGTTTATTTGACGAATGCAACTGCTGTGACATATTTTGCCAATCTTAAACTCAGCGGTCATTCTGGAGGCGCAGCTTTGGTTGATGCCTGACGTTTGGGTTCAAACACAGTGCGTACATTGACTGTAACACAGATAGTGGAAATGGAAATGGGAAAAGAGAAGGCCAGTGATTAGACAGTTGACTTTGGCTGACTTTGTTTTCCTACTTATGTGTGATGTTTGTTAGTTTCTCTTGCACAACTGTGGAACTGTCGAGTTCAACATAACGCTGATAACGATTTGTATAAAGACTAATATAATGACTTATACGGAGCGACCTTGTCTTCATGCCTTGTTCTAGCCTTAGTCCTAGTCACAGTCATAGTTCTAGTCATAGCCATAGCCAAGTTAGCTTTAGCCTTAGCCATAGTCATTGAGCATAGCTTAGCTTAGGAGTTTTGTTTCTATTGTTTTGCTTTGCACTCAACACTGTAAATAAATCATCACCGTTTCACTGCGATTGCATCCTGCCTACTTCCTTCCCGTTACGCCCTGCCACAGATTGAACCGCGCCATGCGAAGCACGGCTCACGGTATATATAACTGTCCATTCACAATTCATAATAATTTAATAATATCCATTAATGATAATAAAGCGGATCTCTTATGTATTTGTAGATCTTTTCCTCCATCGTGTTTAAGAAGAAGAGAATAATGAAGTAATAATATAATGAAGAAATAATGAAGCTTTTATGAAATAATATTTGGGTTTCTTTTTCTTTTCTCCTCACAGATTCAAATGTCGTCAGCGTCCGCTCCGTTGGTAGCGTCACCGCGGCGCGAGCAAGAAAGCGGTGTTAGTGTTAGTTCTGGCCCGTTTGGACCCAGAATAAAGTGAGTTTATTCGGTTGTGTACCCGAACCGTGCGTGTTCTGTGCTGTAGTGTGTGTGTGTGTGTGTGTGTGTGTGTGTGTGTGTGTGGTTAACGGTGTTCACATCCGCGGAGGAAAAACAACAACAAGAGGAGGAGAAGTGAGAAATAACATTTTAGAACTTTTTATTCACTTCTCGGGTTCAATATTAATGTGAACATTTATACAAACATGCTAGCGGTGCTAGCTTTTGAGGAGACAGTCCAGTCCGCGCATGATGAGTGGCATTAATGAGCAAGCTAATCGAAATGAGATTAGCAATCTGTCCATGCTACATTTACATTTATTCACTTTATCCAAAGCGACTTACAAATAAGCAAAGCGATATATCAAACAGAGAACAATACAAGTAGTGCTACTGTACAAGATCCATTAATTGAATACCAGAGGAAGCAAAGTGCACAGAGTAGAGGTGTAAGTGCGTTGTGTTATATTTTCTTTTTCTCTATGAGTTGGTCAGGTGTTCACGGAAGAGGTGGGTCTTCTTTTTTCTTTTTTTTTTTAACTAAAATGAGTTTTACACCACTGATCTAGACGTTGCTCTAGCTAGTCGTGTTGTTTTTGATTCTATTTAAAACGATGAATTCACTCCGTCAATAACAGCCCCGTCTGAGAATATTACATGATTTACTTTTATAAGTGCACGTGGCAGAACAACATGTAGCTTCAATGGCTAATTAGAGCTCTTTTATTAGTTTAATGGGGGTTTATCTGAGCGGCGCATGCTCGTCCAGTGTGGGTTTAGGCGCTATGGTCTTCTTCTTTTGAATTATTATTATTATTATTATTATTATTATTATTATTATTATTATTATTATTGAGACCATTTGGGGTGAATTTGGAGCATGTGGGGGTTTGAGTGACCCTAGAATGACCTCAAAATATTCTTTTAATATCTCCAAAACTGGAGCAGCACAAAAGAAAATTTTTACTGCACAAACTATTCTGCCAATGTTTTGTGTTGGGGGGGCACAGCTGAGAAACACAATTTAAGAAATAGTTCAGTCAGAATTATAACTTGTTGAATTATAGAAATAAATAAAGTGGTACTAGGGTGTGTGTGTGTGTGTGTGTGTGTGTGTGTGTGTGTTTTATGATGAGCTGGAGTAGGGCAAAGAGAACTGCATTCAGATCAAACGGATACGAGAGGTTACGACTCTCAGTCACTCACTTGCACACATCTATACACACACTTCTTGACACAGATCCTAACCATCATTTCTGGCTGGTGTGTGTGTGTGTGTGTGTGTGTGTGTGTTATAGGTGGCCGAGTTGTTTGAGGATCTCAAGAATCGAGTGTCACAATTCAACACACACATCAGTGAAACTTCATCTCCCTCTGACTACACCAGCGGCACATGCAGAAATTCATAGTGCAGGAAACACACACACACACACACACACACACACACACACGAGTAGAACAGGTGTAGTTTAACAGCAGTGTTGTATAAAGAGGGTTTTTTCTTCAGGTCAAAATATATACAGTATATATAAATATTAGTCATAATAATAATAATAATAATCTCACTCTCTCTCTCAGGTGTGTAATCTCCCTCTATTTGCATTCCTCTATAAACAGTTCCAGTCTCTCTTCAGACACTGTGGTTAAGTCAAATCCATCTCCTTTGACAGCTCCAGGCACCACCATTTGTGTTTAATTGTGATTTTCTATAAATATGTATTGTGGGTCTGTGTGTATCAGGGCCTATGTAGAGTTCTCTCGCCCGTCAATGAGAGGTTCTGGCGTTCTCCCTAAGAGGTCTGTTTTATCAAGATTTGTCGAGTCTCATGCATAATCTTCGCCCATGGCCTTGATGGACTGCATGAACTGAGGCACTTCGTACTCGACTACGCTCAGCAGCACGCCATCTTGGTACACCACGATGCGTGATGGAAAACATTTGTTGTATTTGAAGTAGATCTTCAGCGCAGCAGAGGAAAAGAAATCAAAACAAAAAGCCATGTTTTAATGCGCTTCTTAACTGAAGCGACAATTCTAAAATTGCTCGCTTTTTCTACCACGTTCTGTCAGACTGCAGTGTGAGTATTTAATCCTGAGTGTAACCTTTACAACTAGCAGGCCCTAGTTTGGGAACCTCTGATCTAGCGTGTGGCGAGCGTTGATTCAGTCACCTAACTGAGTTCTATCGGATCAGACGGTGATCCAAATCTAATTGATGTCTGTGCGAGGTTATTTATGAAGCTCGGTGCAGTAGCTGATGTGAAAGTACATGGGTGGAAATATGATCAATACGTATTATGAACGAGATAAGAATGATCTGAGACAACTTCAGACTGAGGAAGTGTTAGAATATTTTCTATATTTAATCCGTACGTATGAGGTCAAGAGTGTGACCACCATTAGCAGAAATCTGTAGCAGAAATGTTCATCAGAAGTGTTCAATAAAAATGAAACTTAAAAACAAAAAAAGAGTGACCATTATGAGTAGGTCCGATTACATTCTGATTAATCCCTACTGAATCTTAGATGGACACAACCGCTGTTCTCAGAGGGTCTTCTGGGTCATCAAAGTGAATATTAATGCTTTATCTACAGACACAACCAGGATAAAGTCTGCAAATTCAGTAAGAAATTCAGTATATGGCCCTGGGGGTCTGTAAATAATAATTAGAGGAATTAACTTATTTTACTCCAGGCACCAGCGAATGAGAGACTGGAATTCTTTAGAGACATGCTTAATGAAACTGGGCATCGCCTTGACTATGTCACTATCTCTCTCAAAGGGAATGTCTCCACACACCATGTGAAACAGAAGGATGTCCAGAGACGAGACGGTGAGTGGAAGTGCTTCGTAACGGTGATGAAGGATCCACTCAGGTGGGCAGTAACACACACACACACACACACACACACACACACACACGAGATGATCAGATCACATTTTATGACAAATGTATTCAGAAAACCGTGAAACACTGCACAACTCCATCCTTAGTCTTATTCCTAACCTACACAATTCCAGTAAGATGTCTGAGTGGAAATCACGGTTAATTAATACCTACAAAAGAAAGTCAATTAGAAAGCAGAAGAAGACACTCACATGGCATATTGTCCATCAGCTGCCAGTTCTGCAGCATCTCTGTGAAAGGGTCTAAAATATTGACTATATTGCCAAATTCTACAATGTTTCATGAAAAATACAACTTTAAATATGCCCTCAAAGCATCAAGGAATAATAATAATAGTGATGTGCTGAACAAATATCTGCATGTTCTACACCTAGTTGGTCTTTGACCAGACCCTTCCGCGTCTGACTGGAAGTCTGACCACGTCCTCCTTGGCTTTTCTCCTGCCCTCTTTATCGCTGTCTGTAAAATACAGCTGTATTTAAACATTATTCAATCCATTCAGGATCACTCAATGAGACAAAAAAATTGCATGTTGCTAGACCAGGGGTCGGCAACCTTTACCACTCAAAGAGCCATTTGGACCCGTTTCACACAGTAAAGAAAACACTGGGAGCCACAAAACCCTTTTGAAATTTAAAATGAAATAACACTGCATATAAAAGGGTTTTTTTTTGCCTTTGTGCCATGTATAAACAAACTATAATGTGTTACATTTATGAAATCAATGAACGACTGCAGAGAAAATGAAATAATATTTCTGCATGCAACAAAACATTTCTCAGAAAAAAAGACGTTGGGTTGAAGGTTAAGTAAAATACTCAATGTTTATTTGAGTCCTGAAAAAAAACAAACGCCGAACTTAAATTATCCACTGGCAGCAAACAAAAATGCCGTCCTCTCTCGGTGTGCCGTCATCCTTTTACTGGCGACGTGCAGTCACCTGTCAACCTGAATAATAAAATGTCTATTTCACTGAACAATGAAAAAATATAAATCTATGCAAAAAATAGGCAATTTAAATATTTATCATACTTGGCCAATGGGATTTCTGCTCCTGAACCACAGCATCTGCACATCGGGGCTGTATGCCGTCATCTTTATCTTCACACAGGACTGTAAGCTGTCATCTGTGAGGCGTGTGCGATGTTTGTTTTTAATAAAGTTCATGTTGGAGACTGTCTGACTGATCTACATATGGACATATCGACGTGTGTGTATCCCGGAATGTATGCCAAGTAAAGCTAAAGGGCGACTATCGGGAATCGCCATTTCAGTTTTACTTGGCATACATTCCCACACACGTCGATATGTAGATCAGTCAAACAGTTGAACTGCGCCGTGTGGCACACGGCTCCTGGTATAAATAGACTTCCAGTCCTTAGTGCCGCAACCGTTCACAGCTACCCGCAATTCCACAACACACATGACCTCTGACCCGCCGGGACGAAGACATGACGTCACCACGGAAGACGCAAGAACATGTGCGCTGCTTCCCGGGGGAGTCGTGACAATGTTAAAAGATCGCCATAATCTTTAAAGAATTACATTTTGAAAATGAACGAACTAAAATAAAATACATTTTAATTAAATACTCATTAATTATTTTCAAAAGCTGAGCCGCATCAGAGGGATCAAAGAGCCGCATGCGGCTCCGGAGCCGCGGGTTGCCGACCCCTGTGCTAGACTAAGGCTAAGAATTGCACAAACGCCAGAAGAAATACAGTGTTGAGGCGAATCCTGAGGTAGCTATTCAAATAAATAAAAACATAAAATAAAAACACATCAGGATCTACTGGATGCAGTAATACACAATTTGGGCACATTGTCATGTCCTCCTGCCTCTTAACTTAAGCTAAATTAGCTAGCCTGCTAGCTAGCTGCTAGTACGCCATCTGATGTTCTTGTCACAATTACACACATTCTACCGGAATCAGCCCAAATGTGCTTGCTATCCGAGAACTCTTCATCGTCCTTAATGGCCGACTGTTCTGGAAAAGTCCAAACTTTTCCGTAACAATTACATCAGTGGTAACTCTTCATCGCCCGGGGAAAGAAATCAGCCACGATTGGCCTGGAGCTGGCCAGAGTCTGTGCGACACGACGCTCCCTCCCCGGGCGACGTCTGAGTGCTTTCCCCGCTGCACGGAGCTCCGTCCATATACTTTTGGACACTTAAAAATATTTGCTTAAAAATTGTATTGGAAACTATTATGATATATTATATATGTGACAATGTAGCTCAGTTAGTTAGTGTGTAGTGTATCTTCTATTGTAGCACTACTTGCAGTGTTCTCTGCTTGATATATCGCTTTGCTATTTTATGTCAAAATAAAAAGATGGATTCCGTGCTGCAGCAACTAATGGAGGCCAGCCTCCAGCAGCTGACGATAACGACTGCAGCAGCCCGGTAAGCGAGCAGAAACGTAGATGTACCACGTGAACTTGTTGAAGAGGTGGATAGAGCCAGCACCGGTATCGTCTGTGTTAGCGGCCCTAGACACAGATCACGAAAAGGATGCCTTAGTCCATCTGGGCAAAGATCTCTCCCCCACACAGAATGAAGTCACTCCCGAGCAGAAAAACCCAAAACACAGTCATGTGTCACAGGCAACCTGTAGATTTAGATGGAAACTGATTAATAGTTGTCCACACCCGCATAGTTTAAATCAGTTAACAGTACTGTAGACAGATTTAGATGGAGGATACCGTTCATTAAACCATCGTTGGCTTTTTGGGGACAGTCGGATTGCAGCGTCTCATCACGGGGTCTATCCGAAGGTGAGCAGGTTATCTGAGAGAAGACCGCATGCTTCTCTCACGCAGGCTGTTTCTCACCGCAGCGAGGCCGCTCTCTTAGCGACGCTGGAGCTGAAGTCAGGAAAGATGAAGACCTTACGGCCCTGATGGAAAAGTTGATTCCAATTCCCGCGTCAAACAACTTTTTCTCTGTGGTGAAAGTTGTGAAACTGCACAATCATCACTCTGGACCTCTGATTCTCTCACTCCTCTGAGGGCAGGGGACCAATGCGGCGCGCTCTATCCAGCAATGGAGTGGTCCGAAAAATTTCTGATCCGAGCACATCCTGGAAAAATGTATACATAAATGTTACCGGATCACTCCCTTCTCGTTACGGAACACGATGACCCGGAGATTGCAGCGCTGCAAGCAGGACTCTAAATCCTCAACTTTCTCGATGAGTTGTTTGTTAGCCAAAGTTAGCTTCAGCACCGTCTGTTCCAGTGCAACAATCCGGTCACTGTAGTCGTTCAGGTGCTGGTCAAGCTCATCAATACACAATCACAATCCTTCTGATTCAATGCCCGATTTAAAACTCTCAAACGACGCAACATCTGGGGCCAGAGTGGAGTCAATAGCTGCTTTCACCTGTACTGCTGTAATTCTGTAGTCTTTCAAAAGCCATAATTCCTTTCTGGTTATAGTCGTACACCGAGTAATTGAAAAGAACGCACCAAATGCCTTCGAAAAGATTCAGGTTGCCTGAAAAGTACAATTAAAGATGAAATGCTCGGGAGCTTACTCCACTCGTGCCTTCTCACTTACATGCTCAGCCGGAAGTCAAGTTTTCGGTTTTTCTTTGAAAACGTTGTGGTGTAAACGGCCCCTTGACAACTACAGCAAAATGCTGTTTTTATTGCTAAAGTCTTTCTGTAAACAAACAAATGAAATAGAATTTTTATAATTCACACTATATTACACTCCATTCTTCTTCTCAAACACAATTCTATTTTGAAAATAATAAAATAAGGTTTTTTTGTTTAAAAAAAAGAAAAAAAAATCAATTTCAAGATACAGATTATTATTAGAGCTGCAGCTAACTATTATTTTCACAATCGATTAGTTGGGCGATTATTTTTCCACAAACTGAGTGTTACAAATATAAATTCAGCCGAAAACTCAGTCCAAAACAGAAAATAACCCAACCCTAAAAAGCGCAGCTATGGTTTAATGAACAGTATCCTCCATCTTAATCTGTCCACAGAACTGTTGACCGATTTAGTAATACCTGTAATGGGACTGACACTTCATTTACTGACAACATTTACATGACACTTCCATTGTGTGTATGTGTGTGTTTTGCAGTTTAACAGGTGGTTCCAGTGTAGACGAAGGAGATACAAAGAAGGAGGATGTGCTCAACATCTTTTCAGTGGCGTCTTGACATCTGTATGAGTGCTTCTTGAGGTACACACACACACACACACACACACACACATACATACATACCACTGATTGGCTTTTATCGATCACCTTCCTTCATCCTGTACTTTTGTGTTTTTCAGAATAATGATACTGCCCGTCCTCCAACACACTAAAACCCTAACCCTATTTTTTTCCCCCTCATCCCTGTAATGGTGTGTGTAGGAGTCCATTACCCACATGGCTGAAGCCTATGGTTTCCAGTATAAACTGGTGCAGTATAAGTGGCTGCGTTGGTTGCATCAGCAGACAGAGAAGCGACGTATCATCTGGGGTTACAAGATCCATTTCCTGGATGTTCTCCTCCCTCTAGCAGTGGATCATCTGAACATCTTAGGGAGCTTTTCCTTGCCACCGTCGCCACTCAGTGGCTTGCTCAGTTGGAATAAAATCCATTTATGTTTCTCTCTGTTTTATATCTGTTTGTCTCTGTTTATCTGTTTCTATTTCTGTAAAGCTGCATTGAGACAATGACTATTGTAAAAAGCGCTATACAAAATAAAATTGAATCGAATTGGATAAGATCACCTTTGTGGATGCTGATCAGTTAAGTCTGAATTCACTCAAGATTAAATTATTCTGGATCTGCATTTGCTTTCTGCATCATATGCTCTTTGTCCAAATATTTGCATGCTTAGAGTCATTAAGACTGAACGAAATCTTTCTATTATTCAGATCGGCAGGGCAGATCTGAAAGAGCTGAGGGACTTGGACCTGGAGGGAGCCCCCTATGGATATACACCATTCTGTGACAGTTGCCATAAAATGGACAGCTGCCGTTTCTGGAAGACTGGTTACTGGGTGTCTCATCTGGGTCACAGGAAATACCACATCAGGTCGAGGAAAAAACGATTTTAAATCACTGTACCATCATCGTTAGTCTACTGTTAATGGCGGTACCTTTTGAAATAATCATGTCATATTAATCTTTTAATGTTGGTTAACATGCTTTTGTGAAAACTGTCTCACTCCAGTGTACTGTACTGTATGTGGTGGACCTAAAGAAGATTGCAGAATAATAATAATAATAATAAACTTTATTTTATAAAGCGCCTTTAAAGCAGCTTCTCAAAGCGCTGTACATAAAATCACAAATCACAAAAAAAAAAAAAAGTTAATTAAAACAAATACAACAACATTAATAATGATAAAAAAATAAATATAAAACAATCTAAAAAGACATCAGGAGTCGAATGCAAGTTTCAAAAAGTGTGTCTTTAGAAGAGCTTTAAAAATGCCAAAAGTCTGGGCTTCCCTGAGTTCAGGGGGAAGAGAGTTCCAAAGTGATGGAGCGTAGACAGAAAAAGCCCTGTCACCCATAGATTTAAGGTGGGTTAGTGGAACAGTTAATAGATTACCCTGTGAGGAGCGCAGTCTGTGATGTGGGGTGTAAGGGATTAATAAGTCAATTAAGTAGTCTGGAGCCAATCCATGTAATGCCTCTACATCATGATCTTAAAATCGACACGGAACCTGACCGGGAGCCAGTGTAAGGACTTCAAAACAGGAGTGATATGGTCATATTTCCTACTTCCCGTCAGGATCTGGGCGGCAGAGTTCTGAACATACTGCAATTTGTTTATTGCAGTTTTAGAAACTCCGGCTAAAACGGCGTTACAGTAATCCAACCGCGTGACAACGAATGAATTGATCAGTTTTTCAGCGACAGATAAGTTTAGCATTGGTCTTAATCTGGCAATTTTTCTGAGGTGAAAAAAGGAAGCTTTCACAGTGCTCTGAACAAAAAAATCAAAAGTGAGGCTAGTGTCAAGAATTACACCAAGGTTCCTCATCTTACTTTGGGTCTTTAGAACAGAGCCATCAACAAACAGTGACAGTGGAGCCGCTTTGCGAATTTGGTGACAGGAACCTATAAGCATGACCTCAGTTTTCCCGCTGTTCAGGCACAGAAAGTTATTATTCATCCATGTTTTTATCTCAGAAATACAGCCAGAAAGATAACAAACATCAATGCTTTCACCAGATCTTGAGTGTATGTAGATTTGGGTATCGTCAGTATAAAAGTGATAATGGAGGCCAAGCGATCGCAGCAGATGCCCAACTGGACATAGATAGATAAATATTGAAGAGTAGAGGGCCTAGAACTGAACCCTGAGGAACACCAGTGAGCACAGAGCAAGTGTCAGACCTAAAGCCACACATAGAAATAAACTGGGAACGGTCAGTAAAATAGGATTTAAACCAGTTTAAAACTTTCCCGGACGCACCAAAAACACTTTCAAGGTGGGTAAGTAAAAGACCATGATCCACAGTATCGAAGGCGGCTCTAAGGTCAAGAAGAATAAGAAGCGAGGTAGCTCCAGAATCAGAGGCCATCAACAGGTCATTGGTAACTTTGACCAACGCAGTTTCAGTGCTATGAAATTTACGAAAACCTGACTGAAGGGGTTCAAAGAGGTTATTGGTTGTCAGATGAGTACAGAGCTGAGAGGCAACAACACGCTCAAGTATTTTTGCCAAAAATGGAAGATTTGAGATGAGACGAAAATTGTTAAAATCATCCACAGAAACGTTTTCTCTCTTTGGTACAGGAGTAACAGCAGCAGTCTTCAGTACTGCTGGAACGACCCCAGTCTCCAGTGATTCATTTTTAACGCTGAGGATAGCAGGGCACCACACAGCAAAGCACAATTTAAACAGCATCGTGGGAATTGGATCCAGCAAGCAAGTGGTAGATTTCATGCTGGAGACCTCCCTTGTGAGAGCCTCAGAATCAAGCAGTGAGAAATGAGTAAAAGAAACACCAGTGAACCCAGATGGACGAAGGAGTGGAGTGGCACAGTCAGGGTTAACAGAAATCTCTGCAAACATTGACAATCTTAGAATTAAAAAACTGTAGAAAGGAATCACAGAGCTGCTGAGAAACAGGCAAAGTGATAACAGCATTAACTTGAAGCAATCTGTTTATGGTTTGGAACAAGTGTCTGGGATTATTTTGATTATTTACAATAGCCTGAGAGAAGTAAGATAATCTTTCAGTCTCCAATAGTGCATAATAATCCCCCAGCAGGTCCTTCCACGCTTGATAGTAGACACTCAGTCCAGTAAGACGCCATTTTCGCTCCATTTTCCGACATACAGCCTTTCTAGTGCGCAGGTTGTCATTATACCAGGGAGCAGAGCGGGTGAATGTGACCTTAGAGGAGCAAAAGTGTCAAGGTTAGCAGCAAGAGTGGAATTTAGGTGCAGAAATTTCTCCTCCAGTGATGAGGGATGAAGATCAGTTAGGATGAAATCCACAGAATTGGAGAAAGCTGTCTGATTGATGGACTTCCACTTCCGGAAGGTTACTGTTCGGATGGTCGGCTCACTTGAATGATACAGTTTGAGGTTAAAAAAGACAGCTGTATGATGAGCCCTTAGCTATCACAAGATCCAGCGTATGACCCTTGTTATGAGTCGGGTCAGTTACAGACTGTGTGAAGTTAAAACAGTCAATTAGTGACAGAAATTCCTTAGCAGCCACAGAGTCACTACAGTCCACATGAATGTTGAAGTCTCCCACAATTAGAATTCTGTCAAACTTCATACTCAACAGGACAGGAAGTCCGCAAACTCTAACATAAAAGCTGCATGTGCCTTAGCCTTAGGTGGTTTATAGACTGTAGCGATGACGGTGGATACAGGAGCGGAGATACTCAAGACCAGGCATTCAAATGAAGGAAACCTGGGAACAGATACAGAGCTTGTGTTGAACTTCAGGTTGTAAACCACAATAATGCCTCCGCCTCTGCCAGATAACCTCGGGAGATCTAAAACTCCAAAGCCCGCTGGAGTGATCTGGTTAAACAGGAGCCCATCATTTTCTTTATGCCAGGTTTCAGTTAAGAACAACAAGTCCAGCTTTTTATCCGTAAGGATATCCGATAAAAGCAGCGCTTTGTTATTCAGCGGGCTTGATAATGTAATACGAACAGCATAAGCCAGGATCTCCCAAAGAGAATGAAACTCCGGAGCGCACAGCGAGCACAAAGTCATACAATCCTCACACAGTCCTCACACAGTCCACACACGATCCACACACACAGCCGAGCTGAGGCGTTGATTCAGAGTTACACGCTGCAGGTTATTCCAGTGGAGCTCAGAAAGAAAAAGAAAATAAAAACTACAGGCCAAAATATATAAAATAGCTCCACCACCACATCGCAATCGCTTAAAATAACAACGAAAACAAACCAAACAGTAGCGGCAGCAAACATAGCGTACCCTGTCATCGGAATCGAAATCCACAGCTCCTCTGAAGGAAATCATCGTACAGGCCAGTGCCAAGCTTTAAGCCAAGATCCAAATAGCCTTTCCAATCAGGGCCAGGTCTTAATATTAAACATTAAGATCTAAATGCATTCTTGACCATTTCACGTTTCAGTACATGAAATGGTGTGTGTGTTATTTCTCTTCCCATAATTCTCATGAAAGGACCTGCCTGTGGCCATTAAATCATTACCTCAAGACTGGCTGTGGTGTGAAACTTGGTGTGATGACGTCGCAAGGCCAGCACTAAGACAATTGACCTGGTATGTACACCTGTAACAGTGTTTTTAATGTGTAGTGAAACATCTGCATGTTATGCATTCACTGGGAAGTTCCAGTGGGTTACATTTCCAGAGTTAAAGAATCACAAAATGGCACTATTTCCAGTCTTTACGGTGCTTTAAACGCTGCTCTCCTTTTGTGTGTATAAATCATTGGATTAAAAAATTTGAGAGTTTTTAAACACTAAAGATAACTAACTAACTTGTATGTTAAATATAAATGCTTCTAGATGCTGAATGAAATCGAAATGCTTTCACACCATTTAGTCCAATAATTGCTATTTGGTTTGGTTTCACTTCACATGCGACGGTGGGGAAGGGCAAACAAACCTTTTCTGCATAAGTGTGCATATAAAGTCACCCAACCACAGCGGACACAGAACCGACTCTAAATAAATAATTATATAAGTAAATAATTTTGTGCATCACATTCAGCATACATCTTCTCGTTGTTAAAAAAAAGGAATAAAAAAATCCAGAACACATTGCATTTCTGTAGTTCTACAGCTCTGTCCGTTTGTCCTTTTTGCGATTTTGGTTCATTCTTGATTGTATTGGCTGTGTTCTCGCTGGGGAAAAGCAACCGGTTTCACTTTAACACTACGTAAGTGGAAGACCCCAAAGAATCTGAAATTCATGAAATTCCAAAGGGTTCCATACTACTTTCTTGCCCTGTTTGCACTGTATAGTTTTGTAGTGTGTGTCATTTGTAAATTTGTTAACTTCTTTATCATAGCATGCCATGCTGAGGGAGGTGTTGACTAAATTAGAGATGGTGCTGGACCAACAAACCAATGAGATTGCTTCAACTGCAGGAGGTCCGGGTGCAGCCTTTGGATATTGATGAAGATTTACTGCCCTTACAAGACCTTCCTCAACTGGCGAAGTCTGGACCAAAGGATGCAACAGAGCCCAGATTACAAGCAAAAACAGCTGAGAATTTTTTTCTTTTTTGTTAACAATTGCTTGTACCATTATTCAGCTACTGAGCGCGTTTCTGTTTTCTCAAAAGGACACACTCGTACTCAAAGCACAACATTCAACACCCCTTTGATATGAGTAAGTAAGTAAGTAAGTAAAATGTATTTGTATAGCACATTTCACATAACGCGTGACCAAAGTGCTGAACAGAGTGCAGAAAGTAAAATAGAAACTGAATTACACCACATTAAGAAAAAATTGATACATTTGTTTTAAACAATTAAAAATGAGATCAAAAAGTCTGGCAGAAGAGATATGTTTTAAGCCTATTTTTAAAAGTAGTAATAGAAGGTGCAAGGCGGATGTCCAGTGGCAGTTGATTCCATAGACGGGGGGCAACAACAGCAAAAGCTCTATCCCCCTTTTGTTTTTAACCGAGAACGAGGGACATGCAAAAGAAACCTACCTGAAAATCTTAAACATCTGTTTGATGAATGTGGATTAAGAAGATCCACAAGATACGAAGGAGCTTGATTACTAAGAGTTTTAAAAACAAACTGGGATGGGATGGACAAAAATGGACTGGGAACCAGTGAACGATGCTGAAATTGTGCTGATACGATCAAAGATTGAGGGAACATTTATGACCTAATCTTTGGTAGAGGAGGAAAACATGGAAAACACAGGGCAGGGTGTAACTGCAGGAGTAGTGAGAGCACTGACACAGTTGCCGAGGCAATACATGCTTATTAATTCTACATATTTTATATTATTTTATATTATATTATTGTTTTAAAATCAGTTTCAGGTAAACTGGTTGGCGCGTATTGACGGGTGGATGTGCGTGCGTGACTGCACCTGGCGCATATTGAAGAGGGTGATTATCAACTCCCTGGAAAGAACCTCAATTGGGGGAGTCAATGGAAAGACTTCACTGTCCGCTCTCCAACTCATGATTGGTAAATATATCTGTTTACATACAGAATTAGCTGTCTCTCTCTCTCTCTCTCTCTCTCTCAGATGATACGTAAGGCGTAATCCACTGCTAGGTGTGCATTAAACGGCTTTAATGCATGATGTGGAGGAAATTAACCACTCGTTCAAATCATTTTAATGCACACCTAGCTATGGATTACCATGATCTTTCCACAATTAATAATTAATAAAGCTGTCATTGGTTTAGAAGCGCAAACTTTGTTTAAAATGACCATTAATTTCTATTAGTTAGGTCGTTAGATCTGGAATTTTGCCCGATATAAATCAGACACAAAGATACAGATGTGTGATGAGATTACATTTATTTGAATGAATTGACAGATATCAATCAGAGAGAGAGATGAAGTGTGTATGACTGACCTGCATCATGTGTGACTCAGTGTTGCGCAGCAGTAGTTTAGTAAAACTGAGAGTTGAATTACTTCAGAAACAGTAATGGTACCACCTCATTTCTCAGAAATATCATGTAGCTTGCTATCTGCAGAAAGCTATTTATTTTTAAGGTTTTTTTTGTTTGTGTGTTATGTGTGTGCATATGTCTCTTTGCTCAGTGTCTCTTTGTGTGTGTGTGTGTGTGTGTGTGTGTGTGTGTGTGTGTGCATGCATGCATGTAGGTTGTGCATTGATTTAGAAATGATCGCGGTGATCAAACTGACGACAAACAGTTATAATGCACATCTTCCAGCCAATCAGAATCCAGTATTCACACTGACCATGGTATAAGTGTAATTAATGCTTAAGATTGACCTTAAGATATGTATTGCTTTATTCCAAAGTTCATATAAACCTCTTCACGGCTAATGCTGCAGAGATGGAGGTCGTGGGGACCATGAAGAGTTGGCTCCAGCTGGCATCAGATTGAGAGTGTGGGCACAAGAGAACACTTTTGCAAAAGGAAGCTTTGTAGAGTGATTTAACTGTGGTGTGGTTTTTTTGTGCTATTTGTTAAAATGTTCATAGTATAGTTTATTTTTAATTGTTTATAGACGTCCTTGCCGTTTTTAAGTGGTTGAATCTGTGTGTGTTGGTAGCCGGGTGGGTATACGGTTGCGCTCGGAAGTTTACATACCCCTCGCAGAATCTACAAAATATTAATACTCGCCGGGGACTCCATTGTGCGAAACGTCCATGTCACTTCGACAACGGGTAAGGTGCACACACATTGTTTTTCTGGTGCTCGTGTCCTTGATGTCACTGCGTGACATGCGTGTGACGTGCTGCACGTAGGGGCTAACATCAGGCTGAGGCAGACGGAGGTTCTGAAGAGGGACTTCTCCAGCCTGATCGAGACGGTACGAGACAGATCACCCACCGCGAAGATCATCGTCTCTGGACCTCTTCCCACATACAGACGTGGAGCTGAAAAGTTCAGTAGACTTTGTGCTTTGAATGACTGGTTATATCCCTGGTGTAATGAACAGAGTCTGGTGTTTGTTAATAACTGGAATCTGTTCTGGGAGCGTCCTAGGTTGTTTCGTCCTGATGGCCTGCACCCCAGCAGCCTCGGAGCGGAACTGCTGTCTGACAACATCTCCAAGGCGCTACACTCCAAGTGACAGCCTACCGTAAGTACATCTTGTCTGACCTAATTTTTGAGTTTTGTGTAAAATGATGTCAAATTTGCCTTTTTTCTTCTGCTTTTTTGTGCTGTTCCAATGCACTTAAAGGTAATAAACATGTGTATACCAAAACATTTGTCATTGCAACACTTTTCTGGGAGAAATGGTGCATTTTCTGGAAAAGTTCCAGGGGTGCCAATAATTTCGTCCATAACTGTACATGTTTGTTTAAACAGATTTGTCCAGGAGTATTTGAACCACTTTTAAATATAATCAATTCTTCCCTAAGCACTGGCTATGTACCTAAATCCCTTAAATTAGCAGTTATTAAACCCCTGATTTAAAAACCTGACCTTGACCCCCTCAATTGTCCAGCTATAGACCAATATCGAATCTCCCCTTCATCACTAAGATTTTAGAAAAGTTTGTACACAGCAGCTACGCTCGTACTTACACAGAACAACATTCATGAAATGTGTCAGGGTTTAGACATCATCATAGCACAGAGACAGCGTTAGTTAATGTAATGAATGACCTTCTACTGACCTCTGATCAGGGTTGTGTCTCGCTGCTTGTGTTACTCGACCTTAGTGCAGCTTTTGATACTATAGATCACACTATTCTCCTTGATAGATTAGAAAATGTTGTTGGCATTAAGGGAACAGTCCTCTCCTGGCTCAGGTCGTATCTGACCGATCATTATCAGTTCGTAGATGTAAATGGAGACTTCTCCACGCATTCCGAGGTTAAATTTGGTGTTCCACAGGGTTCTGTTCTAGGCCCACTGCTTTTTACTTTATATACGATTCCTCTAGGTCAAATTATTCATAAACATGGAATTAGCTTCCACTGTTATGATGATGATGATGATGCACAGATGTATATTTGTACCTGAACAATAAACACCAACTGAAGAATAGCAAAAAACTTCAACTGTTCTGTAAGTCAAACTTTTTTATGTTCACCTGGAGTTTGACTCAGAATAATAAAGCTATATGTTCACATGAACCGAAGTTTTTGATCATAATATCAAAATTGCCATACAATCTTATATGACTAAACGGAATTGGTATCTTATGCTGGACCATGTGTTCAAGAGATTTTTTATTTGAATTTCTGGTAGCGTGCTTACTTAAAGACAAAGAGGGGGAGCAGCACCGTAGAGACAGTTCGCTCCATTCTCCAAACAATCGGGGAGAACAGCCTGTGGTGTATGTTTTTGTTGAAAGGGTCAAAAGGTGGGAAGCTGGCTTTGACTGATCATGATGAAGTGTATCGGCTTGTACACTGTGAGTATGAAGGATAAAAAATGTATACATTGTCATATATGTGCCTCCTTTTGCAAACTCTTGAAAAGAAAGTTTTACCTTCAGAAATTGGACCTTTTCTCTGTTCTTGCATTCCAAGGCGAAGTATTTGTTGTTGATATTTATGTTACAGATATTGCAGAAGGTGCCTTCGCGCGCTATCTAAAAATAGCCCCCCAGCCAGGAAAGGTGGCAAGAAACATAATGAGTGTTTATGATTAAGTCCGCAATTTAAATCTACAACTTCTGTGATTCTTATTGTTTTCTCATTCATACAAATGTGTCATTGTGTAACATTGTTGACTGATTCATTAGTTTTTATATACATTTGAAAAGCAAAAATCTTTCCACTACACATATAACTGAAAGAGTATACATACTCCAAACCTTTTGTGAAGAAGATTGATGATTGATGTGAAGGTTTCAGATCATGAGTGAATTGTGGTTCACTTTCTTGCGTTCAGGAATGTATAGCTAATGTCTGTAGGTTACTGATTCCGAAATCGTCGGTTCAGACTGCTTCATATAGTACATGGATATACCATCCATCCATCCATCTTCTACCGCTTACTCCTTCTTCAGGGTCACGGGAAACTGGAACTATCCCAGGAAGCATCGGGCAGAAAAGCGGAATACACCCTGGACAAGGTGCCATGGATATACCAATAAACTGAAATGCCATATATTCAGATATATCCAGTGTCTATTCACAGCAGAGCTACATGGGGATCTCCGTGTGTCCTACAGGAATTGGGCCTGAGTCCAGTTCAGATTCAATTTTGGAATCTCATTCCTCTCCCTCGCATGACAGCCTCCAAACAGGACAATTCTAAGGAGCTTGTATATGCGAGGGGAAATCCACTGGGATTTATTCTATGTCTGATTAATAAATTGTTTTCTTTGATTAGCAGTGCATGGGTATATCTGGCTGTTTTGTGTGTTACAATATTGAATGTAATTTTTCAGCTATTCACTTTGTCTGCATTTACTAAAATTCATGCGTGTTTATTAAAAATATTCAGAGTTTGTTAAACTATATCATTGTTGTCTGTCATTCATAAGATTCATCATGGGAATTCCACAGACCAGAATCTAACAATTCATTGACTTTAGTGACATATTTTTATTGCACTTTCACTTTTAAATAAACAGACCGCTGCTCTCACCTCCATGTCGGCTACATTCCTGCTAATGTTCAAGTGTTTACATCAAATTAGACTGGTCCTTAAAGTGCATCATCCGTAAAAGCAAAATATAAATAAAATTGAACCCAAAATATAGGATATGTAAAAATGCCAACAACCAAATGAAAATATGCATCAAATATAACAATATATAACCAAATGAAAACAATTCAGGCGAATGCAGAAAATTCAATAACAGTGTTTACAGGAGAAGAGACGGCAAGACCATTTCTCTTAGGAGCACCTAATTACAAAAAACTTCAACCACAGTTGAAGTTTTTTTATTTTATTATTTTACCTTTTTTAGAGATGGTAACGTTAATGTGCCTCAATATAATACACAGTTTTCCTGTTCGGCGTGATGATGTTTAATGTCCCAGACAACCGCTGTAGTGCCATTGAGCATCGTGATCTCCCCTCATGCAAGCACTGGAGCTCGGAGCGAAACTGGCTGCTCGAGGGCTAAAGTTATACATCAGTGGTAATCTTTGCGACTTTTCACCGACTATTCCACATCGAATTGTTTGCCGGGAATGTCCCACGTGCAAAATGCAGCCAACCGTATCTAATGCTATTGGGCTGGAACTGATTATGTTCTGGTGCATATCATGCAGGAGATTCGGTCTCATCAGGACTGAGCAGTGGTTGTGTTCTGCCAGCCAGTTATAAATGAGTTGATCCCTATAAGTCAATAGTACAACAAGGTATCTAGACTAGATGACCTCTATCTGGCCTTTGATTAGGCCTACTGCATCTTTTGATGGAGATTATATATATAATTATATATATATATATATATATATATATATATATATATATATATATATATATATATATATATATATATATATATATATTAGTTTAATTTGCACAAGAGGAACTTAGATCACACTTTAATTTGACTTATGGGATAGATTTGAACATTACATCTAAACAACAATGTTGCTATAACAGTACCTGGATTTCATCAGACCAAAGCATTAAAGATTTCCTGTGGTTTCTTAAAAAAAAAAAAGTTTTATGTATCTTATGGATTTAATTTTAGCATGTTCGCCTCACACCTCCACCTGTGGGCGGAGTTTGCATGTTCTCCCCGTGCTGCAGGGGTTTCCCCCGGGTACTCAGGTTTCCTCCCCCAGTCCAAAGACATGCATGTTAGGCTGATCGGCATGTCTAAAGTGTCCATAGTGTATGAATGGGTGTGTGAGTGTGTATGTGATTGTGCCCTGCAATGGACTGGCACCTTGTCCAGGGTGTACCTCGCCTTGTGCCCGATAATTCCTGGGATATGCTCCAGGTTTCCCCGGGAACCTGAAGAAGGAATAAGCGGTAGAAGATGGATGGATGGAATACGTTGTCCCTAATAGTTCATGATGGCTTAATAAATTTTATTCCAATGTTTATCATATACCCATGAAAGAAGGCTAGAAGGTTGGGTTCGGGTTCTATTTAATGGTAACCCTCTGGTTGGGATTTATCATGGTTTTTAATGGCAACACTTCATGGATTTAATGTTCCTCAGACATTATGGTGGTATGTATTGTTTTTTAAATGCTTTTCTGTTCCATAGCAGTTAATGCATCATAAATAATTCATTTATCATGGAAAAGTATTAGAGTATTAGCAGAGTTCCTCCATAACTGCTGGGGAAAACAGACAGTAATAGGAGCTCATCATCAAACTTCAAGAATCTGATGAAAAGTACCACTGGAATCCATTAACATGCAGACAGTTTATTAATATATTTAACCTTTTTTTAACCCAAAAAAGGAGGACCGCTGTACTTTTTTTTTTAGGAAACAATCCGCTTTTGAACGTCTTTTCTCCCCACAAGTTCTGCAGGATTGTACTGTATTTGTGTTTGAGTGTCATCTGAAGGACAGACGCCATTTTGAATTGAAACTCGCGCCATTTTCTACCTCACGTCAAAGAGAAAAAGTAGTGCCTTCATCTCACTACCCACATTGAACTAGTATTCTTCCACTGAAAATAGTTCCTTGAATTATTTGACTTTTGTTTTTTAAACAGCAGTCCATATAATATGGAATAATGACCAAAACAAAGAATTAAAAAAACAGAACTATTAATAATATATATAATTTACATTTTAAAATAAACGTGACAACTTGGCGCGGATTGATTCATGATTCATGATGAATTGATTCATGTTTCATGAGTCTTTGATTCAGACAATCTGATTTCAGATTGTGTTTTTCCTACAGTTTCATGATTCATGATGAATTGATTCATGAGTCATTGAATCAGACAGTGCGACGGAGTTGGTTTTTTTTGTCAGATTGCCTTTTCCTCAGGACCGTTAAGTCACGGTAAGGATGAGTAAGGGAAATATAATGTTTATTTTAATAGTTATGTGTAGAATTGTGTTCTTGTTTTTAAACTAATGTTAGTTAACTAGTTTGCAGTAAGTAACGAGCAAATGCCAGCCAGTTTTAGTCAGATAATTAGCCCTAATGCTCTAATCTAAATTAAAATAAGCGATAAATAAAAAAATGAAAAATTGTTCAACAAGTTTTGTACAGAAAAACAAGTATTAAAAGTGCTTCGAGTGTGGAAATTCGATGAATTGTGTTAAAGAAGCCTTTTGATCGTAAGCGCCTGATGAGTTCTGCTCCATCATAATGAGTATAACACATATTTTATTTCTTCAGTTATAGTTTTGGTTGAAGAAACCTTGAAAGTTGAAGACATCATGTCTGAATATGGTGGAGCCAGACGCCGTGTCCGACAGACGAGCACTCCAGGCGCTTTTTTTAAACTACATTAAACCACTCTGTAAACAACCATATGTCTTTTTCTACACTCGCCTCTTTCAAGAGTTTGTTTTATTAAAGAATGAAAGTTGTTGCAGTAAAATAAATATTTCACTCAGTTCATTTTCCTGCACTGCGTGAATTCCCACAGCTTCAGCATGCTTTTATTTGCATGCTTTATTCTGACCACTTTTTCATTTCCAGCAACCACCTCCGCCTCCTCCGGCAGTTCGACGTCAGCAGCTGCTCTCTGACCGAGAGCTGAGACAGCAAGCAGCCACAGGGGCAGGGGCAGCGGCAGGGGCAGAGGCAGGGGCAGAGGCAGGGGCAGTGGGAGGGGCAGCGGCAGGTAGGTAGCTTTAAATTACCACTGTATCCTAATGATGTGTCCTCGGGCATTTAGCTGTCCACAACTATCAGATTATTTCCTGTCAAGATAATTGAAAAAAATCAATAAATCAATAAAAACTAGTGTTCTAAAACTTGCAGCATTTCCCCTTTAAGCCTCTTCAAAGTACGTTCCCGGAGATGCGATACACTTGTCCCATTCCTGGAAACTTTTCCTGTGATCATCTTTTGTCATCATGTCTAGTAGGGCTGGGTAAAAATGTCGATTCTCCGAATTTTAATCAATCTTCAGTTTAACGAGACGATATCGGTTCAGGAAATCCCGAATCGATTCTTAACGCACCTGCTTTACCTGAGAGGATGTGAATATTACCTGTAATTCGCCTCTCGCCCTGAAGATGTCGCCATCTTTCAGTTTTGAATTTTGAAAATGGTTTTATTTCTTGTTGTTCACTGTTCCACGTTTACAGTTTTTTTTTTTTGTTTTGTTTTTTACAGTAGTGTGCAGTTTGTGCTTACCTTGTGTGCAGTGTGTTTCTTGTTACAAAGTTTGTTACTAAAAGTCATTAAACATAATTGTGTGGGTGCCCTATTGTTAAAAGTAAATGTGTATTTTAGTAATATGGCTAAGTAGTCGGGTTTCTGTTACCAGCATTTTTCCCCCCAAAACATTCTTATTGAGAAAGAGAAAACAAGCCTCCTGTCACATAGCCAACAATACCATTCACATTTTTTTATACTTACATAAACACACACACACACACACACACACACACACACACACACACACACACACACACACACACGCAGCAACACACAGTATCTCACAAAAGTCAGTACACCCCTCACGTGTTAAATATGTGATGATATCTTTTCATGTGATAACACTGAAGAAATGACACTTTGCTACAATGTAAAGTAGTGAGTGTACAGCTTGTGTAACAGTGTCAATTTGTTGTCCCCTCAAAATAACTCAACACACAGCCATTAATGTCTAAACCGCGGGCAACAAAAGTGAGTACACCCCTCCGTAAAAAATGTCCAAATTGGGCCCAAAATGTCAATATTTCGTGTGGCCACCATTATTTTCCAGCACTGCCTTAACCCTCGGGCATGGAGTTCACCAGAGCTTCACAGGTTGCCACTGGGGTCCTCTTCCACTCCTCCATGACGACATCACGGCGCGGGTGGATGTTAGAGACCTTGTGCTCACGCGGCAACGTTGGCTTGGAGGTTGGCGTTCGTCACGCCTCCAGGGTTTCGATTCCGCCGCGGGCCGTGTGTTTGGTTCTCCCTGCAGGGTGTCCAAAGACATGGATCAGCATGGTAGGCTGATTGGTGTGCTTAAATTGTCCATGGTTCCAGTAATCCATGTCCTTAGTCTGCTTGACTTTGAAAACTGTTCTTCCTTCTGGGACAACAGCCATGATGGCGGTTTTGATTTTGATGCGTGCGTATGGTCTGAGCACTGACAGGCTGACCCCTCACCCCTTCAAACTCTGCGCAATTCTGGCAGCACTCATACACTCATTTCCCAAAGACAACTTCTGGATATGACGCACGTGACCACTCAACCTCTTTGGTGGACGCATGGCGACAGTGTCAGGGTCTTGGTAATCTTCTTATAGGCCATATTTATGTAGAGCAACAATTTTTTTTCAGTTCCTCAAGAGAGTTCTTTGCCAGGAGGTGCCATGTTGAACTTCCAGTGACCAGTATGGAGGGA
Organism: Ameiurus melas; assembly: GCA_012411365.1. Lineage (NCBI taxonomy): Eukaryota > Metazoa > Chordata > Actinopteri > Siluriformes > Ictaluridae > Ameiurus > Ameiurus melas. Next base: position 24,715,733 of record CM022754.1, on the reverse strand, counting down.
GTGTGAGACGATGACACCAAATTTAACACACCCCTGCTCCATATTCACACCTCAGACCTTGTAACACTAACAAGTCACATGACACTGGGGAGGTAAAATGGCTAATTGGGCTCAATTTGGACATTTTCACTTAGGGGTGTACTCACTTTTGTTGCCAGCGGTTTAGACATTAATATCTGTGTGTTGAGTTATTTTGAGGAGACAGTAAATGTACACTGTTACACAAGCTGTACACTCACTACTTTACATTGTAGCAAAGTGTCATTTCTTCAGTGTTGTCACGTGAAAAGATATCATCAAATATTTACACACATGTGAGGGGTGTACTCACTTTTGTGAGATACTGTATGTAGTGTAGAAAAGGAAAACAAAATTAAAGAGTACATTCAACTTAACAACCCCCCACCCCACCCCCGTTCATCACTGCTAAGCAATATCTATACCTGGTTATGTACATATTGTAAAACCCAACAGCAGGCACAAAAATTCATGTGGGTAGTGTCTGTAACTCCATAAAATATGAAATAAAGGGTTTATTAAAAAAAAAAAACCTGTCAGTACAAACTCCTCATCGTATACTCTATTTTCTCGAGTTAAAAAAAAACAAAAAACATCACATCCTTTAGCCAATGGGAGATGGGTATTTAGCAGACTTCCAATGAAACAGTAGGGAACGTCTTGCTATTAGGGATGTGAAAGCGATAAAGCAGGTTTCGTGTTTTTTCCAGACAATTTAACGTGACAAAAAGTTAAAAGTGCAAACAAAAAATGGAGTAGAATAAGTCAAAATCTATTGTATGACCGAAAAGTTCATTTCAATTTTAAGTGAAATCCGCAGGAGCCTCCAACTTCGTGTCCTACTCCATTGGCAGCTCAGCAGCGCCCCCGGAAAGAGCATTTTGATCCAAATGTTCTTTTAAAAAAAATCACTTCTAAAAAATATTTTTCTTTGTCAGATTTGTCAGATGCATAGTATGTGGCGGCTGTGGTGCAGTTGGTAGAGTGGGTTGTCCACTAATCGTAGGGTTGGCGGTTCGATTCCTGGCCTGGGTGACTCCACATACCGAAGTGTCCTTGGGCAAGACACTGAACCCCAAGTTGCTCCCGATGGCAAGCTAGCGCCTTGCATGGAAGCTCTGCTACCACTGGTGTATGAGTGTGTGTGTGAATGGGTGAATAAGACACAATGGAAAGCGCTTTGGATAAAAGCGCAATATAAGTGCACAGTTATGTTATGTTATGTTAGAGCAATATGGCTGAGAAAAATCATAAATGGTTTTATTCGAGATAATTATTACATATTTATACACGAATACAGCTTTTTTATTTGGAGGTGGTTATATAAATGTGAAAAAGAAGAATCACAGATAAATATAAAGTTTTATTTTTGAATACTGTTTATTTAATATCATCTATTTATTACTTACTTGATATTTTTGTACTTTATATTTATTGTGTTTATCAATGATAAATATTTGTTACATGTATTATTCTTTAATAATAAGTCATTAACCCTCCTACTGATTCTGAGGAGTTTATGGAGATGGAATGGGAATAAAATGTTGAGTCTGATCTCGTGGTCCATATCGGTCTGAAATGATTGCAGATCCCACGCTCGACTGGATTTCTGCATTGAGTCACGTGACCGATCTGTTCTGACGTGTACCTGATCACCGTGTCGTGTTTTTGTTCTCCGCAGGATTCGGAGACATGACTTTACCTCTCCAGTCCAGAAGGTAACTTCCCCGTCCTGCTCTGACACTTCCACGTCCTCCACACCTTGCAGACCCGGAAGTGAGCCGAGCCGAGCAGACGCAACGAGACCTTTCATCTAATAATACTCTCACTTATTTATGTTTCTCCACTGCATTCAGGATTTATCAGCTCCTTTTCTCCTTTTAGGGAATCAACCAGTTCAGTGAACTGACTCAGTGAATCAGTAAATCAGACACGTCAAGAAGTTTCACACGTTACTAATCTTTCCATCTGAGGACGACTTCTTATTTTTCTGAAAAAAGGTTTAGAGCGTTGAAATGTTTACCGTTATTGCTGAGGGAAACCTTCGATAATAAATAATTTTTCATTTCTGGTTTTTGGTTTCACTTGAGCGCATAAATTCTTTGTCGATAATTCAAACATTGTGGGGAAATGTCATTCTCGCAAAAAATAAAGAAATCACGCGAACGCGCTGGTGGGTGGCAGCCTGCGATGCGTGGAGAGAACAACATCTTAAACACGTGGGCGTGACTTTCTGCAAAGTGTCTGTGCGGTCTCTCGCAGACCCGTGGGCATTGGAGTCTAACTGCGGTTACTGTCATTTTTGGACTATTGAGCGCACCTGCATATGAGCCACTAACTTTAAAAAATATATATATATATATATTTTGTACATATATAGGCCGCACCTGTCTATAAGCCACAGGTGTCCACGTTGTAACATGAGATATTTACACAGAATGATTTTTGAACTTTTAATTAAATACATATCGTAAATGCTTTTTTTTGGTTAAAAAATTAAAAAATACAGTTTCCTAGCAGGAAAAGTCAGTGGAAACACCTCGGCCGTCTGCTCTCTGTGTGTTCACCCAGTCTTCAAGAACGTTTTTCAAGTTCAGGCCATCTGCTTTTCTTACCTCTGAAAGCTTCTGTCGTCTTTTAGCATCGAGTCAGTTCTTCACGCTGCCGTCTCCAACGTCTCACCATCGATTCGTCGATGCCAAGCTTACGTGCAGCAGCTGTATTTCCTTCTTCGACAGCCAGATCGATCGCCTTTAACTTGAAAGCTGCATCATATGCATTTCTTCGTGTGTTTTCCCTGATGAGGGAGTGTGCATGAAGCGCAAAACGACTGATCTGAAGAATGTAGTGTGAGCTCGTTCGATTTAATTCGAACAGTTTCATTGGTCCACTGTGACCTGTTCGGTAATTTCATTGGTCCGATGTGAGGAGGTTAAAAGTTTTGGCAGCATGAAGCTCGTTAGCCCGTAAAAATCCATACATTAGCCGCATCATTGTTTAAGCTGCAGTGTGAAAAAAGTTACAAATGAAACAATACTGAATAGATGCTGTTTATTTTCTGTAATAAAAAAAACACTTAATCTTCTCTTTGCAGACAGTTTGCTAGCTAAATTGTATATCAAGGTACCGTATCGTGTACCTATCATGTATCGTAGAAGTATCGAGATATAATGTATTTTGTCATATCGCCCAGACCGTCTGATTTTTCATACAATTGCAATTGTTTGTGGAATTAAAATAACAGCTGGCTGGCAAGTTTCATTTCATTGTTCCATAACACTCTCCGTTTTACAAAGATTTGAGGGATGCAAAGGTAACCGATTTGCAATACGCGCAAAATTTCGTTTGGAAATGGCTAAAGGGCGGAAATTGAATCATTTGATTGAATCACTAAATCATCCGGTTCAGAGGATTGAATCAGTAGCTTTCATGGACAGTTGTGTTTCTCAATATAAAAACAGAACTCTAGAAAAACGTTATGTTAAAATTATCTTTCGCTCAATAACTTGGAGAAATGTGAAAGTCAGCTTGTCTGAAATGTGCATATTACACGTTTGTCTCCTTCTCTTTGGTCAATCGTGAAAATAAATGTCTTTAATTTTTTTTTTGTCTTCTTCAATAACAGCGATGGAGAATCCACTAAAGTTTATGTCCGTGTGCTGCCCTTAACACAGCCGACGAGAGACAGAGGCCAGGATTTGTGCTTGACCGTGATCTCCAATCAAACAGTTCAGGTGCGCCTGAACTCCAAACCTACGCCACAAAACTTCAACTTCGATCACGTGGCGGACGTGAACGCGACTCAGGTGAGAGGAGCGAAAGCAAAGAATGAATCAAACAAAACATCTAGAACAAATAGTTTGTAAGAGTCAACTCACTGAAGCGAATCATTACATCTTCCCGAGGCTTGTAGGGACATATCACTTACGTTCAAGAGATTTATTTTTATTGTGTGTCCCTAAAGCTCGTACTAACTTTGGGGAAAAAAGGCTTTTCATTTTGCAGCACCATCTGCATGGAATCGGCTTCAGGAGGAATTACAGTTGAAGGAGTTGGTCTCACTATATTCTTTTAAAGGTTTTTTAAAGGACCTTGCCGAAAGGCAGTCTGTTTGTCACGGTTTTTAAATTGATTAAGACCCTGGTTTTTTATGATGACATTGTTGTCCAAATATGATGAGTGAAAGTGTGTCTATGTGCTTATTTGTGTCTCTATTTATTTGTAACTGTGCTGCTGCCACTTGCCAGGACACTCTTGTAAAAGAGATTTTTAATCTCAAGGAGTTTTTATCCTGGATAAATAAAGGTTTGAATGAATAACTTCGATCTAAACACGTGACAGAATCTCAGATCTTTGTCAGCGGAGTGAATTCTCAGAATTTTGATCTTCTTTGTCACCTAGCATAAATAACTCTGCTAACGATTCATCATTGACTCGATCACTTGAGTTTTATTCCAACACATTTCTGTTTTATTTTATTGTTGTGTTTACATTGTTTGGGGAGGTGTGTGCTCTGTCCATGGATAATGCTTTAGATGTAAAACGAAGTGCGTGAGTTTAAAAGCCGGTGTGTTCTTGTAGGTGGAGGAGAGAGAGGCGGCTCTGCACGCTGAGAGAGAGGCGGCTCAGGACGCTCGGTACGCCAAGAGAGTGGCGGATCTGCACACTCTGTACGCCGAGAGAGAGGTGGCTCGGGATGCTCGGTACGCCGAGACAGTGGCGGATCTGCACGCTGAGATCAATAAGCTCAGGCTCGAACTTCAGTGCATAGAGTACGTGCATGCTGTTCATCTGTGTTTATTTACAGTCACAGTGTTTAACCTCTCGCTTCCTACCTCGCTAGGCACATCACGTCCCAGGTCGAGGTACTCATCGCTCAGATAACAGATGCGTTAAAGTAACGTCTGAAGTTATTCACTCATTCTCTGTCTCTCTCTCTCTCTCTCTCTCTCTCTCTCTCTCTGTGCGTTCATCACGCACCTGTTTGACTGACTGCGTGTAACGTGCAGCCAAGCACAAGCACAAAGAGAAACAGGAGAAACAGCAGCTGGCCAAGATGGGAGCGGAGGTTTCTGCACTTCAGGTGCAGAGAGAGCAGCTCAAAGTGGAGAAGAACTTTGAGCAGAAGGTAGTACACTGAAATACTTCAAGATTCTTTCACACTCGGGTGTGTTTGGGGTGGGGGGGTGTTCCTCCCCGGTCAGAATAACTCTTCTGCACTGTACCTTTGTAGATGGAAGTTGTTTTAGTTTGACATGGTGTCGTAACCCTCAGGGTTGAGTTTAAAGCAAGAAGTGTTACAGGAACTTGTCATTAATATCTCGCGGTGACCCAAAAGCTGCTTGTTGGATGTTTAATGTAAGATTAGACAGTTCAGCTGGTTTATCTCCTTTCAAGTGTGTGTAAAAGAGAACCTGGCTGTGTCCTTGCAGTGTGTGATTTCTACTTCATCTGTGTGTTTTCAGATGAAGGTTTGGAAGAACGTCACCAAGCTGTGTGATGAGCTGATTGCACAAGTTTAATACAGTTGTTAATAAATTTCCCTGTTCCCCGTTTACAGTTTGTTTGTTTTTGTTTTTTTCTGAAGTTTGTTAGTGATGTAATTAATGTGGACAGAGTGTACAGATGAGGCGGAAAGCACTTCTGCTTCACTCGCTTTAGGTCAATCGAGACACGCCAATCAGCCTACCATGCATGTGTTTGGACTGGGGGAGGAAACCGGAGAACCCGGAATCGAATGGAAGAAGTTAATTATATGTAAATTTGCTGGGGTTTTTAAAAAGCCTAATCTTTCAAATATCTGCCTCCTTTTTCTTTTGTTTCTTTTTTTAAAGAATTTTCGGTGTTAGAATTTAGATTTTTGTAAGAATGAAAAAAATAAAATAGCATCTAACTCAGTTGAACAGTTCTTACTTAAAATTGTATTTTTTTTACATCCTTTATACATCTTTTTACATGTTTTTACGTCACGGCTACTTTAGAGACAGTTTAATAGCTAAATTATATATAATGATATATATCACTGCTTGGCCAATAAAACTGATTCTGAATCTGATTCAGAAAAATGGCAGTGATCCAAACGGAAGCTGAAGGAATCGACTCCCATTGAAGAGCTGAGCCAAAGGATTCGGTTCACTTAAAAGAGCCGGAGCTTTCCATCAGTGAAGGAAGCTGGCGGGGCGGTGGAAAAGCACCGTAATGGACGCTACAGGGGCAGGGCATAATTGTGGCTTACCGTACACGTTGTCTGGTAAAAAAAAAAAAAACTGTTTTAATCAAACTCTCTGTATTTACTTGTACAAGTATTTTCTTGGTTACAGAATGCTGAGTGCGCTGAATGCAGTGTGGTTTCAGAACACACCTAATTAACCTAATTAGCTAGTGAACCTTTGCCAATTAGCAGACTACATCCTCAAAGTGAGCGTTTTAAAGCTAAACAATGAGACTTAACTGATAAACACGGCCTTCAAGTCATCATACCTATATGGCATATAAGTGTACATATAAGTCATCATACCTATATGGCATGTAAAACAGTAATATAATTAATTAATCCATGTACAACCTTCAGCATAGGAAAAAAACAAAAAAACAGCCATCTGTTAAATAGCCCAATTCCATGGACATTTCCGGTGTACGTGTTCCCTACTATGGGTGGGTTTTTTTGTTTTTTTACTCCTGGTATAATTTTGGTTGATACATGCACTGGTTTGTCCACTTATTATATTTTTTGCATTAAGTAATGCAGACGTACATACTGGTTACATTGTTGGAGTTCTTAGTAATGAAAGCTGCACATTTCATTTGTATTTACAGGATTTCACACAACGGGACAGGAAAGTTATTAAAACATAACTTTCTCAGATTTACTAAGTAGATAACACTAGTTGGTCATTACTACACCCCATAACGTTAGATAAGTGTGTCTGACTTAATTTTTTTATGCCTCCACCACTAAGTCTGTCCATCCATCTAAGGTTCTCATTAATGCAATATCTCAAGAAGCAGTGGTTGAATGTTTGTAGGAATTCTAATGACTTTATAGTTGTTAAAACCAGCAGATGATTCGATTAGTATTTGGAATTGATCCAAAAATGAATAAGGTCACAGCAGTTTCATGTTTCAGAGCTCAAGGCCCTTTATTGTTTTGTTTTTGTTTTTGACCTCTCAAGAACGAAAGGTTGAATGTTTTATTGTGTAGCAGCAGCGGCAGGTGGAACACAGACAGAGTGAGACTGGTTAAGAGAGCTTTTATTTAGTAGAATGGGCGTGCAGGAGGGTCATGGGACACTCTGTCCTGGGGCAGCAGTCTGGGAGAAAGGTGTTGGAGAGGAGTGTGGTCACTGTGGGCCGGGCAGAGTGGTGTAGGCCGGTAGCAGAGTGCGGAGGTAGCGTTGGTACTGGGGGCGAGGGCTCTTGGTGTGTCGTAGGGGGAGAGAATTGTTGTCGTCGTCATCTGTAAGACATAGAACAGAATTGATCAGCATGGACACGTAGACAAAAGCTGCTCAGGCTGCTGAGGTTGTGATGCCCTTGTATCCTCTCCAGTCTTCTCTGTAAAAAAGGTAAAAAAAAAAAAAAAAAAAGCTAAAGGTGCTTTACCGCCACCTACTAGACTGGACTGTGGGCAGTTGATTGGCTGAAAAAACAAAATAAAATGGAAAAAATATAATAATAATAACCAAAACAATACTACATAAATAAAAGAAAATAAAGAGACAATTATATACTAGATATTCCTACTAGATTACTAAAGTCTCTCACTTCTCCCAGTATTTTTTATATAGTTTATTAGGGGGGTGCATTTTCCCAGATGTTTTCCCTAGCAAGTTCTCTAGTGTCATGTTTGGTTTTCCAATCTGCATCTCTGGCTCAGTTCTTTCCTCCTCATACCTTCTGCAGTCTAACAGAATGTGTTTGACCGTCTCTTGTGTACTGCAGTGTGTGCAGAGTCCAGTTCCTGTATACTTCCTGACAACCACTGCATATAGACACCTGTTTAACCTTATAGACCTATATAAGATATAACCCAGCACACCTATACTCTAGCACTTGCATTGAAAACATACGCTACTGGTCAAACGTTTAGACACTTTCATTCTTTATTTATCTTACACGTTAGGAGGTTGGATCCTGCAGGAGCTCCTCCACCAGGACCTGTCTCACTCATCCCAGAGTTCTGCTACCTCACAGGTCTCCCTCACAGAGCGGGAGAAACAGCGCTTAAACATTGTCTGCTTCTTATCGCACTAATTGTTGTAACTTGCTCAGGTCTGACTGATAAGATGTGCACGGCTTTAACATTATGAGGGATCTTTCCACTCACACCAGACTGACCCCAGGACAGCGGGAGAACCGCCTCAACAGATCCATCAACAACATGAGCAGGTACTGGATAAAAGCGACTGCGTTATTAATTCAATTCTGCTTTTGTCTGTATAGCGTGTTTAACAGCAGACGCTGTCACAGAGCAGCTTTACAGAAACTTAGAATTTAGAATTTTGTCCTTAACGTATAAGCCAGAGACAACTTTTACAAAATAAACCATTTGTAGCATGCATATAAGGGATGTGTATTTACTTTTAGAGACTATCCTGGGCAACACGAGGCTGAACATATAGTATAGCGTGATGGTTTTTCTGATTATAACATTCTTAAGTTTAATAAACACGTTTAATAGTAATATACTATGCTGATCAAAAGTTTGTGGACACCCGACATGAATGTTTCTCATGATCTTAAAAGCCATTTGATTTGAAGGATCTTTGAAGTGAACGTTATACCAATTTACAGTGCTGAATTTTTCAGTGAATCTCTTCTAGGAATGCCAGTGTTCAGACTACGCTCAGCACATGGGGTCTAAGCTTTGAGAACAAGCTGCTGTATCTGACTGAAAGAGTTCTTCCTGCTGAGAGGATCCTACAGGGAGCGAGAGCAGTAAGGGGGACCACAGAACACAGAGAAAACAGAACTGTACACGACGCGTGTCTCACTCTTGCTGAGTGGAGTGTGTGTGTGTGTGTGTGTGTGTGCAGTACGAGTACAACCCATAAGACGCGGATTGGTCTAAAGAGATGCGAGGTCTTCCTCTGATGACCAGCATGCCTCTGGAGAACTTGCTGCTGTTCTATACGCACCGTAACGCTGACGTCACTCACTCACTGCTGCAGACCCTCAACAAAGTGTCGGGGCCCCTTGGGCATCCGCCTTCAGAGGCCGGGAATGTGAGACAACACACTTGTCCAGTGTTTAGAAAGAAATTGTAGCCTGTGCCATCACTGTGTCCTGGGCTCCTTTTTAAAACTCACTCCTCGTGAGCTTCATGAAAGGGACGCTAGTGTGTAGCACTGTTAATTTCTAATTATTAAAGCGGTCCTCGTCCGTTCGGTAGTGCAGATCTTTCTCTAATATTGACCGTATTCAGCTGCAGTCCGTCAGTTAGGCACAAACGTTTCAATGGTCTCTGCAAATTAACGTGTTTTCCAAACCACACGTCGCTAAAATGAAGAGCTTCTCGACAGCTTTTCTTTCCTTCATTAGCGGAGGCAGTGGTTACTGTGTGTAGTGTTTTATTTGAACCAGAGCTCTGCTGAGCAAGGATCATGTCTGAATTACAGCATTAACACATTTTATCCCCCACATCATTTTTTTCTGTGTCAGGATGGAGTTACACGATCGACAGGAGGCTCTGCTGAGAGCTCTGCAGCAGAACGTGGGGCAGCAGGTTCAGATGGTGGTTCTCACACACTGGGTAGAATCAAGTGTGACGCCATGTAGTTTGTTTAGGATTCAAATATTAAAGTATATTACTGTGCTGAAAATGTTCAGGTTAGAATCCGTACTGTTCAGGGGTTATGTCTAGAAAATGTATTGTAGTGCTTAGAAAAACCGTACATGTGACTAGTAACGTAACGACCATTATATTCATTATTTGAATGAATAAGTAATGCACTCGCTGTCCCTTTTATTAGAAACACCCTCACATTCATGTAGTTATTCAGTCATGGGGCAGCAGCACGATGCATGAAAAGAACCTGAGTTAACGTTCACATCAAGCATCACAATGGGTGAAAATTGTGATCTGTGACCTTTACCGTGGCATGGTTGTTCATGTCAGATTGAGTATTTCAGAAATTGCTGATCTCCTGGGCTTTTCACACAGAACAGTCTGTAGAGTTTACTAAGAATGGTGCAAAAAACACAGTGAGCAACAGTTGTGTTTGGATGGAAACGCCTTACTTCTGAAATACTCAAACCAGCCCATTTGGTACCAGTAACCATGCCACGGTTGTTTGATGTACACGTTAACTGAAGCTCGCCTTGACATCTGCATGACTTTATGCACTGTGCTGCTGCACAACGATTGGCTGATTAGATAACTGCTTGAATGTGAGATGAAATATATGATTGGAAGGACTTTGATATAAATAAATAAATAAAAAGGGGGGTAGAAGAGAAAAACCTACATTACTATGGGTGAATAATATACATGCACTGATCCAGGACCTGATAGCTGATCCACCATTTTATTTATTTATTTATTTTTGCTGCTATCAGAGATAACAGAACTCAAATTATATAACTGATGCATATGAAAGAGACGTGATTGTTCTTTCACTAGGATTGAACTTATTCTAGCTAATGCTATGTATGGGATTTTGTATGAAAGTTTAATGGTAAACCGAGTGCTTCAGTTCAAATAATGAGCGTTGTAGATCTTAAAGAAAACTATCGGCTGATACTCAAGCTTTCGATTAAGGAAAATAAAAGCTAGTCATGACACTTCTAGTAAACTTCTAGTCAACTGAAATGGTTTATTTATTTATTTCAAAATGGAATGTTTAAGGATATTGCTGTTTGACTTTCATTGTTAAAGACGTTTCACCTTTTGTGATGTGACACATGCAGTGTAGTGCAACTGCTTCTATGTGATTTTTGGTCACAGTATATCCTTTTATGGGTCTAAGCATACGGCACAGGAATAATTCAGATTAACAGCCTCAGTCTACAGATTACCATTACTTCTTGTTCTCAAGCACTCACTTTAAATCATGTGTGTAAGGTGGTTGTGATCCTGTCAACCAACCGTAAGGGAGAAAAGTACGCTGTGGTGAAGAGGTACCTGTGTGTGGACTGTCCCACTCCAAGCCAGTGTGTGGTGGCTCGCACCCTCAGCAGACTTCAGACCCTCATGACCATAGCCACAAAGATCTCCTTGCAGATGAACTGCTGCACCTGATGTTGGTATCGACTGCTACCACGACACTGCTGCAGGAAAGAGATCCATACCGATGTGCAGGGTATGTAATGCACTCTGTGAGGAACATCATGCTCATAAATGACCTCGTTACACTGCAGTCTGACGGAACGTGGAGAAAAAGCGAGCGATTTTAGAGTTTAGAGTCACTTCAGTTAAGAAGCGGTTCAGACATCGCTTTTTGTTTTGATTTCTTTTCCTCAGCTGCACTGATCCTGCTTCAAATACAACAAATGTTTGCGCATCGCGGTGTACCGAGACGGCATGCTGCTGAGTGTAGTGGAGTACGAAGTGCCTCAGTTCATGCAGTCCATCAAGGCCATGGGTGAAGATTATGCGTGAGACTCGACACGTCTCGATAGAACAGATTTGACACACACGTGTTGGGTTTTCTCTCAGCTTTCAGTGTTTCTGTTTACAGTCCAAACTGACCGTGTTGGTGGTGAAGAAACGCAGCTCTTCCAGATTTTTCACTCTCCTCGACACCCTCCTCCCGGAACAGCGTCATCGCCCGAAGTCACGTGACCCGAGGTGTGTGTTCATCCATACGACAGCATGGCTCAAACCAGACCACATGCAGAGACTCACCTACAAACTCTGCCACGTGTTACAGCTGGCAGGTAAAAGTCTCACACACACACACACACACACAAATGTTCATACAAGCCCGCTTTCTACACAACCCCGGATCATGCTGATTGATGATGGAAGGATTGAGGATGAGCTCATTTTCTTTAATCGCATCGCATATTTAGAGGATCCGCATCATGTGAGCAAAAAAGAGAACTCCGCATTAATTTATTACAGAATTTGTCCAAGATTTTATTGGGATTGTTTCGTACAGCGTTGACGAGGAGTCATTTTATCTAAATGGCTTAATAAACAGCGTTCTGATTTATTTAAAAACCGTGTAATTGCAGAGTTAAAGATACGAGTTATGCGAGATCAAACCTGCGATCGGAGCGTCTGTATACTCAACCTTTACAAAACTGCAAGAACGGAAGCAAAATGCTATCAACACATCACGCACACACAAAATATACATGTGTACGTATATATATACGCTTTCACAACCTGAATCTTTTCTGTCTTTTCAGAGGCATTTAGTGCCTTCGTGTTCAATTAATTGGTTTACAATTCTAACCAGAAAGGAGTTATGGCGTCTGAAGGACAACACTAAGAGGAGGGCGGCCTTCTCTGTGGTGAGAAACAGCCTGCGTGAGAGAAATGTGCGGTCTTCTCTCAGATACCCTGCTCGCCTTCAGGTGGACCTCGGTGATGAGGCTGCAATTTGACTATCCCCAAAAAGCACAACGATGGTTTAATGAACGATATCCTCCATCTTAATCTGTCTACATGACTGTTAACCGATTTATTAATACCTGTCATGTGACTGTATGACTGTGCACGGGGCAACTATATCAGTTTTTTCGTGTAAATCTGGGGTGTTGGTGGTGTTGTGTGTGTGTGTGTGTGGGATTGTGGAAGGAAAATTATTCTGACGCGCCAGTAGTTTTGGTGAATGTATATGCCCCAAAACTTTGATAAGGTTCCTATTGCTCAGAATTTGTTGTCAAAACTTCCTGCTTTGAACACACATTTCCGATAATTACGGGAGATTTGAACTGTGTTATTGACCCAGCTTTGGACAAATCTAGCGCTGTTGCAAACGCTCCCTCTGCGATGGCAAAGTGTTCTGAGTTAGTTCAGAATGGTTAGATTGATCCGTGGAGGTATTTAAACCCTACAGTGAGGAAATATTCTTTTTTTTTTCATGTACAAATCTTTTTCGCATTGATTACTTTTTTATTAATGATTCTCTAATTTCTCAGGTTGTAAACTCTGAATATCTACCAATCGTTATTTCAGACCACGCTACTCTAATTCCTGACATTGTTCTACCTTCACATCGCGCTTTCGTCCACCATGGAGGCTTAATTCTCTACTTTTATCCGATTCAAGCGTGACCCAAGTATATCTCTACTTCGATAGATGATTTTCTTCTTACCAATCAAACTGATTCTCTCTCTTACTCTTTACTTTGGGAAACTCTAAAGGCCTTCTTAAGGGGACAGATAATCTCTTTTTCTGCTTATGCTAATACAACGCAAGAATAAGAAAAAGAGTTATCTGATAATATTCAGGCCATTGACGAACCAATATGCTCTCAACCCGAACCCTGAGCTGCATAAACAAAGACTTAACTTGCAGGCGGAGTTTGATTTGTTATCGACTGTTGTTACATACGCATGGCAATTACTTTGGATATGGGCGCATAAGGTGGGTCGGTTGTTGGCTCACCAACTGTGTAGCCGCGACCGTCACGTTCCATTTCTCAGATTATGCAGTCCAGTGGTGTATTAACCTCGGATCCTGTGGAAATTAATTAGACTTTTAAAAGTTTTTACTCCTCCTTATACACAGCTGGGCCTCCTGACATTATTCGGTAACATGGACCATTTCTTTAGAAATATTGATTTTCCCAGAATTCACCCGCTATTGGCATCTGAACTTGACAGTCCCATCACCTTAGATCAATCAATTCATTACAATCCAGGAAATCACCTGGCCAGGACGGGTTTCCTTCCGAATTTTATAAGAAATTCCATGTTGCGTTGGGCCCATTACTCCTGGCTGTATTCAAGGAGTCTTTAGAACTAGGGACGTTGCCACAAACACTAAGACAAGCAACCATAACTCTATTGCTCAAAGATGGGAAGGACCCATCATTGTGTAATTCGTACAGACCTATTAGCCTCCTCAATGTTGGCGTCAAGATTTTAGCCAAACTTTTGGCCTGTCGTCTGGAGGGGATTCTCCCTGGCATTATTTCAGAGGAGCAAACCGGATTTGTAAAAGGACAGCATTCCTTTTCTAATATTCGTACTCTATTTAATATTTTGTATTCAGAACAGAACAGCGTCTCCTCTGAAGTGGTCATCTCTTTGGACGCAGAAAAGGTGTTTGATAGGATCGTCTGGGAGTAATTTTTCATAGTGCTAAGGAGGTTCGGCTTTGGGGAGGGATTGGTATCATGGATCTGTTTGTTATATGTGGAACCGCAGGCTTCCATATGTACCAGCGATGCTAAATCTGATTATTTTACTTTGTCACGGGGTACGCACCAGGGATGTCCTCTGTCTCCGTTACTTTTAGCCATAGTGATTGAGCCTCTCAATGATGCTTAGAACTCTTCCTGTATTTCAGGGTATAGTTCACAATGGAATTGAACATAAACTAGCACTGTATGCTGACGACTTACTACTTTATGATACAGATCCAATTGCATCTATTCTGGAGATAGTGTGTGTATTAAATGACTTTGGGGAAATTCTCAGGGAATAAACTGAACCTACCAAAGAGTGAATGTTTACCTATAAACCAATCTGGCCCAAAGATAACACAGATTGAAATACGTTTTCGTTTGGAACATTCAAAATTCAAATATCTCGGATAATATAATGGATAATACAGGATAGAATAAAGCAGGACAGAATAGACCCCTGGGAATAGATATAAATAGATATAAATAGACCTCTGGCAATAGATATAAATAGATATAAATAGACCTCTGGGAGTAGATATAAATAGACCTCTGGGAATAGATATAAATAGATATAAATAGACCTCTGGGAATAGATATAAATAGATATAAATAGACCTCTGGGAATAGATATAAATAGACCTCTGAGAATAGATATGAATAGATATAAATTGACCTCTGGGAATAGATATAAATAGATATAAATAGGCCTCTGGGAGTAGATATAAATAGACCTCTGGGAATAGATATTAATAGATATAAATAGTCCTCTGGAATAGATATAAATAGACCTCTGGGAATAGATATAAATAGAGCCTCTGGGAATAGATATAAATAGATATAAATAGGCCTCTGGGAGTAGATATAATAATATATAAATAGACCTCTGGGAATAGATATAAATAGATATAAATAGACCTCTGGGGAATAGATATAAATAGATATAAATAGACCTCTGGGAATAGATATAAATAGACCTCTGGGAATAGATATAAATAAATAGATATAAATAGACCTCTGGGAATAGATATAAATAGGGGTAATATAAATAGACCTCTGGAAAAAATAAGTATAATAGATATAAATAGACCTCTGGGAATAGATATAAATAGACCTCTGGGAATAGATATAAATAGACCTCTGGGAATAGATATAAATAGACCTCTGGGAGAACGCATAGAACCTCTCATTGTCGAGCTGTAAAACTCTACATAGGCCCTGATACACACAGACCCACAATACATATTTATAGAACATCACAATAACACACACACACACACACACACACACAGTGGTGTCACACACACCTGGAGCTGTCAAAGGAGATGGATTTGACTTAACCACAGTGTCTGAAGAGAGACTGGAGCTGTTTATAGTTGAGGAATGCAAATGGAGGGAGAATACCACTACAGTGGTCCTGGGGTCGTTTCCATAGAGTTCCTTGGAGCGATCTCCTCGTCCACAGTTCCCCTGGAGGAAGTAGTTTGGATAAAATGCGCCTGCAATCGGCAGTTAGCTAGCTAGCACAATCAAAATGGGTGAGATGATATTCATACTAATTCATAATTAATCACAATGCACAGTGTTGTGAAATTATATTAGATTAAAATATAAATTGGAGACAGTAAGAAAAGGGAAAAAGACCCTCCTGTTTTTAAGAGCTGAAAAAACTAAGTACGAAGGGGCTGCAGCAGGGTGAGCCTGCGAGAAGGATAAGAGAAGAGTCATGCATATGTACAATAGACACTCACACACACACTTTGCACGAACATGGAGAAGATTTTTTAGAAAACTTTATCTAGTTTAAGTAAACACACTAAGAATTTTTTAAACAATATTGGGTTTTACATAAGAAACTGGGTGGTGCATGGTTTTCTGGTTCACGGCCCAAGGGATTGGAGAAGGCTGAGTGCCTTTAAGCGCAGTAGAAATCGGGGAGTTTGTGTGTACCATAAGACTTCCTGTAGCATGTCTGGATAGCCGCATCCAAATATCTTTTCTTCAGGCAGGGCACCGAAATAGAAGTTTTGTTGGATGCGTTGGTTCGTCTTTTGGGGGGAGCAGTAGCGGCGCGTGTGCTGTGGGGCCTCCGTTCTCTTTTTACTGAAGGGCAACACGGTTAAACGTGTCTGACTGCCAGAATCTACTTTATGCTGTTTGAGAAGGGACCCGGTGAAGTGGGTCTGTGAAAAAACTGTCGCCATCTTCCTCTTAAGGATGGCCCAGGGTTTTGTTTAGAAGAACCAGGGTTGATGGGTTTAGATCTTACATATAAAAAATGAGGGATATAATAATACTTAAATACTTAAATAAAATACACATAGGGCTGAACAGAGAGCATCAAGGAGGATAGATGAGGAACAGTTTGTACTTACCCATGGCCTCAGAAGAGAAGAGGTGCAGGGGAAAGGGGGGAGTCTTTAGACTGGTAGGAGATAAGGAGAGGCCTCCCAAAATGTACTAATGCAGCTCCGCCATCCAGACCAGACAACCTTGGCCAACTACAGAATAAGGTATGCAGACACCTGTGAAATCAAAGATTCTACACTAGTTTTTGTATGGTCTGTGAAGGTGGGGAAGGCCCTGCATTGGGACGGATCAGTTCGGTGACCTTCTTAAAAAGAACCTATTAAATGAAAAATTTGAAGTTTAAAAAGGTAAAGATTTTGCGTGTTTGCATGATATAAAGGCTGGATTAGATGGGGTATAAACGTTTGCAAAAGTGTCCTATATTGGTACATTATAATGACGTTTATGTACACATTTGTCTTTAAAATCAGATTAAAACGCCATCTAAGAAATGAACTAATAAATGAATATTTATTATATTAAAAATTATTATTTTATTTTTAAAAATGGGTGTATATTGGGTGTTTATTTATTTTAAATTAATAATAAATATTCATTTTAAATATTATATTAAAAATGATATAAATATATTACAATTGGGATAAATGAACTCACCCAATCACATCCTATATGAGATTCTTCAGATATCTACACAATACACACAGAGCGGGTCGAGAACTGACTCCAGCCCAGAACCATGACAGTGGAAAATGTCTAAAAGTGTAGCTTTAAATATATTTAAGAGGAGCAGACTTCAAACACTGAACATTGAGGTTTATTGTACTTGTTTACAAGGTGAACTGGTTAATGGTTGTTTTTTGCATACAGTCTGTAGAATTAACTCAAAATATTACATTTCGTTTATCAGAAGGTAAATTAACGTGTCATGGCTCACACTATGTTCCTAAAGTCTGTCATAAATGACCAGCTCAAGTTTTCTCATGCCTACTTATATTTACTTATATTGTGGCACATTAATGTTACCATCTCTATAAAAAAAAAGAAAAAATGTTTACAAAAACAAAACAAAAAACACTAAACTTCAATTGTGCTCCTAAATAAATTTTTTGTAATTTTAGGCTTTAAAAGAAATTGTCTTGCGTCTCTCCTCCTGTAAACACTGTTAAAGACTTGAACATTAGCAGGAATGTAGCACAACATGGAGGTGAAAGCAGCGGTCTGTTTATTTAAATGTGAAAGTGCAATAAAAATATGTTGTCCCTAAAATCAATGAATAATCGCTATAAATAACTGAGATCTCAATATTGATCAAAATAATCGTGATGATCATTTTGGCCATAATCGTGCAGCCTACCTGCATTATTAGATCAAAATCTTAAAAATGCATGTGACATGGACGTTAGTCAGTTGCTTATGTCATGTTTCATATAGGTTATTTTTGCAGGAATGATGCCGTTTGTCAAATCATGTCGGATTTCCCAAGTTAAATCATAGCGCTTCTTCTCTGTCGGCACCACATACGTGTTTGGGACGTATTTTCTCAGAGGCTTTGGCTGTAAATAATTAAATTACACACACAAAACGTCATTTTTACAAAAATGCGTGCAATTAAAAAAAATCCTTCATACAAATATGAATGATCTGGATGTAACTTACAGGCGGAGGCTGGTGTGCACATTTTTGGTGATTGAAAATACAAGTGTCTTAGTCACATGATGCTCTAAGAAACAAAAAGAGTAACGGTTCCTGGGTGGACGAGTATAGCGTTTTACGTTTCTCTCCAGGGAAATGAAACCTTCCCCACTCCTTCTGGTAGAAGAAATACCTGAGTGAGAGGAAAAGGACTTTTTAAAGATATCACCAATATATGGTCAAAACACTTACAGACATGAGCATATTGCTGGTGTTTGTCCAAAAAGCTTACCTTCCAATACGATCTGTTTTTTTTACACTGCTTTTGTTTGGACGATCATAGCGCTTCTTCTCTGTTGGCAACACATACGTCTTTAGGATGTATTTTCTTGGAGGCTTTGGCTGTAAATAACTAAATTACACAAAATGTATTTTTTTTATATAGAATACATGAGATTAAAAAAATCCTTCTGTGTAGTAGCCTAATAGCTGAAAGAGTTATTTTATAGGATTTCCCCCCAGTATAATCTCAACGCAAAAGCTGATGATTTCCATCATGAGATCGTGTTTGTTCTTCACAAACAGAACAATGTCTGTAAAGTACAGGGAATACACGTCTTCTATTTAAAGTAATTATTTAACCAGAGTGAATCTGGAAGTGTCATGCTTAAAAACAAGCTTTTTATTTATTTTATTTTTTTAACATTTATTTTATTAATGAAAGGCAAAGTTGTTTTAAGAACATAATCCTAAAATCCACTAAAAAGTGGGCAACGTGGAGTGTACTCTGAATGTTTTTTATGGGACAGAAATGTATGCTACAGTTATAGTAGACTACATACACTAAGTACTAATACTTATGTTCAGTAGTGTGTGAACAGTTTATGTAATTATAAACATACAAATGATAGTTTATTGACATTTTAAATGAGTTGGTGGACATAAGTTGTATCCACTAGGTGGCAGCAGTGCAGTTGTATTGTCGCCTCACTGAGCAGTCTAGTGCTGTCTGAAACCTCTCCCTAGATCTTTTCACATGATCAATAGGTGATGTGTGTATGCTATGAGGCTGGTCTGTTTCATATCCTTTAACTAGAACTCTCATGGCTTGTAGGGGG
>CM022754.1:24526165-24695910 GCA_012411365.1 Ameiurus melas | reverse complement strand
AAGTGAAGGCAGAGGTGATGAAACAAGGGCAGGCTGGGTCCCTGACAGGCAGGCGCTTATCTGAAAGATACATGACTGTCTGATTGTGGCAGGTTGTCCCTCGCCCGGTGTGTGGCGATGCAAACGCAGCCCTGGACACCATTGCTCGTGTGGTGGTGCTGGAGATGTTGTTCCTGATCACACTGACTGAGGTCTGATCCACGAAGTCAGGATCCAATTGAAGATGGCGGTGTGTGCAGACCTGGTAGGTTAGCTTTCCAATCAGGTGCTGAAGAATGATTGTGTGTTGAATGCTGAACTTAAGTCTAACAGCATTTGAGCGTGAGTGTCCTTTTTGTCCCAGTGGGTGAGGCAGATATGGGTGTTGGCAATGGCGTATACATTGAGCAATTGAGACTGACCACCGCGAACTGCGGTGGGTCCAGTGAGGGGCAGCGGGGTCTTGATGACCTGATGATGAGCCTCTCGAGGCACCTCATGATGGCGGATGTTGGTGCAACTGGACGGTGATCAATGAGGCAGGACAGCGAACACTTCTTTGGTACGAGGAAAATGGTGGTGGCCTTGAAGCACGTTGGAGCGATGGCTGCTCTGGGAGATGTTGAAGATGTCGGTGAAAACATCTGCCCACTGATCTACATCCTCTGAACACTCTTACGTGAATGTTGTCTGGTCCAGCAGCCTTCATGGTTGACTCTTAGAGCTTTCCTCATGTAAGCAGTGGTTGGACACACTGCTCCTGGTCGTTGGGAGGAGGCATGGTTTTCCTTGCCATACATCATTCTCTATTACTCAAACTGAATAAAAGTTGTTCGAATGCATCTGGAAGGAAGCATCTCTGTCATAGGCAGGTGACATTGTTATGTAGTTGCTGATAGCTGAATGCCCTGCCACCTCAATAGATTATCTGTTAAGTAACTTTGGATTTTCTGGGCGTTTGTGTGCTTTGCTCTCGATCGGCTGGGACAATTTGGCTAAATTTGCTGTTCTTAGGGCCGCCTTATTTACCTGCAATGAAGGAGGTCTCAGGTCCTCAACAGTGTATGCCTCCACAGTCATCCATGTCTTCTGGCCTTGGTGTGTAGTGATTGGCTTGAACGAAATGGTCACAGATTATTATATGTAATAGCCAGCTATATTTGTGACTCCTTTATAAGCCCATGACGTCAGGCGATCGAGCCCGCCTCATGGCCCACACACACCCACAAACCTGCACTCTACCAGAGAGAGCAAAGACTCAGCTTTTGCCTTACTCCAGCCTCCGTGTGTCTGTGCTCAGCCTTTCCTGCACTGGTAGAGGATGCGGGCATGAGCCTGTGAACCCACTTCTACCTAAAATAATAAATAAATAAATTACAAATTTCCGACAAGGAGAGGGAGAACGTAGACAAACCATGCAGCAGCTGTTGCAGACCAGTATCCAACAACACACATACCAACAGCTCACAGAAAGCTACAGAGGCAGCGACAAAGGAACCCTGGTGGCGCTGCAGTTGAAGACCCGGCGCTACGTCCATACCTCTCGGACCAGGATGTGAGCTCCGCCGCCTGCTTCCCCCCACTTGCACCTGATGAGGCCCTGGCGGCTTTGAGCTAAAACCATCACCCGCCGTGAGAGATGGGATAAGGAATGACAGCGCCTTAGGTCCCCTGCTCACGGAGGGCCCGTGGGGCTATTACAGTCTCGAGCCGGAGGGGCAGCGGACTACACAACCATGAAAGAGGTCCTGGCGTGGTGCAGCAGAAGCTCTCCTGTGACAGCCGGTTTCCTCGCTTCAGGTCTGTCAGCGAGGCTCGACCCGCGAGACGCTGCGCCCTCATCCGGCTCACCAAAGGGTGGCTCGCTGAACCAGCATACAGCCATGGAGTGCTGGGGGGAAGAGGTGGCATGGATCAGTTCCTGAGGCGTTACCCGCGTGGAACGACATGCTGTGATTCAAGCACTGCAGAACGCCTTGGGAGTTCCTGGCCCTGGAGCGCACCACAGCTGCCTTCCAGCTGGTACGCGTGGCCCACAGCCCCTCGGACCTACCCCTGGAGCCTCTAATGGCCCGGCCTGACCAACCACGCTAGCCACCTGGCGAACCAGCTGGAGTCGCCCGCCCAGGTAACTCCACCGGCGAGCCCATGCCCACAGAGCGGGTGGGGTCCCAGGACGACTTAGAAACAGCTGGCGACTGTGCCTCCCTGCGCGCCAGCTGCTGGATGGGCCCACCAGAAGGTGTGGATCGAGGGAGGCCAATCACGCTCTACTGGACACGGGAACACGGTGACCCTACCGCCAACCGTCCGTCCTCCCAGCGGACTTGACCGGGGGAACCTGTAACCTGCATCAGCAGGGGACACCGGGAAGTCCCAACAGCTGATTTTGATCCGGGCCGCGACAGGGATCTGGTCTCTCACGTGGTGATCCCCGACCTCGATTACTGTTACTCCTGGGAGGACTAGCCCAGGATGCCTGCGGGCCGGGACACCGGGACAGGGAAGCGACGTCGGAAACGGACGGGGCCCAGACTGCCTACCTGGCCCAGGACAATGGGGACGCCCGCTCGGTGAGTCCTCTGTATCCATTAACCCCTATGTTCTGTTGTCCACCAGGTGAACCGGGAGGGGCTTTGGTCGGGAGCAGAAGGAGGGACGACTGCCTCAAGCACTGCTGGGCCCAAGTACAGGTTGTGGGGGGGTTGACCAAGCTCCGACCTGAGACTCCCACCTAGGTACCCGCCCACTGGCCTCCTCTACCAGCGGGCCTGCCGCCGCAGGGAGCAGTTAGACCTCCTGGTGGTACCACGACAAAAACACCCCTGGTCATGCCCTGGACCGCTGGAACACGTTGGAAAAACTGGAGGGACTGATTCATGTGGCCTGGGATTGGTGCCGAGGTCCAGATGTTCTGCCAGCGGTGTCCCCAGTGCCAACGCACCGCCCCGGGCCCTCCAGCGCCCCTCATCCCTCTACCCATCATTCTCCTCCCTCCCGTACGCTCTTTGCCATCCGAAGTGTCCCCAGGCATCCACCGGCTTCAACCTCGAGCTTTTGCTGTTCGGCCCGGCGCTTCAAGGATTGCAGTAAGGGACATCGCCTCGCTTGAAGCCTGGGAGGAATGGCAGCCATCCCGCATCCGCTCGGTCGTGGAATATAATGAGAAATGCAAAGACAGGATCGAATCGAAAGGCTTCAATAGTCCAACAACACATGTGCACCGCCCAGGAGGTCACGCATAATCAGCCTGGACACAGATCAGAACAAGCGTGCATTGATTCGAACCTCGGGGAGGACCTCACCCCCCCATGAGACAGGAGCTCCCTCGAGGTTGGTGACCAATCCTCAGACGCAGTTCCCTCCTCCTCCCCGGGAAGGACCCAAGTGGTGCGCGCTACCACATAAAAACACCTCCGGGGGTAGTGGTGAGACAGAGGCCCTACCGTGTCCCAGAGGCCCGGTGTAAGGCCATCGAGGAAGAGGTGGAGCCGTAATGCTACAAGACGGAGTTATCGATGAATCCAACAGCCCCTGGACCACAGCCCCATCACAGTAGTGCCAAACCCCACGGGAGCATTCCGTCAAGTCTCGGATTTTGATAGCTACTACTCCCCGAAAGTGGACCACCTTGTGGGAGCCACTCGGGAGGGCCCGATTCATTTCCACCCTGGATCTCACCAAAGGGTACCGCAAGTGGCCCTAGCAGCCGCCATCACCACCCGACAGCCTTTAGCACCTCCACAGGCCAAATGGCAGTACGTGATCCTCCCTTTGGACTACACAGGGCACCAGCTACCTTCCAACGACTGATGGACACCGTCTCTCGCCCCATCGTAGCTCGGCAGCGCTCACTTGGACGATGCAGTCATCCATTCCCTCCACATGGTCGGACCAACTGTTCCATCTGGGAGGCCGTCCTAAAGGGACTCCGAAGCTGGCCTGACTGCCAACCCCAAGAAATGTCCACCTGGGCTAACAGGCACAGTACCTGGGATACTGCATTGGGCGCGGATGCTGAAGCCCCAGGCGGAGAAAGTTGAAGCGGTGAAAGGCTACCCCTCGCAACCATGTCAAAAATAGGTAACTGCCTTCTTGGGGTTGGCGGGGGTATTAATCGGAGGTTTGTCCCTAACTTCTTGCGATAGCCTCCCCTGTTTCAGATCTCCTGAAAAAAGGGCCAGCCGGATCAGGTGGGGTGGTCGCGGCCGATGCCCCAGCGGGCCTTCCAGACTCTGGAAGGAGGCCCTCACTAACAGCTTGTTGCTGTGCAACCCGGACTACCTCCCCCTTCTCAGTGCACACCGGACGAGATATCCTAAAACCGGGCTGGTGGCCGTCTTCTCCCAAACCTTCGAAGGGAGAAGAGCTAACGGTGCTCCACATATAAGCCGAAGCTGTCCCCAGCGGAGAGAAGGTACGCCAGTGGTGGAAAGAGAGAGGCCCTTTGGCAATAAAGTGGGCCATTGAGGAGCTGAGAAATCATGGCGTGACGGATTCTTCCAATGGATAGCCAGGCCAAGGGACAATTAACGTGAGGGTAACTCATTGGTTTTCACCCTGCAGGACTCCTGCTCAGGGCCCTATCACCCGTAAGTGTAGGCTCAGACCTGGGGGCTACTGTCGCGACGACGGACACTGGTGCGCAGAGGGAAGAAAATCGCTCCATCTCCGACCACGCCGGGCGATAAAGCAGGCAGCCCGGCGGACCCCCCGCTACGGCAATCCATCCGGGGATTGGAGGGAATTCGGGTTGGAAGAATTCCACCACTCCCTAACCGAAGGCGAAAATAAAAGGATGCCCCCTTCCGCCTCCCAGGAAAAATAGAGTACTGACTCACTGAAATGGTTAGCGTCCGAGCTGGATACAGGAGGAGGTATTCCCCCGCGACTCGTAATGCCAAGTACATTAATCTCTCTCTCTCTACCTCTCTCTCTCTCTCTCTCTCTGTCTCTCTCTCTCGCCATATTTGGTGCAAGGTACCGACACCAGACGCGAGGACGACGCCTAGTGAGCATTTAACTTAGCACTGAGGGAGCACGAGAACCCCTCGAGGCTTCTCCCGGTTCCCCCCAACACCCCCTAGCCACCCGTCGGGCCGCCTCCAGCCCTGCACACACACACACCCACATACAAACCACTCTACCAGAGAGAACATAAAGACTCAGCTTTTGCCCTACTCCAGCCTCCATGTCTCTGTGCTCCGACCTTTCCCAAGCTACAGCTGAAATTGTGTAAAAATCATCCACAGACAACATCCTGGTACAGGGTGTAAGCAGCAGGTGCTCAGTACTGTTGGAATGACCCCAGTCCCAGTAATTCATTTATAATGATGAGAATAGTAGGGCACCACACAAAGAAGCACGCATTTAAACAGATTCGGCAGGAATTGGATCAGTAGACGGTAGATTTCATGCTGGATACCTCCCCTTGTGAGAGCCCCTCAGAATCAAGCAGTGAGAAATGCATGAAAGAAACACCAGTAAACCCAGATGGCCAGAGGAGAGTAAAGTGGCACATCAAGGTTACCAGAATTTCTTTGCTAACATTGACAATCTTAGAATTAAAAACACGTATGAAAGGAATCACAGAGCTGCTGAGAAATAGGCAAAGTGGTACCATGGCATTAACTTGAAGTAATCTGTTTATGGTTTGGAACAAGTGTCTAGGATTATTTTGATTATTTACAATAGTGATGAGAAGTAAGAGGATCTTTCAGTCTCCATGCTTGATATTAGAACACTCAGTCCGGTAAGGGTGCCATTTTCGCTCCATTTTCCGACATTCAGCCTTTCTAGCCAGGTTGTCATTATACCAGGGAGCAAAGGAATCGTAACCTAACCGTGATTAGAGGAGCAAAAGAATCAAGGGATTAGACCAAGCATTCAAATGATGGAAAACTGGGGAATAGACACAGAGCTTGTGTTGAACTTCAGGTTGTAAACACACAATAATGCCTCCACCTCTGCCAGATAACCTCAGGAGATCTAAAACTCCAAAGCCCGCTGGAGTGATCTGGTTAAACAGGAGCCCATCTTTTTCTTTATGCCAGGTTTCAGTTAAAAACAACAAGTCCAGCTTTTTATCTAATAATCCGATAAAAGCAGCGCTTTGTTGTTCCAGACCATGCGATTGAATAATGAGGCATAAGCCAGGCTCTGAAGCGGAAACGACAAGTGGTTTAATCCCCACGTGAGGTATGGATATTAAATTACTGTGATCAGCACCAGTATGGAGCAGTTTGTTGGTCTTACGGTGACAGATAGGGACATAGATGTTAGAGAGGACGAGACAACATAAGACTCCACCTCAACCCGATGGATATATCGTTTAGGACGTAGCTGTCCAGCATCTCGACAGAGATTGTAAGAGTCTTTGGTTAGGCAATAACAGTTCTGTTTAGATTCAAAGCTGGCGTGAGTGTTGTACCATAGCGCCATGGTCGGTAGTGCACACTCACAAGGCCAGAGCGATTGAAACACCCGGAGCGCACTGTGAGCACAAAGTCATACAATCCACACACACTCCACACACACAGCCGAGCCAGGCGCTGAGTTACACGCTGCAGGTTATTCCAGTTAGAGCACAGAAATAAAACAGAAATAAAAACTACAGACCAACATATATAAAATGGCACCACCAAATCACAATCAAATAACGACACTAAAGAACAATGTAACTAAAAACTCACAGTAATTAAAAATAAATAAATATGGAAAAATAACGAAAACTAAAACCAAACAAAGTAGCCAAGGTGGGGATGGGGCTGTGGTCTGATTAGCAGGGGGGCAGGGCTCTGACAAGATCCAAGCGAAGTTCACCCCCTCTTGTTGCAAAGTTCACATGGTGGTGAAATTTAGGGAGTAATGGATTGAGATTTGCATGATGGAAATCTCCCGGCAATGATAAACAGTCCATCAGGGGGTGTGTAGTTCTGCAGTTCCTCATAGCCCCATACAGTTCACCAAGCACTCCTTAGCATTAGGCGCTTGGGGAAGTATTTACTCAATTGATCAGAGAACAGTGGTGAATTCCCATGGTAAATAAAATGGTCTGCATCTAACATTCACAAACGCCACCAGCGACAAGCAATAAACAAAAAACTAGCACCAAGTTCTTGCACCATACCGTGTTGATTTAAACACAAAAGCCACCACCGCGAAGTCTTACTGCACAGAGCTGCATTTCTGTGCAGCATATAAGCATGACGAATGACGCATAGCTGAATGCCGGCATCCAGAACTCGGTCACTGAGCCATATCTCAGTGAAAAGCAACGACACAGCAGTCTCTAAACTCATGCCACATTACCTGTTGGAGCAAATTACAAACTGAAGCCAGTCCAGAGAATTATTTGCCGAGAAAAAGACATTGGAGAGCAGGATGGACGGTGAAAAGCCGGGAAAAATAGGTGTTTTAACCTAGCATGGACCACATCCTATTGCCCGTATTATGCGTTACTCTGCACAATGCTTGTGAAGTTCCCTTCCCCTGGCCACCCGCCATCAGGTGACGCAAGGACTAGAGGCCTGCTCTCCACAGGAAGCCGGATCGCATTGCTTCTCCAGCAGATATCGTGCAAATTGGTTGTTGCATTATTTCTGCATTTTACAAGTGTCTGGCGATAGTAAACATACATAAACACTGGTTGCTCTGATGTGAATGTGCTGTAAAAATCGGGGGTTTAAAAATGGTGTATCTGAACAGTGCAACAGCCTGGTAACTTTACTGGAATTTATTGGTAACTGTTGTATAATGTTATCTATGTACTTGTCTAGTGTTAGCTAGGTCAAACATACATTGATGGATTCTATTAATTATTAGTGACCTCAAAACATTCTCCACTTACCTTGACAGAAAGTGATGGCACCCCACAAGTCCAGTCAAGAATGTAATCTATGGGAAGGGGCAGGACTTTCAAGAAATGTCAGTTAACATCAGATAAAAAAAAAAAAACTGGACAATACTTAAAGTTTCCCTAAAGCCATACAATTCCACTGTGTTGTCAGATTTCGAATGGCACACCCTTACATGCACTTTGTCCATGTTAGGACATGTAACACACAAGCAGTGTTAGAATTTTTTATCATTACAGATGGCCTGTGATGCTCAAATCACTATGCTACTGTACCAAATAGTGTTGAGATTATATCCCATCAACAGTTCCAATTTATTATAGTCTTACTGTGTCATATCGTGTGTCTAAATATCACAGCATTTTCCTTTATTGTAGGTAGAAACCGTTTTCCATACTGGTTCATATAGCAATATTGGATATTCCGACAAAGCCATGTAGAGACAGTAAGGCATAATGATTTATTTTGAAAATGATTTGTTAACTATATTTACACTTATTCTTAATCCATAGGGCAGGTTCTCAGCATCTCAGCATAAGAACTGTGTGTTGATATTTAATTGAGACTTTTTTTACACACAAGTTTGCATAATCACAGGTTTAAGTCTTTCACTAGTACGTACTAGGCCTATTACAACACAGCATGACATCATATGTATTCACATGCTGCCACTCAAACTCAGGGGGCGTGAGTAATTTATAAACTATAAAAGCACCAGATCCGTTTCAGCCATAAGTCATTTGATTGAGACTTGTTACAGGTAAAGATTTACAATGTTAGAATCCAATATAGGATGTATTTCTGTGGCAGTATGACAGAATGAACCTGACGGAGTTTAACCAGTCTGATCTCTGTGAGCATTTCTCCTGTCCAGAGAGATCTGGATCTCCTGCAGTTTATATCTTACTGTACGTGTGTTCAGCTGCTGTGGTTCTTCTAACAGTGTGTGGAAATCTTCTCATCATCATCTCTGTTCTTCACTTCAAGCAGCTTCACACAGCAACAAACATGCTCGTGCTCTCTCTGGCTGTAATCCGATTTCCTCGTTGGGGCTTTTGTAATGCCGCCAACGTTAATCTGGATGATCGAGTCATGCTGGATTTTTGGGAGAGATTTCTGCATCAGTTTTTGGTTGATCTGTAGTTTCCTCACAATCTCGTCCATCTATAATATCGCTCTGATTGCTGTGGATCGGTATTTGGCTCTCTCAAACCCCTTTCTCTACATGAACAGAGTGTCTGTGAGGATCACTGGTATTGTAATTGTATGTGTCTGGTGTGTGGTGCTGGCCTATTTCTCAGCACTCTTATATATTTCAATGGAACCTTCATGAGTTCTGTAATGTGTCCTGGAGAGTGTTATCTTTCTGAATGAGGTTTCATATGTAATTGACCTTATATTTTCATTTATATTTCCACTTTCTGTCATAGTCATATTGTATACTCGAAGTGTTTGTGATTGCTAAGAAACATGCCACTGCTATCAGAGAGCTTAATAATCACACACGGCCTAAAACACAGAAAATCACCTCACACTCGATGAAATCTGAGAGAAAAGCAGCTAAGAACCTGGGAATTTTGTGTCTGTGTTTCTAATGTGTTTACTTCCATATTTTATTTACAGTTTATTAGGTGATGTTATTGAAGTACAGTTAGAAACATTTCAGAAACTTGTGAGTGTGCTTTATCTTAATTCCACCATTAATCCTGTTATTTATGCTCTGTTTTACCCGTGGTTTAGGAGGTGCATTAAATTAATTATAACTCTGCGAATATTCCAGACAGACTCTGAATTAATCAATATTCTTTCATAAATAGCCTCTTTTGATGATGTGTCTAAATGTTGCATTTATATTAGATATAATTTAAGCTTCTGTAACAATTCTAATTTCCACCATCAATATAATAAATATTTACAGCACTGTATTATACAATTTAAGAGCTTTATTCTGTTTGATATTATATATAATATAATACTGTGTTGATCTGGATATTTGGGGAGAGGTTCCTGCAGGTTTTTTGTTTGTTTGTTTGTTTTTATTTTTGCTTAATGATTATTTTTCAGAATATTATCCATCTATAATAACACTCTGATCGCTGTGGGTCAGTATTTCACTCTCTATACACACACAGTCTGTAGTAAGGGCTAAGTGTAGTCATGTTCTTTAATCAGTGTGTGTCTGGTGTATAAACACAGAATTCTTTATTCCAAGGGAAACTTGCATGAGTTTTGTAACTTGTTCTTGGTCTGGGTTTTTGTGTGTGTTTATTCTGTATTTTATTTACAGTTGTTTTTTAAACATTTGATGTTAAAACTGTAATGTGCACCTCTATTCTAAATTACAGTTTTGTAATTGACTTTTTTTCCTCTCAACATGTATCGTCTGCTGTAGCACACCTTCATAAGATAATAAAGAAGTGACAATAGAATTATATAAATTTTCAATACGAATATACATTTATTGTACAATATGACTGACATTCAGATACACAGACACATCTAATCTCTGTAAATTGGCACATCTACTGTACAGTCAAGATGTCGAGGTATATCGATGCATTTTAAAGTGCAGATGAGGATGTTGAGTGAATGACTCAACAGTTAATGCAGTTTGCATGGTATTAAGACTTTCATACAATGGCTGTAATATGAGCATGGCCTTACAATACAATGGGAAAGTATGAATGGTTTAAAACTAGCCATTGCATCACCATCAGAAAGTTATGGCAAAAGTAAACTAGTCCGGCACTCTGATAAAGTGAGGGTGCTAGGTCAGGCTAGAGGTATTGTAATATTTTTAGGTCATGCACTGTGCAAAAACATTCATCATCAGCAGTACTCAGCATTGTAAACTGCCATGCAATCTTCACAGGAAATTCTACAGCTGTGTACAGATTAAATTCATATACAGGCTTTTACATAGAATAATCACAGATAACTTTTGGTATTTTTTACATGAAGAATATTATTGATAAAGTGTTCATTATTTCTATAGTAAACATTTTATTAGGGAATTTTTCACCAGGGAATGTGTTAGAGTGTGAGTGTGTATGTGATTGTGCCCTGCGATGGACTGTCACCCTGTACAGGGTGTACCCTGCCTTGTGCCTGATGATTCCTGGGATAGGTTCCAGGTTCCCCGTGACCCTGAAGAAGGAGTAAGTGGTAGAAGATGGATGGATGGAATGTGTTAGAGCAACTTATAAAAACTGTAACAAGCATTTGATTTTAAACTATATTATATTCATGTGCGAAACAGCCAACGACTCCAAAAGCAAACTGCTGTTCCTGAAAGATTTCATTCCATTTGTGTAACACTCAAAAACACACAGGTTTCATGAACAATATCACAGGGAAAGAAGAGTGAGGAAAAGCTCTCACTCCAAAAGAGTGAAAGTGTAAGATAAATCACTAATTTAAGCAATGAAAGCATGGTTAGTCACCAATATAACCTTGATATTAATCAAGATAAAGTGTGTACGGAAGGGGTACACTGGTAATGCTCAAAGCTTCCTGAAGTAGTAGAAGTCAGGATGAAACAATCATACATCACTTGGGGGGATATCCATTGCATTGAGATTTATCCTGTCATGGGTCAAGAATTATATACTTTACGAAAATGATAAGTGAATAAGAAGTGACACAACAGCCATTTAGACTGTCTTATGTGATGTAGGTCACGTTATGAGTTAACACTCATGTTCATACTGAAGGGAATTTCTTAATCTGTGATGAAAAAACAATATGTTCATTAGAAATAGCAAAAAGTGATAACCTCTAGGGTTATCAAACCTAATTTCTAACAATATCTAAGTTACAATTCTAACTTCTAACAGCTAAACTAAATTCATGTGTGAATTGTAAAGACATCCCCCATGCTTTTTGATGACAGAGACCTTGTCAGCTAAATGGGCTGGATTACTTTCATGAACCTCAGGTCATGTCACCTGGAGCTTAATCATCCCAGTAAGGACACCTGTAGTGAACAGATCTAAGGTTAGACAAAGTCTGATCCTAATCAACCTGCAAAACGTACAAGAAGGATAAGTTTTTCCTGCTGGGTAAACAGTTACACAAACTGTATCCGCACGCAACAGTGGATAATTTGGCCACTCGCATAACCTGGTCAGGTAGGCCGCAATCACTGCTATCTTATCAATTTGGGGACACAACTGCTACTACTCACTAGTCAGTATTAGGCCTTTTGTTCCAACACAGCATGAAATCATATGTATTCACATGCTGCCACTCAAACTCAGGGGGCGTGACCAATTTATCCATCCATCCATCTTGTACTGCTTACTCCTTCTTCAGGGTCACGGGGGAACTTGGAGCCTATCCCAAGGACCATCGGGCACAAGGCAGGGTACACCCTGGACAGGGTCAGTCTGTGAGTAATTTATAAACTATAAAAACACCAGACCCGTTTCAGCCATAATTCATTTGATTGTTACTTGTTGCAGTTACAGATTTACAATGTTAGTATCCAATATAGGATGTATTTCTGTGGCAGTATGACAGAATGAACCTGACAGAGTTTAACCAGTCTGATCTCTGTGAGCATTTCTCCTGTCCAGAGAGATCTGGATCTCCTGCAGTTTATATCTTACTGTACGTGTGTTCAGCTGCTGTGGTTCTTCTAACAGTGTGTGGAAATCTTCTCATCATCATCTCTGTTATTCACTTCAAGCAGCTTCACACAGCAACAAACATGCTCGTGCTCTCTCTGGCAGTGTCGGATTTCCTCGTTGGTGCTTTTGTAATGCCGCCGATGTTAATCTGGACGATCGAGTCATGCTGGATTATTGGGAGAGATTTCTGCATCAGTTTTTGGTTGATTTGTGGTTTACTCACAATCTCTTCCATCTATAATATCGCTCTGATCGCTGTGGATCGATATTTGGCTCTCTCAAACCCCTTTCTCTACATGAACAGAGTGTCTGTGAGGATCACTGGTATTGTAATTGTATGTGTCTGGTGTGTGGTGCTCACCTATAACTCAGCACTCTTATATTTCAATGG
The DNA here is from genome assembly GCA_012411365.1 of Ameiurus melas. Taxonomy (NCBI): domain Eukaryota; kingdom Metazoa; phylum Chordata; class Actinopteri; order Siluriformes; family Ictaluridae; genus Ameiurus; species Ameiurus melas. The sequence goes on along the minus strand of CM022754.1, from coordinate 24,683,053 downwards.
AAACTTTACAAATACTGTAATGTGTCCTGGAGAGTGTTTACTCTTTCTGAATGAGGTTTCATATGTAGTTGACCTTGTAAATTCATTTCTATTTCCACTTTCTGTCATAATCATATTGTATACTCGAGTGTTTGTGATTGCTAAGAAACATGCCACTGCTATCAGAGAGCTTAATAATCACACACGGCCTAAAACACAGAAAATCACCTCACACTCGATGAAATCTGAGAGAAAAGCAGCTAAAGTCCTGGGAATTTTAGTGTCTGTGTTTCTGATGTGTTTACTTCCGTATTTTATTTACACTTTATTCGGTAATGTTATTGAAGTACAGTTAGAAACATTTCATAAACTTGTGATTGTGCTTTATATTAATTCCACCATTAATCCTGTTATTTACGCTCTGTTTTACCCGTGGTTTAGGAGGTGCATTAAATTAATTATAACTCTGCGAATATTCCAGACAGACTCTGCATTAAACAATATTCTTTCATAAATAGCCTCTTTTTGATGATGTGCCTAAATGTTGCTTTTATGTTAGATATAATTTAAGCTTCTATAACAAATCTAATTCCCACCATCAATATAAAGGTATATATACTGTACTGTACTGTATTGCATTCTGTTATATTATATTACTATATAAAATACAATACATAAATATGGCTAATGTATATGTGTCATACAGTATTACAGTACAGTATTATATAATATAAGAGCTTTATTATATTTGATATTATACATAATACAATACGGTGTTGATCTGGATATTTGGGGAGAGGTTTCTGCATGTTATATATATAAAGTAGTTTGTATGGTATGTAACCATAAAATTTGACAGGTCTAGGTCAAAGGTCAAAAGAGACATATTCTATATCTCTATATCTAGGTCAAAGGTCATGGTCGTAAAATTTGATAACGACACCTGGTGCATCCATGTAGGTCCCCATCTGTTATGGATAAACATAGACACAACGTTCACACGTAGGTCATAAAATTAGATATAGTTATTTTAAATCCATGTTCAAATCTAGCATCAAATACAATACACACACACACACATAACACGACACCTGTTGCGCCATCCCCATCTGTTACGGATAAACATAGACACAACGTTCACACGTAGGTCATAAAATTAGATATAGTTATTTTAAAGCCGGTTCACATGCATTCCTAACACCCAAACACACACACACATTACCACACCTGTTGCGCCCATCCCCATCTGTTAAATCAGGATCAATTACAAGTCTGCGACACACACACACATATGTTCTCCACACAGGTTGCACACTCTGAGGTAGTTCATAAATATATATATAGTTATGTTAAATCTGGACCACATATATTCCCTAACACAAACGTTACCATACCTGGAACGGCCATGTGTATAACGCATCCATCAGAAATATGACACACACACGCACACACACACACACACACACACACACACACACACGCGCATTACATACAAACGCATACATACGAACCTGTTTATAAAAGTCGAGCATCTCCTCTAGGTTTCCTAATACTCTGTACTTAGATCGCGTGTGCGGAGAAGCTTACAACATGGCTGATGTCTGTCTACTTAACGCGAAAAAAGCTCACCCTTTTTTGGCAAAGAATAGAAAAAACGTTAGAACATGAAAAGATTCAATAGTGGGTAATGTCAAACGGATGTACAGCCGGGTTTTTTTTTTCGATGCAGAAAAGGGAACCGTTTTGCTTTTCAAGTTCTCGGTTCCGGGCCACATACACTGGAGCCGTGCTACAGAGAGCGTAACTTTTAACGAAGGTGACTGGAAAAAGTTCAGAAAATGGTGCAAGGATTTTGACTACATCGTTAGAATGGACTTCTTTTCCCCAGATGCGTACAGACGTAAATGGAACAGTACATCTCTGCAATGCAAATACCATATCAGAGCAACGAATTTCTCCAAGAACCAGGTTTCACTGCGCCGTGCTGCTGTATTAACCGGTGACAAGCCCCCTGATAACAAGGAGAATTGGAGTGAGGTTTGACCGAACCAGCTGGTACGATCTGCAACGCTACGCTTCCATCAAATCGATGAATTATTCCAAAAACTGGAAGAGACAAAGAAATGAGGCAAATAAAAGTAAAGCTAGAAGATCTCTTATTCTGAGATCGTCAATATGCTAATCTTGGAGCCCTGTATATATCTAATCGATGTAGAAAAGGAACCGTTTTGCTTTTCAAGTTCTCTGTCCCCTTCACATAGAATATGAAGCACTCCGAGTCAGGCCTAAGTCAAAGGTCAACACCGTAAAACCCCCATTCTGATGCATTCCACACACACATCCAAACAAAAATATGACACACACAAACACACTTTCACATTATTTAAAAAGGAATTTAAGTGTTATGTACTAAATTCCCATAATTATGAACACAAGATGTTAAGTTGACAATCATTGTTAAAATTACGTGCTCCATTTAGATTGTCTGCAGTAGAATGCAGTCTTTTAAACCAGGAAAAGTGACTGCCTTTAAGTTGTATAACGATAGTATGTAAAATCCAAGTGTGATTTACATTATAAATCTCAAGCTACGTCAATCTCTGCAGGATTTATAGACGTTAAAGCACTGAATGAAATGAGCAATATACAGACAAAAAAAGAAACACTCTTGTGTCTTCTACTTTTATCTCTCTCATAGAACTATCCACAGTCCGAAGACTGTGGAACTAGAACGCTACATGTGCGAATGACAAAAGATTTAAAAATAAAATAAAAAAATGTATCAATACATGAAATTAGATTACTCAATGTAGTTGAGTTTACGGAATAAGCAGAAATGTCATCACGCTTATCTTTCCTATAGCACAAATGAAAAGCCCCTCTCTAGATGAGCGTATTTGTCAAATGAAACTTTTTCGTCCTTATCCACTGCTACGGTAAACTAAAGAGTAGATATTCAAATTACACTGCTAAATATGACTAGCATTAGTTACTGTAGTGATGCAAACTAGTCCATCAAATGTATTAGCAGGTGTAGCCTATACACGAGTCCACTATCGGTCATATCACAATTGGAGAATATGCCCCAAATGCATCGCTTTAGTAGAATTTAATTGTAAGGGAAATGAGACTTACATTGTAATGTCCTTAGTATTTGTTCAGTCTACAGGTCCTCTAACACTCTGTTAAATGAATAAACGCAAATGTACTACAACGTAAATTTTGTTTTAAATCAATTAATGCAGAAATTACACACAATATTAAGTTGATGTAATTATCAACATTGTGAACACAACTCATCAAAATAATGTGTACAACTTTAAATATTTAATTTAGAATTTTTATCTTGCAACCACACATTAAATTTAGATTGTGGGGGATCGTTTGTATAGCTCCGCTGTTAGAAAATACATGATGGTTGAATGTGAACATAAATGAGCAGAATGTAAGCTTGGAAATAAATGAAACTTTATTGATTACATTTTGAGAAAATGGCATGACTTTGAATAAAAATTTACTGAAATAAATACTCTACAACAATGATATACCCGTTGAAATGTTAAAAGGAAAAAAAAAAAAAACGTTTTTTACATACCTTCTAAAAAGGTCCCTTTAGGAGGTAAACTTTAAAGACGGTGTTTTATAAGAAACGCGCCAGTATTACATGCCTTCTCAACATAACCCCTTTAGGATGTAAAATGTTTAAAGTGTTGCTTAAAAGAGTCGATAGTTTTGTTTAAACTAGAAGACACGTTTTTTTCGGCGATGTCCTGTAGGCCTATACACACACCGTCCTACACATGTGTTTTCCCGGGGTGACCGTTCTGAAGTGTGTGTGGGTGAGAGAGAGAGACAGAGACAGAGACATGTGTTTCCTGGGGGTTTGCTGACCAGAATGCTTACAGTGTGTTTAATGAATTAAGGGATGAGTGCGTGTTTTCGGGCTTTACGATCCCTACCAATGTGAACATTTGTGGTTTGAGTGAATCTTTGTTTCTGAAATGACTTCTGTGGTAATGATCACTTTGTGTAACTAATCTATCAGAAAAGACTAGACCTGGTGACTGAATGTGGTAGATGTATCAGAATTGTGGACATGTTATGCATGTGTAGCTCCATATGTGTATGATCTCTGTGTAATCCTTCTGTCAAGAAATGAACAGACTTAGGTTTGTGAGATAATTGAACTATTTATTGGCTACGTTGTTGAGAAAAACACTGATGTGTGAAACATTTCTACAGTCCTTCAAGGCTGTATGATGTCGTTGTTCTCCTTTACTGAAAGAAAGTCAACACCATCGGTGTTATTCGTCGTGGAGACTGAAGTGACAATATGTCCGAAGTAAATTAAAATATGCATTACATATCCTACCATCTAACCAGGTTATTTTAAAGTGATGAAAAACTTTTTAAAAAGACGGTGTTTTAAAAAAGAATCGGGCATTAAACTATAAACAAGATTTCAGAAAACGGTTCGCCAACGAGGATACTTACACGGAACTGTCACTAAATACATAAGCTTTAGTCTATGCTTTGACATCCCATGTCCCAGCAGTAACGTGTTTATGACCTCCAGTGACCATGTGGGTGTGTGGGGGTGAGGTGAGAGAGAGAGAGAGAGAGAGAGAGAGAAAAAAAAAGAGACAGAGACAGAGACAGGTGTTCTTTGGGGGGTTTTGCTGACCGGGATTCTTACAAATGTGTTTGTTAACGAATTAAAGGGAGTCGTGTGTCTCAGTGTTTAAATAATGGTTGTAGTTAAAACACAGAAGAAACTCTGCAACTATCTGTTACATTGTTCGCTCAGAAATCCTAATACCCTTAGAAGATTGCTACATTCCTACATTCCTAATGTTCCTACATTCCTACGTTATGTTAGATGCCAGACTTTTTAATACTGTAAGCTACCTCATAAGAAATAGTAAATTGTATATATAAAACATTGAATATGAAAATGAATCAAGACAGATCTAAATAAACAACAAAGTTCCAATGTAAAGTAAATCTACATTTTCTCCTCCTCTAACCTGTTCAGTACTCGTAATACAGACTAAATACGTGTGGGCAGATGTAAACTATAAACTATGGATCCGATCCAATGTTATTTGGGAACAAAGATCGAGCTGAATTTTCTCAACATAAATGTTGTGTGTAGTTTGTTATCAGCTTGTCTAGACATACATCACACGTCTGGTGAACGAGATTTCCTCTCCCGCAGTAATGATGGCTGGAAGATCGGACTTAATGCCATATAGAACATAGAGAAATCTCATTGGGAATTAAGGCACCTTTCACGTTGCCTTTTATTCTGATCACAACCAGACAGTTGTATTGTTTCTGAGTTTAATAAAAATATTAACGTTTAGACTTTTTTGATGCTGAAGAAGCAAAAATCTAAGGAACCCTTAACCTTCAGACTGATGATTTGCAATGTCTGAACACGATGGCTGAAAAGAAAAATGTATAATGAACTTGAAAAGGTGGAAAGGGGTTCTATGAATTAGTAAATGGGTATCTCTCTCTCTCGCTCTATGTCGCTATTACAGCAGTGTTTAAACAGATCCATAACAGACAAGTATACATATAGACAGTTTTATTTTGTACACGCGTACCGACTTAACCTTCACCTATCATCGTTCCCTGTTAATGAAATCTATCACCACCTAATAAAACAGTTTAAGTCACTAACCAAAGTAAGTATACAAACTGAAGCTATGATAAAAGAACAAAAACAATGAAACTTTCTTAAAGAAATCCCTAAATCCTCTGACCAAGTATATGACTGTGCCATCTGTCTATTAAATAAATGCCGGTCCTTCATGCTGAAAAAGAAGGATCAAAATATAATACCGGTAGTTTGGCACTGTGACTCAAAAACTTGCTTTATATATGACATCTGAAAGCTAACTACTGTCCCCAACTGCCGTACAATACTGATAATGCTCTTACAGTTAAGAGGGCTGAATGGCAGTCCTTGTTAAATAATATTTTATGTTTCTTCCTCATAATGTGTTATATTTTATAAATATATTGTTATATATCTTATATTACTTTTTGCCTTTTCTTATACGTCGACATGGGAGAAGAGGGGATCAATGCTGGTGCGAAGGTGATCCTGCACAAGGACGTGTCTTTGTAACTGTAAGTGACGAGTCAACTTAATCCTTCACGCGGTATTCATGAGGTGCCATACGTTTCTGCTACTCTACGGATCATGCTGTCGTTTGAACAAAATGGTTTGACTTGATATCAGTAGTGTACAAGTCATTTCTTCGTAATTTGTTTATTAACTTTTATGCAATAAAAGTAATTTGCCAGATTCAGATGCTCCTAAACAAATTATTATAAAGTATGAGTTGGTAACTGATTAACAAATACTGTACTATCATTTCTAATATAATGCATTAAATACGGACCAATTTTTCACTGATTTTTTTTTTTACACTAGTTTACACTAAATTTCTAATATTCTGTTCTGTTGGAAATATACCTGAACTGTTATTTTTTCCCCGACCCCTTTTAAAATAACTCGACTGCTTCTATAACTTTGGCTTGCAGTGTATATGACTGCTCCTGTCATAAACCCATACAAGGAAATAAACAGTAATAATTTTGACTGCAGACCAGGAGCGGGTAAAGACAGACGGGTGATCTGATCTATATTATACACATGTACTTTAGATAATGCCTCACTGAACACCATGGTGGGACGTTCCCGAGTTGAAGTACAAGTCCTAAGCATTAGATCACTCCAATTACTCCTGTATACCATCGTGATCTTTGCCTGACGAAGCCATACACAAAACATGTTTGACAGTTGGGCCTAATTGTAAAATCACCAGATACCAAATGCACAACCTCTTGCTGCCATCACAAATAAAAATGTTTAAACCTTAAGTAACGTAGTCACGGAGGGTGTATATATTTTTCACACTACATGAAGTTTGGGGATCCTTATAGACTGTGGAGCAGAAATGTGTTCAATGTATCTCCACCGATTATTTCATATTTAGTACAACCATTTTCCTTTTTTACCATTATGGATGAAACACTCGTTTCTTTGAAAACACCATCTTTAAATATTTTTCTACCTCCTAACTAAACCCTCGGACTTAAGACACGATCTTTATAGTCGTGTATGTCCTGCTCAGGGATAAACAACATCGTCTTTACATTACCTTCATGAATAAATTGTCAAACTAACCTCTTGGTTCTTTGTGTGTTTTTTTTTTTTTTGTAGCAAAAGTCAGGTCCTCTCTCGTTTCAACAGGTCCGCTTGTTTGTGAATACACAGCAATCTTCTAAGGGTATTAGGATTTCTCGGAGCAGACAATGTAACAGATAGTTGCAGAGTTTCTTCTGTGTTTTAACTACAACCATTATTTAAACTCTGAGACACACGACTCCCTTTAATTCGTTAACAAACACATTTGTAAGAATCCCGGTCAGCAAAAACCCCCAAAGAACACCTGTCTCTGTCTCTGTCTCTCTCTCTCTCTCTCTCTCTCTCTCTCACCCACCCCCACACACCCACATGGTCACCGGAGGTCATAAACGTACTGCTGGGACATGGGATGTCAAAGGCATAGACTAAAGCTTATGTATTTAGTGACAGTTCCGTGTAAGTATCCTCGATTGGCGAACCGTTTTCTGAAATCTTGTTTATAGTTATAACACGATTCTTTTAAAACACCGTCTTTTAAAAAAGTTTTTCATCCCTTAAAATAACCTGGTTAGAAGGTAGGATATGTAATGCATATTTTAATTTACTTGGACATATTGTCACTTCAGTCTCCACGACGAATAACACCGATGGTGTTGACTTTCTTTCAGTAAAAGAGAACAACGACATCATACCCCGCCTTGAAGGACTGTAGAAATGTTTCACACATCAGTGTTTTCTCAACAACGTAGCCAATAAATAGTTCAATTATCTCACAAACCTAAGTCTGTTCATTTCTTGACAGAAGGATTACACAGAGATCATACACATATGGAGCTACACATGCATAACATGTCCACAATTCTGATACATCTACCACATTCAGTCACCAGGTCTAGTCTTTTCTGATAGATTAGTTACACAAAGTGATCATTACCACAGAAGTCATTTCAGAAACAAAGATTCACTCAAACCACAAATGTACACATTGGTAGGGATCGTAAAGCCCCGAAACACACGACTCATCCTTAATTCATTAAACACACTGTAAGCATTCTGGTCAGCAAACCCCCAGGAAACACATGTCTGTCTCTGTGTCTCTCTCTCTCACCCACACACTTCAGAACGGTCACCCCGGGAAAACACATGTGTAGGACGGTGTGTGTATAGGCCTACAGGACATCGCCCGAAAAACGTGTCTTCTAGTTTAAACAAAACTATCGACTCTTTTAAGCAACACTTTAAACATTTTACATCCTAAAGGGTTATGTTGAGAAGGCATGTAATACGCGCGTTTCTTATAAAACACCGTCTTTAAACGTTTACCTCCTAAAGGGACCTTTTTAGAAGGTATGTAAAAACTTTTTTTTTTTTTCCTTTTTACATTTCAACGGGTATATCATTGTTGTAGAGTATTTATTTCAGTAAATTTTTATTCAAAGTCATGCCATTTTCTCAAAATGTAATCAATAAAGTTTCATTTATTTCACAAGCTTACATTCTGCTCATTTATGTTCACATTCAACCATCATGTATTTTCTAACAGAGGAGCTATACAAACGATCCCCCACAATCTAAATTGAATGTGTGGTTGCAAGATAAAAATTCTAAATTAAATATTTAAAGTTGTATACATTATTTTGATGAGTTGTGTTCACAATGTTGATAATTACATCAACTTAATATTGTGTGTAATTTCTGCATTAATTGATTTAAAACAAAATTTACGTTGTAGTACATTTGCGTTTATTCATTTAACAGAGTGTTAGAGGACCTGTAGACTGAACAAATACTAAGGACATTACAATGTGAGTCTCATTTCCCTTACAATTAAATTCTACTAAAGCGATGCATTTGGGGCATATTCTCAATTGTGATATGACCAATAGTGGACTCGTGTATAGGCTACACCTGCTAATACATTTGATGGACTAGTTTGCAACACTACACGTAGCTAATGCTAGTCATATTTAGCAGTGTAATTTGAATATCTACTCCTTAGTTTACCGTAGCAGTGGATAAGGACGAAAAAGTTTCATTTGACAAATACGCTCATCTAGAGAGGGCTTTTCATTTGTGCTATAGGAAAGATAAGCGTGATGACATTTCTGCTTATTCACGTAAACTCAACTACATTGAGTAATCTAATTTCATGTATTGATACATTTTTTATTTTATTTTTAAATCTTTTGTCATTCGCACATGTAGCGTTCTAGTTCCACAGTCTTCGGACTGTGGATAGTTCTATGAGAGAGATAAAAGTAGAAGACACAAGAGTGTTTCTTTTTTGTGTATATTGCTCATTTCATTCAGTGCTTTAACGTCTATAAATCCTGCAGAGATGTTACGTATGAGATTTATAATGTAAATCACACTGGATTTTACATACTATTGTTATACGACTTAAAGGCAGTCACTTTTCCTGGTTTAAAAGACTGCATTCTACTGCAGACAATCTAAATGGAGCAACGTAATTTTAACAATGATTGTCAACTTAACAACTTGTGTTCATAATTATGGGAATTTAGTACATAACACTTAAATTCCTTTTAAATAATGTGAAAGTGTGTTTGTGTGTGTCATATTTTTGTTTGGATGTGTGTGTGGAATGCATCAGAATGGGGGGTTTTACGGTGTTGACCTTTGACTTAGGCCTGACTCAGAGTGCTTCATATTCTATGTGAAGGGGACAGAGAACTTGAAAAGCAAAACGGTTCCTTTTCTGCATCGATTAGATATATACAGGGCTCCAAGATTAGCATATTGACGATCTCAGAATAAGAGATCTTCTAGCTTTACTTTTATTTGCATCATTTCTTTGTCTCTTCCAGTTTTTTGGAATAATTCATCGATTTGATGGAAGTAGCGTTGCAGATCGTGCCAGCTGGTTCGGTCATACCTCACTTCACAATTCTCCTTGTTATCAGGGGCGTTGTCACCGGTTAATACAGCAGCACAGCGCAGTGAAACCTGGTTCTTGGAGAAATTCGTTGCTCTGATATGGTATTTGCATTGCAGAGATGTACTGTTCCATTTACGTCTGTACGCATCTGGGGAAAAGAAGTCCATTCTAACGATGTAGTCAAAATCCTTGCACCATTTTCTGAACTTTTTCCAGTCACCTTCGTTAAAAGTTACGCTCTCTGTAGCACGGCTCCAGTGTATGTGTCCCGGTACCGAGAACTTGAAAAGCAAAACGGTTCCTTTTTCTGCATCGAAAAAAACCCGGCTGTACATCCGTTTGACATTACCCAATATTGAATATTTTCATGTTCTAACATTTTTTCTATTCTTGCCAAAAAAGGGTGAGCTTTTTTCGGCGTGTTAGGACAGACATCAGCCATGTTGTAAGCTCGCACACGTCGATCTAAGTACAGAGTATTAGGAAACCTAGAGGAGATGCTCGACTTTTATAAACAGGTTCGTATGTATGCGTTTGTATGTACGTGCACGTGTGTGTGTGTGTGTGTCATATTTCTGGATGGATGCGTTATACACATGGCCGTTCCAGGTATGGTAACGTTTGTGTTAGGAATGTATGTGGTCCAGATTTAACATAACTATATATATATTTATGAACTACCTCAGAGTGTGCAACCTGTGTGGAGAACATATGTGCGTGTGTGTCAGACTTGTAATTGATCCTGATTTAACAGATGGGGATGGTCGCAACAAGTGTGGTAATGTGTGTGTGTGTGTGGGTGTCAGAAATGCATGTGAACCAGATTTAACATAACTATATCTAATTTTATGACCTACGTGTGAACATTGTGTCTATGTTTATCCGTAACAGATGGGGATGGCCGCAACAGGTGTCGTAATGTGTGTGTCAGAATTCTATTTGATCCTTATTTAACATAGCTATATCTAATTTTATGTCCTACGTGTTAATAGTGTGTCTATGTTTATCCGTAACGGATGGGGACCTACATGGACACAACAGGTGTCGTATCAAATTTTATGACCATGACCTTTTGACCCATATCTATTTGACCTTTGACCTAGACCTGTCAAATTTTATGGTTACATGCCATACAGACTATTCTATATATATATGTGGGAATTGGATCCAGCAAGCAAGTGGTAGATTTCATGATGGATACCTCCCTTGTGAGAGCCTCAGAATCAAGCAGTGAGAAATGAGTAAAAGAAACACCAGTGAACCCAGATGGACGAAGGAGTGGAGTGGCACAGTCAGGGTTAACAGAAATCTCTGCAAACATTGATAATCTTAGAATTAAAAAACTGTAGAAAGGAATCACAGAGCTGCTGAGAAACAGGCAAAGTGGTAACAGCATTAACTTGAAGCAATCTGTTTATGGTTTGGAACAAGTGTCTGGGATTATTTTGATTATTTACAATAGCCTGAGAGAAGTAAGAGAATCTTTCAGTCTCCAATAGTGCATAATAATCCCCCAGCAGGTCCTTCCACGCTTGATAGTAGACACTCAGTCCAGTAAGACGCCATTTTCGCCTCATTTTCCGACATACAGCCTTTCTAGAGCGCAGGTTGTCATTATACCAGGGAGCAGAGCGGGCGAATGTGACCTTACGTGACCTTAGAGGAGCAACAGTGTCAAGGTTAGCAGCAAGAGTGGAATTTAGCTGCAGAACTTTCTCCTCCAGTGATGAGGGATGAAGATCACTTAGGATGAAATCCACAGAATTGGAGAAAGCTGTCTGATCGATGGACTTCCACTTCCGGAAGGTTACTGTTCGGATGGTCGGCTCACTTGAATGATACAGTTTGAGGTTAAAAAAGACAGCTGTATGATGAGCCGTTAGCTATCACAAGATCCAGCGTATGACCCTTGTTATGAGTCGGGTCAGTTACAGACTGTGTGAAGTTAAAACAGTCAATTAGTGACAGAAATTCCTTAGCAGCCACATAGTCACTACAGTCCACATGAATGTTGAAGTCTCCCACAATTAGAATTCTGTCAAACTTCATACTCAACAGGACAGGAAGTCCGCAAACTCTAACATAAAAGCTGCATGTGCCTTAGCCTTAGGTGGTTTATAGACTGTAGCGATGACGGTGGATACAGGAGCGGAGATACTCAAGACCAGGCATTCAAATGAAGGAAACCGGGGAACAGACACAGAGCTTGTGTTGAACTTCAGGTTGTAAACCACAATAATGCCTCCGCCTCTGCCAGATAACCTCGGGAGATCTAAAACTCCAAAGCCCGCTGGAGTGATCTGGTTAAACAGGAGCCCATCATTTTCTTTATGCCAGGTTTCAGTTAAGAACAACAAGTCCAGCTTTTTATCCGTAAGGATATCCGATAAAAGCAGCGCTTTGTTATTCACGGGCCGCACTTTGAATAATGCGGCATTAGCCAGGATCTGAAGTGGAGACGCCGGTGGTTTAATCTCCCAAAGAGAATGAAACTCTGGAGCGCACTGCGAGCACAAAGTCATACAATCCTCACACAGTTCTCACACAGTCCACACACGATCCACACACACAGCTGAGCTGAGGCGTTGATTCAGAGTTACACGCTGCAGGTTATTCCAGTGGAGCTCAGAAAGAAAAACAGAAATAAAAACTACAGGCCAAAATATATAAAATAGCTCCACCACATCGCAATCGCTTAAAATAACAACGAAAACAAACCAAACAGTAACAGGAGCGGCAGCAAAACACGCCAGCGTACCCTGTCACCGGAATCGGATATCCCACATGCTCCTCTGAAGGAGATCATCGTACAGGCCAGTGCCAAGCTTTAAGCCAAGATCCAAATAGCCTTTCCAATCAGGGCCAGGTCTTAATATTAAACATTAAGATCTAAATCCATTCTTGACCATTTCACGTTTCAGTACATGAAATGGTGTGTGTTTGTGTTATTTCTCTTCCCATAATTCTCATGAAAGGACCTGCCTGTGGCCATTAAATCATTACCTCAAGACTGGCTGTGGTGTGAAACTTGGTGTGATGACGTCGCAAGGCCAGCACTAAGACAATTGACCTGGTATGTACACCTGTAACAGTGTTTTTAATGTGTAGTGAAACATCTGCATGTTATGCATTCACTGGGAAGTTCCAGTGGGTTACATTTCCAGAGTTAAAGAATCACAAAACGGCACTATTTCCAGTCTTTACGGTGCTTTAAACGCTGCTCTCCTTTTTGTGTGTATAAATCATTGGATTAAAAAATTCGAGTTTTTAAACACTAAAGATAACCAACTAACTTGTATGTTAAATATAAATGCTTCTAGATGCTGAATTAAATCGAAATGCTTTCACACCATTTAGTCCAATAATTGCTATTTGGTTTGGTTTCACTTCACATACGGCAGTGGGGAAGGGCAAACAAACCTTTTCTGCATAAGTGTGCATATAAAGTCACCCAACCACAACGAACACAGAGCCGACTCTAAATAAATAATTATATAAGTAAATAATTTTGTGCATCACATTCAGCATACATCTTCTCGTTGTTAAAAAAAAAGGAATAAAAAATCCAGAACACATTGCATTTCTGTAGTTCTACAGCTCTGTCCGTTTGTCCTTTTGTCGATTTTGGTTCATTCTTGATTGTATTGGCTGTGTTCTCGCTGGGGAAAAGCAACCGGTTTCACTTTAACACTACGTAAGTGGAAGACCCCAAAGAATCTGAAATTCATGAAATTCCAATGGGTTCACATACTTTTTCTTGCCACTGTATAGTTTTGTAGTGTGTATCATTTGTAAATATTGTTAACTTCTTTATCATAGCCATGCTGAGGGAGGTGTTGACTAAATTAGAGATGGTGCTGGACCAACAAACCAATGAGATTGCTTCAACTGCAGGAGGTCCGGGTGCAGCCTTTGGATATTAATGAAGATTTACTGCCCCTACAAGACCTTCCTCAACTGCGTAGTCTGGACCAAAGGATGCAACAGAGCCCAGATTACAAGCAAAAACAGCTGAGAATTTTTTTCTTTTTTTGTTAACAATTGCTTGTACCATTATTCAGCTACTGAGAGCGTTTCTGTTTTCTCAAAAGGACACACTCGTACTCAAAGCACAACATTCAACACCCCTTTGATATGAGTAAGTAAGTAAGTAAGTAAAATGTATTTGTATAGCACATTTCACACAGCAACGCTGACCAAAGTGCTGAACAGAGTGCAGAAAGTAAAATAGAAAGTGAATTACACCACATTAAGAAAAAATCGATACATTTGTTTTAAACAATTAAAAATGAGATCAAAAAGTCTGGCAGAAGAGATATGTTTTAAGCCTATTTTTAAAAGTAGTAATAGAAGGTGCAAGGCGGATGTCCAGTGGCAGTTGATTCCATAGACGGTGGGCAACAACAGCAAAAGCTCTATCCCCCTTTGTTTTTAACCGAGAACGAGGGACATGCAAAAGAAACCTACCTGAAAATCTTAAACATCTGTTTGATGAATGTGGATTAAGAAGATCCACAAGATACGAAGGAGCTTGATTACTAAGAGTTTTAAAAACAAACTGGGATGGGATGGACAAAAATGGACTGGGAACCAGTGAAGCGATGCTGAAATTGTGCTGACACGATCAAAGATTGAGGGAACAGTTATGACCTAATCTTTGGTAGAGGAGGAAAACATGGAAAACACACAGGGCAGGGTAACTGCAGGAGTAGTGAGAAGCACTGACACAGTTGACGAGGCAATACATGCTTATTAATTCTATATATTTTATATTATTTTATATTATATTATTGTTTTAAAAATCAGTTTCAGGTAAACTGGTTGGCGCGTATTGACGGGGTGGATGTGCGTGACTGCACCTGGCGCATATTGAAGAGGGTGATTATCAACTCCCTGGAAAAGAACCTCAATTGGAGGGGAGTCAATGGAAAGACTTCACTGTCCGCTCTCCAACTCATGATTGGTAAATATATCTGTTTACATACAGAATTAGCTGTCTCTCTCTCTCTCTCTCTCTCTCTCAGATGATACGTAAGGCGTAATCCACTGCTAGGTGTGCATTAAACGGCTTTAATGCATGATGTGGAGGAAATTAACCACTCGTTCAAATCATTTAATGCACACCTAGCCATGGATTACCATGATCTTTCCACAATTAATAATTAATAAAGCTGTCATTGGTTTAGAAGCGCAAACTTTGTTTAAAATGACCATTAATTTCTATTAGTTAGGTCGTTAGATCTGGAATTTTGCCCGATATAAATCAGACACAAAGATACAGATGTGTGATGAGATTAAATTTATTTGAATGAATTGACAGATATCAATCAGAGAGAGAGATGAAGTGTGTATGACTGACCTGCATCATGTGTGACTCAGTGTTGCGCAGCAGTAGTTTAGTAAAACTGAGTGTTGAATTACTTCAGAAACAGTAATGGTACCACCTCATTGCTCAGAAATATCAAGAAGTGTCTGTGCGTATGAATGTGTGTTCATGAATGTCTCTTTGCTCGAGTGTCTCTCTGTGTGTGTGTGTGTGTGTGTGTGTGTGTGTGTGTGTGCATGCATGCATGTAGGTTGTGCATTGATTTAGAAATGATCGTGGTGATCAAACTGACGACAAACAGTTATAATTGCACATCTTCCAGCCAATCAGAATCCAGTATTCACACTGACCATGGTATAAGTGTAATTAATGCTTAAGATTGACCTTAAGATATGTATTGCTTTATTCCAAAGTTCATATAAACCTCTTCACGGCTAATGCTGCAGAGATGGAGGTCGTGGGGACCATGAAGAGTTGGCTCCAGCTGGCATCAGATTGAGAGTGTGGGCACAAGAGAACACACTTTGCAAAAGGAAGCTTTGTGGAATGATTTAACTGTGGTGTGGTTTTTGGGCCTATTTGTTAAAATGTTCATAGTATAGTTTATTTTTAATTGTTTATAGACGTCCTTGCCGTTTTAAGTGGTTGAATCTGTGTGTGTTGGTAGCCGGGTGGGTATACGGTTTGCGCTTTGGAAGTTTACTATACCCTCGCAGAGTTTACATACCCCTCCATGTCACTTCGACAATGGGTAAGGTGCACACACATTGTTTTTCTGGTGCTCGTGTCCTTGATGTCACTGCGTGACATGCGTGTGACGTGCTGCACGCAGGGGCTAACATCAGGCTGAGGCAGACGGAGGTTCTGAAGAGGGACTTCTCCAGCCTGATCGAGAAGATACGAGACAGATCACCCACCGCGAAGATCATCGTCTCTGGACTCAGGTCCAGGTCTGGTCAGGTCAGGTCTGGACTCATCGTCTCTGGTCTGCCTCAGCCTGATGTTACCCCCGCGTGACATGCGTGTGACGTGCCGCACGGGGGCTAACATCAGGCTGAGGCGACGGAGGTTCTGAAGAGGGACTTCTCCAGCCTGATCGAGACGGTACGAGACAGATCACCCACCAGCAGATCACCGTCTCTGGACCTCTTCCCACATACAGACGTGGAGCTGAAAAGTTCAATAGACTTTGTGCTTTGAATGACTGGTTATATCCCTGGTGTAATGAACAGAGTCTGGTGTTTGTTAATAACTTTTCTGGGAGCGTCCTAGGTTGTTTCCGTTGCGTGGTACCCCAGCAGCCTCAGAGCGGAACGGCGTGTCGGCGTCTTACAACATCTCCAAGGCGCTACACTCCAAGTGACTGCCTACCGTAAGTACATCTTGTCTGACCAAATTTTTTGAGTTTTGTGTAAAATGATGTCAAATTTGCCTTTTTTCTTCTGCTTTTTGTGCTGTTCCAATGCACTTAAAGGTAATAAACATGTGTATACCAAAACATTTGTCATTGCAACACTTTTCTGGGAGAAATGGTGCATTTTCTGGAAAAGTTCCAGGGGTGCCAATAATTTCGTCCATAACTGTACATGTTTGTTTAAACAGATTTGTCCAGGAGTATTTGAACCACTTTTAAATATAATCAATTCTTCCCTAAGCACTGGCATGTACCTAAATCCCTTAAATTAGCAGTTATTAAAACCCCTGATTGAAAAACCTGACCTTGACTCCCTCAATTGTCCAGCTATAGACCAATATCTCGAATCTCCCCCTTTTCATCTCTAAGATTTTAGAAAAGTTTGTACACAGCAGCCTACACTCGTGACACAGAACAACATTCATGAAATGTATCAGTCAGAGTTTAGACATCATCACAGCACAGAGACAGCGTTAGTTAATATAATGAACGACCTTCTACTGACCTCTGATCAGGGTTGTGTCCTCCTTGTGTTACTTCGACCTTAGTGCAGCTTCTGATACTATAGATCACACTATCCTCCTTGATAGATTAGAAAATGTTGTTGGCATTAAGGGAACAGTCCCTCTCCTGGCTCAGGTCGTATCTGACCGATCATTATCAGTTCGTAGATGTAAATGGAGACTTCTCCCCCGCATTCCAAGGTTAAATTTGGTGTTCCACAGGGTTCTGTTCTAGGCCCACTGCTTTTTACTTTATATACGATTCCTCTAGGTCAAATTATTCATAAACACGAATTAGCTTCCACTGTTATGATGATGATGATGATGCACAGATGTATATTTGTACCTGAACAATAAACACCAACTGAAGAATAGCAAAAAACTTCAACTGTTCTGTAAGTCAAACTTTTTAATGTTCACCTGGAGTTTGACTCAGAATAATAATAATAAATCTCAGAATAATAAAGCTATATGTTCACATGAACCTGTTCACATGTTCACATGAAGTTTTTGATCATAATATCAAAATTGCCATACAATCTTATATGACTAAACGGAATTGGTATCTTATGCTGGACCATGTGTTCAAGAGATTTTTTATTTGAATTTCTGGTAGCGTGCTTACTTGAAGAGACAAGAGGGGGGCAGCACCGTAAAGAACAGTTCGCTCCATTCTCCAAACAATCGGGGAGAACAGCCTGTGGTGTATGTTTTCGTTGAAAGGGTCAAAAGGTGGGAAGCTGGCTTTGACTGATCATGATGAAGTGTATCGGCTTGTACACTGTGAGTATGAAGGATAAAAAATGTATACATTGTCATGTATGTGCCTCCTTTTGCAAACTCTTGAAAAGAAAGTTTTACCTTCAGAAATTGGACCTTTTCTCTGTTCTTGCATTCCAAGGCTGAATGTTGTTGTTGATATTTATGTTACAGATATTGCAGAAGGTGCCTTCGGCAGCTATCTAAAAAATGCCCCAGCCAGGAAAGGTGGCAAGAAACATAATGAGTGTTTATGATTAAGTCTCGAATTTAAATCTACAACTTCTGTGATTCTTATTCTTTTCTCATTCATACAAATGTGTCATTGTGTAACATTGTTGACTGATTCATTAGTTTTTATATACATTTGAAAAAGCAAAAACCTTTCCGCTACACATATAACTGAAAGTGCATACATACTCCAAACCTTTTGTGAAGATTGATGATTGATGTGAAGGTTTCAGATCATGAGTGAATTGTAGTTCACTTTCTTGCGTTCAGGAATGTGTAGCTAATGTCTGTAGGTTACTGATTCCGAAATCGTCGGTTCAGACTTCTTCATATAGTACATGGATATACCATCCATCCATCCATCTTCTACCGCTTACTCCTTCTTCAGGGTCACGGGGGAAACTGGAGACTATCCCAGGAAGCATCGGGCACAAGGCGGAATACACCCTGGACAAGGTGCCATGGATATACCAATAAACTGAAATGCCATATATTCAGATATATCCAGTGTCTATTCACAGCAGAGCTACGTGGGATCTCCAGTGTGTCCTACAGGAATTGGGCCTGAGTCCAGTTCAGATTCAATTTTGGAATCTCATTCCTCTCCCTCGCATGACAGCCTCCAAACAGGACAATTCTAAGGAGCTTGTATATACGGAGAAATCCACTGGGATTTATTCTATGTCTGATTAATAAATTGTTTTCTTTGATTAGCAGTGCATGGGTATATCTGGCTGTTTTGTGTGTTACAATATTGAATGTAATTTTTCAGCTATTCCCTTTGTCTGCATTTACTAAAATTCATGCGTGTTTATTAAAAATATTCAGAGTTTGTTAAACTATATCATTGTTGTCTGTCATTCATAAGATTCATCATGGGAATTCCACAGACCAGAATCTAACAATTCATTGACTTTAGTGACATATTTTTATTGCACTTTCACTTTTAAATAAACAGACCGCTGCTCTCACCTCCATGTCGTGCTACATTCCTGCTAATGTTCAAGTGTTTACATCAAATTAGACTGGTCCTTAAAGTGCATCATCTCGTAAAAGCAAAATATAAATAAAATTTAACCCAAAATATAGGATATGTAAAAATGCCAACAACCAAATGAAAATATGCATCAAATATAACAATATATAACCAAATGAAAACAATTCATATCTATTTGACCTTTGACCTAGACCTGTCAAATTTTATGGTTACATGCCATACAGACTATTCTATATATTCCCACGATGCTGTTTAAATTGTGCTTTGCTGTGTGGTGCCCTGCTATCCTCAGCGTTATAAATGAATCACTGGAGACTGGGGTCGTTCCAGCAGTACTGAAGGCTGCTGCTGTTACTCCTGTACCAAAGAGAGAAAACGTTTCTGTGGATGATTTTAACAATTTTCGTCTCATCTCAAATCTTCCATTTTTGGCAAAAATACTTGAGCGTGTTGTTGCCTCTCAGCTCTGTACTCATCTGACAACCAATAACCTCTTTGAACCCCTTCAGTCAGGTTTTCGTAAATTTCACAGCACAGAAACGGCATTGGTCAAAGTTAACAATGGCCTGTTGATGGCCTCTGATTCTGGAGCTACCTCTCTTCTTATTCTTCTTGACCTTAGAGCGTCGCCGATACTGTGGATCATGGTCTTTCACTTACCCACCTTGAAAGTGTTTTGGTGTGTCCGGGGAATGTTTTAAACTGGTTTAAATCTATTTTACTGACCGTTCCCAGTTTATTTCTATGTGTGGCTTTAGGTCTGACACTTGCTCTGTGCTCACTGGTGTTCCTCAGGGTTCAGTTCTAGGCCCTCTACTCTTCAATATTTATCTATCTATGTCCAGTTGGGCATCTGCTGCGATACGCTTGACCTCCATTATCACTTTTATACTGACGATACCCAAATCTACATACACTCAAGATCTGGTGAAAGCATTGATGTTTGTTATCTTTCTGGCTGTATTTCTGAGATAAAAACATGATGAATAATAACTTTCTGTGCCTGAACAGCGGGAAAACTGAGGTCATGCTTATAGGTTCCTGTCACCAAATTGTAGCGTGGCTCCACTGTCACTGTTTGTTGATGGCTCTGTTCTAAAGACCCAAAGTAAGATAAGGAACTACGGTGTAATTCTTGACACTAGCCTCACTTTTTGATTTTTTGTTCAGAGCACTGTGAAAGCTTCCTTTTTTCACCTCAGAAATATTGCCAGATTAAGACCAATGCTAAACTTATCTGTCGCTGAAAAACTGATCAATTCATTCGGTTGTCACGCGGTTGGATTACTGTAACGCCGTTTTAGCCGGAGTTTCTAAAACTGCAATAAACAAATTGCAGTATGTTCAGAACTCTGCCGCCCAGATCCTGACGAGAAGTAGGAAATATGACCATATCACTCCTGTTTTGAAGTCCTTACGCTGGCTCCGGTCAGGTTCCGTAGTCGAATTTTAAGATCATGATGTTGAGGCATTACATGGATTGGCTCCAGACTACTTAATTGACTTATTAATCCCTTACACCCCACATCGCAGACTGCGCTCCTCACAGGGTAATCTATTAACTGTTCCACTAACCCACCTTAAATCTATGGGTGACAGGGCTTTTTTTGGCACTCTCTTCCCCTGAACTCAGGGAAGCCCAGACTTTTGGCATTTTTAAAGCTCTTCTAAAGACACACTTTTTTTTGCATTCAAAACTTGCATTCGACTCCTGATGTCTTTTTAGATTGTTTTATATTTATTTTTTTTATCATTATTAATGTTGTTGTATTTGTTTTAATTAACTTTTGTTTTATTTTTTTTGTGATTTGTGATTTTATGTACAGCGCTTTGAGAAGCTGCTTTAAAAGGCGATTTATAAAATAAAGTTTATTATTATTATTATTATTCTGCAATCTTCTTTAGGTCCACCATACCAGTACAGTACACTGGAGTGAGACAGTTTTCACAAAAGCATGTTAACCAACATTAAAAGATTAATATGACATGATTATTTCCAAAAGGTACCGCCATTAACAGTAGACTAACGATGATGGTACAGTGATTTAAAATCGTTTTTTCCTCGACCTGATGTGGTATTTCCTGTGACCCAGATGAGACACCCAGTAACCAGTCTTCCAGAAACGGCAGCCGTCCATTTTATGGCAACTGTCACAGAATGGTGTATATCCATAGGGGCTCCTCCAGGTCCAAGTCCTCAGCTCTTTCAGATCTGCCCTGCCGATCTGAATAATAGAAAAGATTCGTTCAGTCTTAATGACTCTAAGCATGCAAATATTTGGACAAAGAGCATATGATGCAGAAAGCAAATGCAGATCCAGAATAATTTAATCTTGAGTGAATTCAGACTTAACTGATCAGCGTCCACAAAGGTGATCTTATCCAATTCGATTCAATTTTATTTTGTATAGCGCTTTTTACAACAGTCATTGTCTCAATGCAGCTTTACAGAAATAGAAACAGATAAACAGAGACAAACAGATATAAAACAGAGAGAAACATAAATGGATTTTATTCCAACTGAGGCAAGCCACTGAGTGGCGACGGTGGCGCAAGGAAAAGCTCCCTAAGATGTTCAGATGATCCACTGCTGGGAGGGAGGGAGAACATCCAGGAAATGGATCTTGTAACCCCAGATGATACGTCGCTGCTCTGTCTGCTGATGCAACCAACGCAGCCACTTATATTGCACCAGTTTATACTGGAAACCATAGGCTTCAGCCATGTGGGTAATGGACTCCTACACACACCATTACAGTGATGAGGGGGAAAAAAATAGGGTTAGGGTTTTTGTAGTGTGTTGGAGGACGGGCAGTATCATTATTCTGAAAAACACAAAAGTACAGGATGAAGGAAGGTGACGATAAAGCCAATCAGTGGTATGTATGTATGTGTGTGTGTGTGTGTGTGTGTGTGTGTACCTCAAGAAGCTCCATACAGATGTCAAGACGCCACTGAAAAGATGTTGAGCACATCCTCCTTCTTTGTATCTACACTGGAACCACCTGTTAAACTGCAAAACACACATACACACAATGGAAGTGTCATGTAAATGTTTGTCAGTAAATGAAGTGTCAGTCCCATTACAGGTATTACTAAATCGGTTAACAGTTCTGTGGACAGATTAAGATGGAGGATACCGTTCATTAAACCATAGCTGCGCTTTTTAGGGTTGGGTTATTTTCTGTTTTGGACAAACAGTTGTGTAAAGTTTTCAGCTGAATTTATATTTGTAACACTCAGTTGTTGAAAAATAATCGCCCAACTTAATCGATTGTGAAAATAATCGTTAGCTGCAGCTCTAATAATAATCTGTATCTTGAAATTTATTTTTTCTTTTTTTTAAAAAAAAACCTATTTTATTATTTTCAAAATAGAATTGTGTTTGAGAAGAAGAATGGAGTGTAATATAGTGTGAATTATAAAAATTCTATTTCATTTGTTTGTTTACAGAAAGACTTTAGCAATAAAAACAGCATTTTGCTGTAGTTGTCAAGGGGCAGTTTACACCACAACGTTTTCAAAGAAAAACTGAAAACTTGACTTCCGGCTGAGCATGTAAGTGAGAAGGCACGAGTGGAGTAAGCTCCCAAGCATTTCATCTTTTAATTGTACTTTTCAGGCAACCTGAATCTTTTCGAAGGCATTTGGTGCGTTCTTTTTCAATTACTCGGTGTACGACTATAACCAGAAAGGAATTATGACTTTTGAAAGACTACAGAATTACAGCAGTACAGGTGAAAGCAGCTATTGACTCCACTCTGGCCCCAGATGTTGCGTCGTTTGAGAGTTTTAAATCGGGCATTGAATCAGAAGGATTGTGATTGTGTATTGATGAGCTTGACCAGCACCTGAACGACTACAGTGACCGCATTGTAGCACTGGAACAGACGATGCTGAAGCTAACTTTGGCTAACAAACAACTCATCAAGAAAGTTGAGGATTTAGAGTCCCGCTTGCAGCGCAGCAATCTCCAGGTCATCGTGTTCCGTAATGAGAAGGGAGTGATCCGGTAACATTTATGTATAAATTTTTCCAGGATGTGCTCGGATCAGAAATTTTTCGGACCACTCCATTGCTGGATAGAGCGCGCCGCACTGGTCCCCTCCCCTCAGAGGAGTGAGAGAATCAGAGGTCCAGAGTGATGATTGTGCGGTTTCACTACTTTCACCACAGAGTAAAAGTTGTTTGACGCGGAATTGGAATCAACTTTTCCATCAGGGCCGTAAGGTCTTCATCCTTTCCTGACTTCAGCTCCAGCGTCGCTAAGAGGAGAGCAGCCTTCGCTGCGTGAGAAACAGCCTGCGGAGAGAAGCTACGCGTTCTTCTCAGATAACCTGCCTCAGCCTGGATAGACCTCGGTGATGAGACGCTGCATCCGACTGTCCCCAAAAAGCACAACGATTGTTTAATGAATGGTATCCTCCATCTAAATCTGTCTACAGTACAGTTAACTGATTTAAACTATGCGGGTGTGGATGACTATTTCAGTTTCCATGTAAATCTACAGGTTGCCTGTGACACATGACTGTGTTTTGGGTTTTTTTGCTCGGGAGTGACTTCCTTCTGTGTGGGGGAGAGATCTTTGCCCAGATGGACTAAGGCATCCTTGTCGTGATCTGTGTCTAGGGCCGCTAACACAGACGATACCGGTGCTGGCTCTATCCACCTCTTCAACAAGTTCACGTGATACATCTACGTTTCTGCTCGCTTACCGGGCTGCTGCAGTCGTTATCACGGAATCCATCTTTTTATTTTGACATAAAATAGCAAAGCGATATATCAAGCAGAGAACACTGCAAGTAGTGCTACAATAGAAGATAGACCCTAGGTGAGACCCTACCCTGGTGTTTTTAACACTACACACTAACTAACTGAGCTACATTGCCACATATATAATATATCATAATAGTTTCCAAGACAATTTTTAAGCGAATATTTTTAAGTGTCCAAAAGTATATGGACGGAGCTCCGTGCAGAAAGCACTGACGTCGCCCGGGGAGGGAGCGTCGTGTCGCACAGACTCTGGCCAGCTCCAGGCCAATCGTGGCTGATTTCTTTCCCCGGTTAAGGTTT
Organism: Ameiurus melas; assembly: GCA_012411365.1. Taxonomy (NCBI): domain Eukaryota; kingdom Metazoa; phylum Chordata; class Actinopteri; order Siluriformes; family Ictaluridae; genus Ameiurus; species Ameiurus melas. The sequence goes on along the minus strand of CM022754.1, from coordinate 24,658,704 downwards.
CCCCTAACCCCCGGTGATTTCTTTTTCTTCAGGATAGCAGCAGTCGGGAGATGCTGAGCATTTGGCATCATCGTGACAAATGCTGCTTCTCACAGCTCGACATTGTTTAAAAAAAAGGTTTGTAAATTGCTCTACAAATAAGACAAACTACCAGTTTATTCCTTCCCTTTCCTGTCTTACTACTTTTTATTTAACTTTTTTAATGTTGTCAGAAAACCCACACAGTTTGCAGCACGCTGTGGTCCTGTTATTAGGTTATATTGTCAACTTGGCAGTATAACAGACCCATGATTCGCCTCAACACTGTATTTCTTCTGGCGTTTGTGCAATTCTTAGCCTTAGTCTAGCAACATACAATTTTTTTTGTCTCATTGAGTGATCCTGAATGGATTGAATAATGTTTAAATACAGCTGTATTTTTTTAAGAACGCGATAAAGAGGGCAGGAGAAAAGCCAAGGAGGACGTGGTCAGACCTCCTGTCAGACGCGAAGGGTCTGGTCAAAGACCAACTAGGTGTAGAACATGCGGATATTTGGTCAGCACATCACTATTATTATTATTCCTTGATGCTTTGAGGGCATATTTAAAGTTGTATTTTTCATGAAGATTGTAGAACTTGGCAATATAGTCAATATTTTAGACCCTTTCACAGAGATGCTGCAGAACTGGCAGCTGATGGACAATATGAAATGTGAGTGTCTTCTTCTGCTTTCTAATGTAGGTATTAATTAACCGTGATTTCCACTCAGACATCTTACTGGAATTGTGTAGGTTAGGAAAAAGACTAAAGATGGAGTTGTGCAGTGTTTCACGGTTTTCTGAATAAATTTGTCATAAAATGTGATCTGATCATCTTGTGTGTGTGTGTGTGTGTGTGTGTGTGTTACTGCCCACCTGAGTGGATCCTTTATCACCGTTACGAAGTACTTCCACTCACCGTCTGGTCTCTGGACATCCTTCTGTTTCACATGGTATGTGGAGACATTCCCTTTGAGAGAGATAGTGACATAGTCAAGGCGATGCCCAGTTTCATTAAGCATGTCTCTAAAGAATGCCAGTCTCTCATTCGCTGGTGCCTGGAGTAAAATAAGTTAATTCCTCTAATTATTATTTACAGACCCCCAGGGCCATATACTGAATTTCTTACTGAATTTGCAGACTTTATCTCAAACCTGGTTGTGTCTGTAGAGAAAGCATTAATCATCGGAGATTTTTATATTCACGTTGATGACCCAGAAGAACAGCAGTTGTGTCCATCTTAGATTCAGTAGGGATTAATCAGAACGTAATCAGACCTACTCATCTTTTTTTTTTTAAGTTTAATTTTTATTGAACACTTCTGAACAAGTTATAATTCTGACTGACCTATTTATTAAATTGTGTTTCTCAGCTGTGTTTCTCAGCTGTACTACCAACCCCCCACCCCCATTTCTGGAGATATTAAAAGAATATTTTGGTCATTCTGGGGTCAATCAAACCCCCCACATGCTCCAAAATTCACCCCAAATGGTCTCAATAATAATAATAATAATAATAATTCAAAAGAAGAAGACCATAGCGCCTTAACCCACACTGGACATGCGCGAATCCGGATGACTCCGCCATTGAACTAGTAAAAGAGCTCTAATTAGCCAGTGAAGCTACACATCGTTCTTCCACGTGCACTTATAAAAGTAAATCATGCAATATTCTCAGACGGGGCAGTTATTGACGGAGTGAATTCATCATTTTAAATAGAATCAAAAATAACACGACTAGCTAGAGCAACCTCTAGATCATCTATCCTCATCTTACTTACCTCTCTGCTGCTTTCGACACTGTGAACCATCAGATCCTCCTATCAACTCTCTCCAACCTTGGCATCACTGGAACGGTTCTACGCTGGGTGGAATCCTATCTTTCTGACAGATCCTTCAAGGTATCATGGAGCGGAGGCATTTCTCAGCAACTCAGCACCTCACAACTGGCATTCCACAGGGGTCAGTTCTAGGTCCACTCCTCTTCTCTATCTACACTACATCTCTCGGGCAGGTGATTGAGTCTCATGGCTTCTCCCATCACTGCTATGCTGATGACACCCAGCTCTATTTGTCCTTCCAGCCCGACGATCCATCTTTCTCTGCACGCATCTCTTCTTGCCTGTCGGACATCTCGGTCTGGATGAAGGAACACCATCTTAAGCTTAACCTGGGAAAATCTGAGCTTCTCGTCATCCCAGCCTATCCCTCAATCAACCAGAACCTCACTGTACATCTCAGTTCACTTACACTCATGCCAACCAGGATGGCCAGGAACCTTGGGGTGATTCTTGATGACAGCTTGACCTTTACAGACCATATCTCAGCAACTGCATCTACAACTACAACATCAAGAAAATCCGACCCTACCTCACCAAACAGGCTACACAGAGACTAGGCCAGGCTCTTATCATCTCTAAACTGGACTACTGCAACTCACTGCTTTCAGGCCTCCCAGCCAGCTACATCAAACCCCTTCAGATGGTTCAGGAAGCTGCAGGACGCCTCGTCTTCAACCAGCCCAAGACAACCCATGTCACACCCTTCTTCATCTCCCTCCACTGGCTTCCTGTAGCTGCCCGCATCAAGTTCAAGGCCTTGATGCTCACCTACAAGACCTCGTCTGGAACAGTGCCCCCTACCTCAAATCTCTTCTGAAGGCCTATGCTCCCTCTCGCAATCTGTGATCGACTAGCGACCGACGTTTAGTAGTTCTCACTCAGCGTGGCGTATGGTCCCTTTCCAGAACCTTCACGCTTACCGTTCCCCAGTGGTGGAATGCACTTCCAATCTCAATCCGGACCGCAGAATCTCTCACTATCTTCAAAAAACAGCTAAAGACCCACCTCTTTCGTGAACGCCTAACCAACTCATAGAGGGGAGAGAAAAAATGCACTTACACCTCTACTCTGTGCACTTTGCTTCCTCTGGTATTCAATTAATGGATCTTGTACAGTAGCACTACTTGTATTGTTCTCTGCTTGATATATCGCTTTGCTTATTTGTAAGTTGCTTTGGATAAAAGTGTCTGCCAAGTGAATAAATGTAAACGTAACATGGACAGATTGCTAATCTCAGTTCAATTAGCTTGCTCATTAATGACACTGCGCATGCGCGGACTGGACTGTCTCCTCAAAACCTAGCACCGCTAGCATGTTTGTATAATGTTCACATTAATATTGAAACCGAGAAGTGAATAAAAAGTTCTACGGTGTTATTTCTCACTTCTCCTCCTCTTTTTGTTCTTCTCCGTGCGGGTGTGAGTACTCTTTGCTCTGTGATTCGGTCATTAGTGAACCGAGCTCCGAGAGTGAATCAGTGAATCACCGCCTGCTTCATACTGATCCACCTGAAACACAGGTGTTAACACCGTTAACTACACACACACACACACACACACAATACAGCACAGAACACGACGGGTTCGGGTACACAGCCGAATAAACTCACTTTATTCAGGGTCCAAACGGGCCAGAACTAACACGAACACCGCTTTCTGCTCCTCGCGCTCATGGTGACGTCACCAACGGAACGGCGCTGACGTACATTTGAATCTGTGAGGAGAAAAGAAAAAAAACCCAAATATTATTTCATAAAAAGCTTCATTATTCTCTTCTTCTTAAACACGATGGAGGAAAAGATCTACATATACATAAGAGATCAGCTTTATTGTCACTGTTCTCCCGGAGTAACAGCGCGAGCTGAGCGCTGTTGCGCACGTGCGGACAGAAATACAACTGAGGACGTAACAATGGTCAAGTATCAAATAAAATGTAAAGTTGCATTGATAAAGTTAATGTTGTTAGTAATTGTTTATAAATTACCATGGTAACACAGAGCTCCAAGGTATAAAAATATGGACTTTATCATCAACCAAACACTAACCAGTTTTAATACCTAAAAAAGTTTACATAGCAAAATTTAGCAAAACACTTTACAGTAAATTCTAATGTAAAATTAAACTAATGAAATGTTGTGCAGCACATGCTTATGTTAATGTTTATTACATTATATGATCATATATATATATATATATATATATATATATATATATACATACATACATACATACATACTCCCAAAGTCACCAGAACTGAATGCTTTTTGCTGTTAAACATTTAGAGATTGAGGTTGTGGTGACTCAGTATTTCACTCAGTATATCTGGGTAAGACACAGTGAACGACTCACTGCTGGCATTCATGAAGAAGTCATAAACTCCACTGGAATAATAAATAGGATCTAATAAAACCATGAGTGGAAATTACTGGTGTAAATTTGTTAGGATAGGCTTTCTCCAACCTGGAACTATTTCTCCAGTCCACGCGGTGGTGCGTAACGCGCCTAACAGCAGCGTCTCCGACCAGAATAAATCCCAGAAGAAAAAGCTGCAGCGGGTCTCTCCTGAGCAGTTGAGTTATTACACCGAACTAATCATCTCCAAATTAAATTATTTCTGACAGTTTTACTGTTAGATTTGATCCAATTTGAAAATAAAAGCTGGTTATTTTGTCTGTGTTTGAGGAATTAAAAATTTTCAAACCCGAGGTCAGTTAAACGGAAGCCGTGGTGGCCGAGGTACCAAAATGATGTCATTTCGTCGTTTTAAGTGCGCTACATTAGGGATGAAATAATGACGGTCTACACCCTATGTAGTGCACTATTTAACTCATGACGAGATGTTTGTTATTCTGTTTAAGCCGCACTATTTAACTATCTTACTTTATCCTAAAACCGTTGTTTACTCCCTGCTTATAGGAAATAAAATAAACAACAGTGAGTGTAAAAGTGGCTAAGTCATTTATCATTCTTGTCACTTGGTTTTTCTGGATAATAATTTACATCATTTACCGGAGATGATAACGTAATCGTCTTCAAAAACTTGCAAATAGAAATGAAATAGAATTTTTTATGATTCACACTATATTACACTCCATTCTTCTTCTCAAATACAACTCTATTTTGAAAAGAATCAAGGTTGTTTTGTTTTTAAAAAAAATCAATTTCATGATACAGATTATTATTAGAGCTGCAACTAACGAATATTTTCACAAGCGATTAATTGGCTCTATAATTTTTTTCGATTAATCTGATGGGGCCGGGGCAAACTTTCAGTGCCTTTTTTGTTTATTTAAAATAAAATCCACAAACTGAGTGTTACAAATATAAATTCAGACTAAAACTTTACACAAATGTTTGTCCAAAACAGAAAAGAACCCAAGACACACACACACACACACACACACACACACACACACACACACACACACACACACACACATATATATATATATATATATATATATATATATATATATATATATTTTTTTTAATTCGGTGTTTTTGTGAATCCAAAAAAAATGCATAAATACTTATATAATATAAATGTAATCTAATTAAATAAGATATACATATATAAAAATGTATAAATAGAGTTAGATAGATAGTATTATTTTTTATGGATGTAAAAAGCACAGAATTAAACTCCAGTCCTAAATGAATAATAAAAACTCACTTTCACTGCACCTTGTGGTTTCTGTTACTCGCTGTCTTTAGGAATATTATTATTTTATTTTTGATCATAATGTTTGAATTAGACATTACAGATCTTACTCGCACTACAGTTCGTATCAGCTGGCGTCATACACGCGTGATCAGCAACGTGGCCTCGTTACTAACACGTCACTTCCGACAGAATTGACACCCTAGATTTCACCCTAACAGAAATCTACCGTTTACGCCTTTGAGATCTCCGTCATGCCTTTCAGCCTGTTTTACCATTCATGTCTAGTAACATTTAGTTTCTTTTAGTTCTATGTTGCCTTTTTGATCTAGAAAGTGTGTGTGTTTTGCTGCAGAGTCAGGTGCCTGGAGAGTCTGAAATGAACACAAACACACTGACAGATATGAGCGTGTTCAAAAGAGACTTCCGGTTTATTCATTCAAAGCAGAAGAATTTATTTATACACATTGTACACATTGATAACAGCACTGCGTGGACGGTTTCTACTGGTCCAAGTCTCAGACAGATTTAGACAAAACACACAGCACATAGTTATGATACAAAATAAGTCCCATGTCATGTTGACACAGAAGTACATAATATAATCAAGGATAGCAGTTGATCAGCTTATTCAAAGAGGTAACTAAATGATTACATTCATCATATATTTGAGAGCAGTTCATAATATAAGAGGGTACATAATATAAAATATAAGATGATAAAAGAGAATTTCCTTTCACACTGCAAGCGCTGCAGATACAGCACATAATGACCAACTTAAATTAAACTAAACCTTCTGAGCAGCTTGCGACCGCATCACTGTAACGCTTCTGTGCTCCACAAACTCCGCTTTATAAAGTTCATAAACCTCGTCTGTGTTTAATCCCTGACTTGGAGGACACACACTTTCCTCCTCAGTCACGTGATGATTTCTCCTCCGTCTGATGAGGACTGAGGTCATGTTGGGAATAAAAGATAACGCTGACAGAAAGTAAACTGAAGAAAGTCAGTGTCGGTGACTCTGAGGCTAAAGCTAGCGGTGTCGCATTACGTGCGTGTGACGATTTGCATTGCTCCTCTTCTGTCTACCTGCTCAAGTGACGAGAGGTTAGGCTAAGTCACGTTGTCATCAAGTGGTATCGGTGTGGTTGTATCGGGGTAGTTTTACAAGTACGAGTACATGAACACAGTATCGGGCCGACACCCGAGTACTGGTATCGGCATCGGTGCATCCCTAAAACACACACACACACACACACACACACAATTAAATTGGAGCAGTGAACCATAAGATCTTTGATGACGTCATGTACAGGTCAGAGGTCTAGAACTCACTTTCTTTCTCTCCTCCCTTGATAACTGTTGTTTTAATGTAATAATGTATACATTCCATTTATCTCTCTAATCTTCTTCCCTATTTGTGGATATTCTCAAGTGAAATAGTCGAGGCCTCCTGTGGAACATATTAAGTTACACAGGAGCTGTGATGAGAATAAACATGACTTTTGGTCCTCATGATTAAATATGGCAGTTTTATTATGAACCCACTACATTAGAGAAGGAAATACTGAATGTGAAGTGTAGTAGTGCTAGTGCGTGTGAATAGACTATCAGTTTAGATACTGACCCTGAACATTACTAACATGTAGTGCTTTCTTGGGCTGGTGATGAAGTTGGAATTGAACCGTTAAGAAAGATATTAGAGAGAGGCTTCCTTACACTCCTGAGGATGTTCAATTAGAACCTGCACCAATCTCACCTGATTCAAGTCATCAGCTAATGACGCGACCTGCACGAGCTGAGGTGGGTGCTTTAGAGCAGCGGTCCCCAACCTTTTTTGCGCCACGGACCGGTTTAATATCAGACAATATTTTCACGGACCGGCCTTGTACCATCCTCTCTCCCCCCAACGCTCTCTGGTCTCTGTGGTAAGGTTTCAATGTATCACGTGACCGAGACAAGCGTAGAGTCGTAGAAGGATGTAAAGGAGAGAATCCGGTCATTTTTCAGATCCAGATAATAAATAAAATGGAAATAATGTAATTTATTTATTCTTTCTGTGCGGCCCGGTACCAAATGACCCACGGACCGGTACCGGCCCGCGGACCGGGGGTTGGGGACCGCTGCTTTAGAGTACCCACTCAGCTTATAGGTTTCAGTGAGGAAGTGACTGAAATTAAGGAGAGGAACTGAGAATAAAGTTATAGTGTTGCTGAGTAAACAGAGAATAAGGCTATATTAGTGTTGCGGGGGGAAAAAATAAGCTGTCAAAAACTGCTAGAAAACAACTCAGAACATTTGCTTAGCCTAATACTTTTTTTTTTCCATCTGCACATAATTATTATTTTAGCAGCTGCTTTTGCAATAGAAAGATTTAAAGTCGAGGGTCCTTGTAAGTATCTATGGAGAGAGAGTAGCAGTGAAACATTGACATCATGTAAAGAGTTAGCATGAAGGTGTGACTGACAGTTTTTAGAAATAATTTCCTAATCCTATGCTAATATGAATACTACAATAATAATAATATTAAGAAGTAGAAGAAAGAATAAAGGGTGATGAATAAAATAAATATAAAGTGTGTTTTAGGCAGCGCTGTGTGCTGTTCTGGATGGATCTTGACTGCCATCGAGTGGTCATGTTTAGGAAGTGTACCTTTCCCCCCAAACGTTGTTTAAAGCCGCAGATTATAAATCTATATTCTTGCTGAGTGTGTGTTTATGACCTGGATGTTGAGTTGCTTTTAAACCTTCTACATAAGCACCATTTTCAGCCTCTGAGTCCCATGTGATGATCTCCTTTTATTTTCAGATTCTTACCGAGGTGCTGTTTTCCACATGCAGAGCTTGGCTGTGTTGGAGGCCACCAAGAGAGACTTCCTGTTGTTATATTCTGAAAGTCACAACTATCCCCACTCAAGGTTTTGTGAAATATTTGACCTTATTTGTGACTATTCACTGTGATGATGTTGGATTGAAATAAAGTAAAAACATAATACCAATAAAACAGAAATAGGATAATTCGTAATAAAACACACAGAACAGTCAAAATTAGAGAAACAACAATTTATTGAGGTGAAGGGGGGCTGGTAGGAGAATAGGAGGGAGAGGGAGCAGTGTAAGGAGGAGAGAAGGAGTAACGGTAGGGGGTATGCCCAGGGCCAGACGAATCATCAGAATATTCAGGGCTGGTGGGGTTGTAAGGAGGGGGCGCCAGAGTCACATCGGAACGGTTCCATGTCATCGTCCGCCAGATAACCGTCAGTAGTATGAGTAGAAGGAGTGAATGACAGAGGGTCTGTCTGAGTAGAAGAATCCACCAGAGTGACAGCAGGGCTGAGGCGAGTAACGAAGAGGGGGTGGAAAAGTGGAGGTAGAAGAAGGGACGCGGAGAACATCCACAAGGAGAGCCAAGTCAGCAAAGAGATGTGACAGCTGATACCGAGATTCTAAATCTAGGCCCTCTAACCCCTCCATAGCAGCGGACAGAAATCCCAGCTTAGCATGGTGCGCTGTATAAACACACAATAGGGTAACATAAGCCACAAGGGGAAGACCATAAATCACCCAGAAGGGAAAAGCTATAATTATAGAGATAAAGATCGTGAGAAGAGTAAAATCAACACTTACCCATAAGTAAAATCCCCTTAATGGAAAAACCAAGAATAACAAACACTCCACTCCGCCCAGAGGAAAGAACCGAATGAGACATGATTGGGAAGTACCCGGGGTTTTTAAAAACCACTCAGACCCAGGAGGATCATAAGGGTGTGGGAAAATGAGTAAAACCAAAAAACATAATGGTATGGGAAAGGAAGGGAAAATGCACATATGGGAAACTGAAAACAGTAAATGTCGGAACATATTGGTTGTTGAAATATGTACAATGAGTGATATATTGGTTGCTAATTAAAGCAGGAACACAAACATAAGGGGCCTGGGAAAAGAGGAACTTCTGGCATAATGGTACATGAGATAAGAAGAAGGGGCGGTGGCTCATAGAAGAATTGTATAAAAAGGAGCCCCGTCCCAGGCATATTAGATCACTTTTTGAGACGTCCCAAACTGTTTGGATCTCAGGTAACTGGAATCAATAAAGCTGGACCTTCATCTTTTCTCACTCACTGGTTCCGTGTGGTGATTTAGACTTTGAGTGTTTCTGCTGAGAAGCTATTGTAAGTACATTCAATATTTTCTAAATTGTTATATTGGTAATAAGAAAGTAGGTAAAATTTGACCTACATTTTGGCGACTACCGAAGGACTGGGCAAAGACCCGAGCGTCCAAAGCCCGGACTCTGGAACTCCGAGATCAAGGGATGGCAAGAGGCCGTTTAGGGAAGGCACAGCAGGCGCCTGTTTAAACAAAGCTCTGTCTTAGATTTTTTTGCTGTCACTTGTCTCGAGCCCCGTGGGTTGGGTGAAGGACTCAGTTGGTCTCAAAAAGGGCCCGGTATAATAATAAAAGAAATCAGGCAACACGGCAGAAGAAAAGTGTGTGAGAAAAGAATGAAAGAAGATTTTGTGATAGACTAAGGACAAAAGGGAAAACAATTTTTAAGGAAAAACTTAAGAGAAATATGTACACATAAGGAAAAAAAGAAGGGATAAAGGAAACCTGCGATACCGCTTGAGAGAGTCAGGTCTGCTTGGGCAGGTGTGAGAGGCGCCTCACAACCCCAGATACCGGCCACAAGAGGTGGTGACTGCTTGGTGGGGTATGTATATAAAACTCCTGGGCCCAGGGCTGGGTATTGCCGGAAAAAGGGAAAGAGTTATAGCAGGAGAAGAAGGGAAGCATACCCAGATACACATGTATAATTAAAAAAATGTATGTAGAAGATTATTGAAGACACTGATATAGCAAAACCCCGGTAAACAAAAAGGGAACTTTTCTTTTACTGATATATCTAACTGTCATAATGTGAAATGTTAACCTGTGTATATGTGTATTGTGGTATGAGCCAATAGAGAACTGGGCCGGAAGAGGAACGGAGGGGAACACGGACTACGAAAAAATACAAAGACAGAGGTGGCAACGTAACAACCAAGACAAGGTAGGAAAAGCGTTTGGTTGAATAATGGCAGCAGCAGGAAAAGAGGGAAGAACAGCACTAGAGATCATAGTTGAGAAACATAAAAAAAGATGAAAAGATATAAGGCATTATTGTAAAAGATGGAGTGAGAAAACCAGTGGGGCATGGAAATGGCCAAAGACAGGGACGTTTGAGGAAGAGTGGTGCCAAAAGATGAGGGATAGAGTCCTAATATGGGGAGAAAAGAAAAAGGACAGAAGGCCAAGGAAAAATACGCAAAGCAGGAAAAAATAGCGGAATGGTTTCATAAGGAAGGGGAGACAGAAGAGAGAGAGAGAGAGAATCGAGAAAAAGGAGGAAAAAGGAGAAAAAGGGAAGACGAGGAAAGGAAGGAAGAGGAAATAACGAGGAAAATAAAGGCGGAGGATGGAAAGAACGGGAAAGTAGAAGTGAGCACCAACATGTGAAGAGGAAAAGCAGCACGAACCCCCGCCCCTTATAATCCTCGGTTTCAACCCCAAGTGAAGCCAAGAAGAAAAGCCCCACTGGCTGGGATATACGTGTTACAGGAAGAGAAGGAAGAGGAGTGGGAGACAACTGAAGTTGAGTTACAAGGCATGTTTAAAGGATATCAAAAGAAAGTTGTACCAGAAAGAAGGTTCGGAGAAAACAGGGAAGAAATAAGGAATATGGAAGAAAAGGGAGCTTGGGAATCAAGCGTGGAAGTGCCTGAAGGAAGAGATCGGGAACAAACAGGAAATGATGAGGCAATACGTCAGGAGTCAACACGTGTGCGCAGCCGGAGAGAAGCAAAGAACCCTCGATCAGCAAAGGGAGGAAGAACCAGAAGGAGCACGGAGTCTGCATAAACAGGAAAAAGAGAGGGATGAAGAAACTTCACAAGTTCTCCAGAACAATAATGAAATAGAAATGGGAGAAGGCAACAAGAAATACCGTACTCAGCACTCCTAGGCCCACTGGACAGAATAAAAGAGAAAAAGAATGGCAGCGTGGGAATATAGATACAGAAGAAGAAGGAAGAGAATGTAGTAGTTCGGAAGAGGAAGGGGGCTACATCAAGGACCAGTTCTAGAGGACGAAGTAACAGCAGACAACGGGATGGCAAGAAGAAAGAAAAGGAAAGACAGTAAAGTTGGAAGGGGAGTTCACAATAACCCCATATCCAAAGCTGGAAAAAGACGAGATGGAAGTAGAAAGTAGGGCCTCAACTTGAAGAACATGCTAAACGAGACCGAGAAACAAGGAAAAAAGTGAAACATATTGAGGAACAATCAGAACAAATAGCAAATGTGGTTAATGAATTAAAGAAACAGCAAGTGGAAGAATTGAAAAAACTACGAAGGGGTGGAAGAAACTTTGAACAGAACTACAGCCCAACAAATGGAGAAACTGGTCAGGTCAACCAATGATCTGGTTTTACTGTATAAAACTCAGGCGAAGAGATGAGCAATGATATCGAAGGAAATGACGGCGGAAGCACCTCAGGACAGAGTGAAAGGATAGACAAAATGATGAGACTAAGGGATCGGATAAAAAACCAGAACGCTGTCAAGCATATTGGCCCCCAAAAGGAGAGGGTCTGCGAGGAGAAACCACATACACACGACGTCCGCATCCCGTGATTAAAAGAAAAAAGCCTTACAGTATACACCCTGGAGTTTTATGGATTTGACGGGGGTGATACAGAAGTTGCCCAGTGTATCCGAAGGAGGGCAGAAGTGGATTACTCAGTTTGAAGAAAAACGGCAGGGCAGCACCTGGCCCTAGGAGATATAAAAGCAATATTATGTCCGGTGGCGGGAAAGGGACGACGGAAGAAATACTGAAGACAGCAGAAATAGAAGAAGCAATGGATGACCCAGTGGTGGATCCAATCCCCTTTGGTGGGTACAGGACAAAAATTTGGGATGCCCTTCGAACTGTATATCCAGCTAAAATGGACCCCCGGAAAGCTTGAAATGATCAGGTTACAAGACGAAAAATGTGGCAGCATTCATACAAGACTTCCAGAATAAGTGGAGAGATGAAACAGGGGCCAAATGGGATGCTTCAGTGGCAAGTGTAGGGTTGTTCAAAATGCTGCTGAAAAAGGCTCTCCGAAGAGGTGAGAAGAAGGTTGGACGAAGTAGTGGGGTTAAGTACAATGGAATGGAACACTTTTTGTTTGCACATGTGACCCATCACGTTGAACAATACAGGAAAACAAAGAAGGAAGCTAAAGAAGCAACCAAACATTGCTGACACAACTGTATAAAGCCCAGCTTGGAGAAATAACCAGGACCAAACAAGAAGAAAAGAGAAAAGGAGGGAAAGCACCAAACAAGCAGCCCTGATGGTACCCCCAAACGCAACCGCAACAAGGGATCCAAGCAGGTGAACGAATGATGGACACCCCAGGCTACCCCAGCCACTGACAGGACAAAGGGAAGTTGCAGTCATACTGCCCAGCCTCAAGGGCAAGCTTACCAGTCTTATCCAGAGAGACAATATATGCCCCCTATGCAACAAGGATGGGGACGAGGAAGAGGCTATGGTGAAACCGCCGCACCTAGAGGAGCGTTAACAAACGGAGGGGGTGCTGGGAATGCGGAGATCCAAGCCATCGAAGAATGAGCTGCCCATACCTCCAGAAGCCAACATGGGGGAGCTAGATAGAGCACAAAGAAGGAGGTGGACGAAACAGGGCCCAGGGGACGCCGCCAACACAGATGGGAACTGAGGTGCAACAACAGTGGCACCAACAAGCCCCGATGCCCCCAGGAGGCCATATGTATGGCGAGCAAGGACCCAACCAAAGTTGAAGGAGCCTAGAGAAGCAAAAGGGGAGCTGATGCAGTTTACAACCACACTGCACCCCGAACAAGAACCCACAGTAACAGTAACCATAAGCAACACGTTTAGCACACCCTTTATGATAGACACTGGTGCCACATAATCAAGCATTGGCAAAGAAGGTTCTCAGCTCCCCCTTTCACGCAGGCAATACAGACAATGGGCTTCTCAGGAAAAATACAGGCCTTACGCGTTTCACCGAACCTCAGGAACTAACGCAGCCGGAGCACGATGCAAGCTCCGCTTTTATATGCCCCAGAGGCACCAGTAAATCTCCTAGGGGCGAACCCCTATGTAAACTAGGGCACAGATACGCTATGGGTTAAACCGAATATGGGTCACTTTTCCCCAGAGTCAAGGCTACTCAATGTTTGCCACACACATCAATGATGGAGGTTAAAGAAATAGACAAGGTGTACTGGCTGGAGATACCAGACCCGTCTCATTCGGAACTTTGGCAAAAATATCAAGAATGGAAGCCCTGGTTAACGTACATACGACCAGAATGCAAAGAAGCTGAAGAACCAATCCATTGCACCCCTCGGCACGAAAGGAGGATACGATCAAGAATACGAGCAATTGTGGGAGGAGAGAAACAAGAAAAGGGTAAGCATAAAAACCCTAGACGTATTCAGTGGACCCCAAGCAGTGGCGGCAGCAGTAAAACCCCGGAAGAGGCAATGAATTGGTATCAAGGAGATGGGGCAGCCCCCTCACATCACACTAATGGTTGCTGGGGGGCACGAAGCCAAAGACTTGGGATTCATGATAAAGCAAGTACAAGAGATAAGAGAGTGGAAACCCACTCAGAACCGCTACTTGCATCACTCTCCGGACGGAAAGTATACAAGGATTTCTGTAGCAGCTGTGGATGAGGTGGTGGCTGGAAGCATTGAACTACACCTTGAAAAAAACCGAATACGGAAGCAAATGACACTGGAAGAGTCAACTTCAGAGGAAGTACTGCTAAAAGAAATCCCCCACAATTATGCACCCAACACGCCACCGGATGTAGGAATGGTAAAATCGGCAGGACGGGCCAAAATAAAAATCAAGGATAATGTGCGACTGCCGCATTCAAAAACAATACCCACTCTCAGCTCAGGCCAGAGAGGGCAAAAACCCACCATACAGGGATTACTGGACGCCGGGGTGCTGATCCATACAAGAAGCCCATGTAACACGCCGATCTTCCCAGTAAAAAAGCCAGGAACAGACAAATGGCGCTTGGTCCATGATTTGAGGGCAGTCAACCAAGTAGTAGTAGCAGATACACCAGTAGTGCCGGATCCACATACATTGCTTTCAAATGTTCGGAAGGAACCAAGTGGTATACAGTCATTGACTTGTGCTCAGCATTTTTCAGCATACCCTTACATCCGGACTCGCAGTATCTCTTTGCCTTTACATACGAAGGGAAACAGTACACCTATACAAGGCTCCCTCAGGGATATTGCGAAAGCCCCTCAATATTCAATCAAGTGCTGGCCCAAGACCTATCTACTCTGGATTGCAAAAGCACAGTGTTGCAGTACGTGGACGATCTACTGATCTTTAGCACGCGGAAGAGGAATGTCGACAGGATTCATTGCAAGTCTTGAAAATGTTAGCTGAAAATGGACACAAAGTAAGCAAAGAGAAATTACAGTTTTGTAAAACTAAGGTAGAATACTTGGGACCGGGTGCTAGAGGAAGGGCGACGAACAATAGCACCAAAGCATATTGAGGCCATCAATAAGGCCCCTCGCCAAAAACCTTGCGGCAAATGTTGGCATTTCTGGGAATGGCGGGGTTTAGTCAGTCCGTGGGTGTGTGAGTATGCACTCAGAGTACAGCCGTTGAGAGATATGATAAAAAGCTGCTGACCATACTCAACCAAATGCGAACTTACAGTGGACACCAGAAGGGGAGGTAGCGTTCATAGACATTAAAACAGCCCTAGCAGAAGCACCGGCTCGCTAACCCAGATTATCGCAAAACCGTTTCACTTGTATGTATCGGAACAAAAGGGGGTACGTCAGCCGTTCTAAACCCAACAGCAGCAAGGAGTAGGTAAACAGGCAATCGCCTACTATAGTAACGGCGTTAGACAATGTAGAAAAAGGGGATGCCTCCTTTTGCTATCGTTCATTAGCACGCGCATCCCGCGTATCAAAAAGCCTCTTCAATCACTATGGGCCATCCGGTAACGTTATTACGACACATGCCTTGCACGCACTACTGACTAGTCAAAACTTTGTTATTACCAACTCAACGGACAGGTACGACCCGATACTTTCGGCCCCGGAACTGACTATTGAACGGTGCAACACAGTTAACCCAGCAGATAAAATAGTAACCCCTCTAGATGGAGAGCCTCACAGGTGTGTTAATGAATCTGGAAAGTTTCTTAAAGCACGCCCAGACTTAGAGAACAGTGCGTTGGCCGACGCCCAGTGCATGCTTTTCGTTGATGGTTTATGTTACCGATCAACAGAGGGAAACCGGGGCAGGTTATGCAGTAGAGGCCACATTAGATCCACCGACGTTTTGGGAAATTCTGAGTGTTCCCCTTCCGCACCCTTGTTCGCCCAGCTGGCAGAATTGAAGGCCTGACGGCCGCATGTAAATTGGGAAGTGGGAAAAAGTGCAATGTATATACTGACTCTGCCTATGCCCACGGAGTATGTCATGTATTTGGCCCAATTTGGGCCCAGAGAGGTTTCAAGCGCCGATGGTTCAGCAGTAACACATGGAGAAGCAATGTACTGACTTGCTACATGCCATGACTTTACCATCGGCACTAGCTATTATTAAATGTAGGCGCACAAAACCGGATGGTTCTTTCATTACCAAAGGAAATGCTACAGCAGATGAGGCTGCGAAAAAAAGCGGCTGTAGGACCGGCCCAAATGATGGCCCTCATTCAGCCAGAAGACCAGCCAGTCCGGCATCCAATGGAAGACAATGTGACTCATATTGTAGAAGTACAGAATGGGGCAGGGGAAGCAGAAATTGGTCACATGGATAAAAGGGGGCTAAAAAGGAGGCGGGACGGGATTATGGCGTAGTATAGACGGATTATCTGTTGCGCGCCTCAAGTTTGCTCCCAATGTTATACGGGAAGCCCATGGTCTTGACCACACTAATCGGGGCGAGACCATCCGTAAGATTAGACAAGACTGGTGGTCGCCTTACCTAGCTAGCGCAGTGGACAATTTCCTGAATAACTGTACGGTGTGCATCCAGAACAATGTACGAAAAAACATCACTGCTCCCCTTGGACATATCCCCCCACCCATGGGGCCTTTTCGGCACTTAATGATGGATTACGCCGATATGGGGGCAGAAAAATAGAACAGAGGAAAAACGATATATATTTGTGGTGGAAGATCGTTTTAGCAGATGGGTAGAGGCCGCGCCACCTCCAGGGAAGACGCTAAGTCCGCTGCAAAGTTCTTGTGTCGCGAGGTCATACCCCGTTTCGGGATCCCCGACTTTCTCAGCTCCGACAATGGGGCTCATTTCGTTAACCAAACGATAGAGTTGATCACCAAGGCACTGGGGATAGAACACAAATTAGGCTGTGTGTACCATCCTCAGTCCCAAGGTATGTAGGAGCGGTGCAAACGGAATTCTAAAAAGCAAATTAGCAAAAATTTGTGCGAGTTTTCGTCTCTAACCTGGGTTCAAGCCCTCCCATTGGCATTGCTCAAAATGCATTCTCAAACTAGTCGACACGCATCTGACTCCACATGAAATGCTCACTGGTCGCCCAATGCCTTTGGCATTTACCAGGGCCCCGCACTCAGGCCCCCGCTGAGCGCAACTTCGAAACGAAATGCAGAATTACGTTCGGTCCCTTACTCGCATCCACAGACACTTGTATTCACAGGTTCGAGACGCGGTCCATGGTGAAGACGTTCCGCCAGTCAGACAGGTCGAGCGGGGGATTACGTCTGATTCGGGTATTTAAGAAAAACACGCATTACAGGGCCGCAGAGAAGGGCCATTTAAGGTGGTTGCGGCTACCACAACAGCGGTCAGGGTGGAGGGTCGGCCCAACTGGTATCACCTCAATCACTGCAGTCGAGGACGGGTAAGGGACCACTGTTAGGTGGACCTGCTGAGGAAGAACCCTCAAACACAAACGACCAACCGTCGGCATCCGGCAAGACCCAGACACCTGCATCCAGTTCTTCAGACACAGACAGCGGCACTGAGGAGGACCGAGCCCAGCCCAGGGCACTAGAGCACAAGCTAAGCGCCGCGCCCGACATCAGACACCACAATTCCCTTCAACCGATGACGACGGATCGCCCGGGACGAGTTCACTTGACACCGCGCTTCTGGATACTGGGATTGCTCTCAGTGAGCAAATACAGGAGACTCAGGCAGAAAAGTTAAGTCCTGCCACGCCATTGGGGCCGGACATACTGACGGATTTTGTGCAACAACTGGGGGACCCAGCCCAGCTTAACACGCCGCAGTTAGATACTATAGACCTTGACCAGTGGGGGACTTTGGGACAAGCCAGCCCCCTACCATATCTGGGCTCCAACGAGCCTGCTAACCAATAAGAACATGCCACAATCTGGTCTCGACAGAACGAACAGGCTTATCATCCTGGTCTGGGCAGTAGTGCTGGTCGCGGGAGTAACTCTGTTTTTCCTACTTTTCAATGCACCACTCCCTGACAAAGAACATAACACGAGCTCATGTAACGGAACCTCTCCTGTTCATATCATATACAGTAAACTCCCCAGTCGCCCAAAGAGAGACATTGATGTTGCGCAACTGATGAAGGATCGGGTGAAGGACCAGGTACTCAGCCCTTATCGCCCCTTTGAGGACATTTCCCGCAGAACTCTGGACCGCATGGTCCACATGCTCAAAACCCACTTGACCCGAAATGGCACCGACACAAATATTGTCCTAGAGACAAATCGTCTGGTTGAAGAATATTTTCTCTCCCGCCCCACCTCCGTACCTGCTACAGCATTGCCTATCCCTTGGACATATCAAAATGATCTTATCTCGCTGTCTAGCCGTCGAATGTTCTGTGCACTAGCCCTTGTCACCCTGGCATATTCGGAAGCATTATTACGAAGCAGCCCCCACCTAGCTTCCTTTTCTGTTGATCAAGCCTCCATGAATCTAACCGTTGGACGCTTCCGGTTGGTTGGTCGCGCAGCTGACTCTTGGTGTCATTTCAATGTGTCTACCGCGCTCCCACATCTACTCCCGGTACCCTCTTACAAGCTCTCCTTCCAATGCTCGGCTGAGGGATGTGTCAATTTGAAATCAAAAGCGACCCTTTCAACCCATCGTCCTCAGAAACCCCACTTCTTGCCCTCCGCCCACGCGGCTGCTTTCATGAAGCTGCAGCACTATTCACTGCTCACTGACAATCAGACTCTGGACTTCGATCACACCAATCTTTACCTCTCTTGGATGTTCCACACCGCCCGCTCTGTTACAGACAAATCCTGCCTGGTCTGTCACGATAGGCGCTCTGCCCCTCATCTCATGTTCCCCCTGGGCAACACGACTGAATGTCTCAGTAGTCCCTATACGGAGGAATTCCTCTGCCCCACCATCTGCTTGCTGGGCTCAATGTCCGCAACACTGGGCCCCGACTGGATGCACAATGTTAGCTCATCCTGTTTGTACCAGCCCATGCATATGGACGACTCCGCCTTTTGTCAAGGTGCGTGATGAGCTGCCAGCTCGAATGCCTTTCTGCCTATGCTCCGATCTTGGTGTCTACCCTGTGGGCAACCTGTCCTATCGCTGTGATGTTGTTGTCTCCACGGATGACCTTTATATCCCCACGCTTTCGTGGTTGAAACCACTAGCACCACAGTGTCTATCCCCATACCCGACTTGGCATATGGCACCCTGGGACTGGCGGACATCTTTCGGTATTGTGGTATGGGAACTGCCCGTCAGACCCCGCGCCCGAGTGGCATGGCTGTTGTGCCCCTGTTAGACTGGACGGTAAAACAAGAGTCATCACTTTGCCTGATGAAGACGTCTCCTCGACGCCGGGAGCGCCACGCACATCACTATGGCGTCAATATCTTATACGTGGCTTGGACACCATGAACTACACCCACTGGGCGGAACATGCCAAGTAACTCTCAACTGGCTAGGGGTTCGGTGGGGGTTCCGGACGGTTCAAGGCCATGGGCAAAGTGGGCAGCGGCCTGGCCGCCATCCTGCTCCCTGGGGTCCAGGTGGCCCGTAATACGGCCTGGATTAATTACATATGGTACAATCAACAACGTTTTCTCAACCACACGCTTAGCGCGCTGGGCCTGATGAAAAGTCAACTGCACGCTACCTCTATAATGGCAGCCCAGAACCGTTTTACTCTTGATCAAATGCGCGCACCAGATGACGGCGTCTGTACAATGATTGGTCCAGAATGTTGTGCTGCCATACCCCTTCATACGGGCGCCCGTGGAGCTTTAAACAAAGTCTTGGACCGCCTCCAGGCCCTTCAGAAGGAGCATGTTGCAAATACAGGCGCCGGAGATTTGTTTACCTTGCCCGGTTGGATGGGCTGGTTCTTTTCCGGCAGTTGGATGGCTTCCCTTTCCCGGCTAGGGGTTCTTTTCATTTTCGTGCTCCTTCTCTTTTGCTGCATCATCCCGTGCACCCGTAAACTTGCCATCACTGCTGTTACTACCACCAACGTTTCAGGTCAATATGTGGTGATGGGTGAGGCGTTACCGCCTCAACGGGGGGTGGTGTTCAGGCACTGTATCCACAATGACCCGGATCACCGATATGCTGATGATGAAACCAACTCTGAATACATGGACATGCGCGGACTAAACAAAACAGCCACAACCGCCACAACCGGTTTTGAGACTATAAACGATGACATGGGGAGAGGACAGGGCCAAGAGGACAAAGACACTGAAACCATGTTAGCACCCACTAAAGACACCCCGGAACCCCTTTTACAAGAAGCAGAACACGCCCTGTAGACAGTCCAGGATCACTGGAACATCCTACCGCTAGCTGAACCTGGATAACATACCACACCTCTGCTCACAAGGTAGTAGTCGACAAGGACTTATCCGAGAAAGCAGAGGTACAATTAGACTTTCACCCATGGCCAGTTACTGGTATCTGAGCCCTGGACAACCAGACACCGCTGTACTACGTTCGGTTGTAAACCTCCCCTGTACCTTCCAACTGCACAGCTCCAGTGGTCGAATCCAGCGTGAACCCCAAGTGGCCTTAGATCTGTTACATCACAACCCAGGACAAGCAGTCGTAAACGTAGAAACCACTAACGAGGGACTAGGATTGGATGAGGTGGATCCAAGCGAAAGGGGGAGTATTATTCTCACCATACGACAATGGACACAACAAGGGACCCGACTAAGGAAAGCTGTGTTTATACACACGTACCCAATAAACTGAAAAATGTATATATATAAATAAATATAAAGAAGCAAAGCGATCAGCCTTCGCCACACTCCATAAAAGTATCTACACTACGCAGTCTTCTTTTTCTTTTTACTTTCTGCGCTTACCAATAGATGTGTTTGTCTTTATTCTAATCAGTATGAAGAAGAAGTGATGAGCCATGCCTTGGGTGTAAGTGCTAGCCAAACCTCTCCCCAAAGGCGACCCTCTACGGTGCGTAAAGTACCTGGGTTGAAGACAGCCAACGCTGCATCCCGGACGTTCAATAAAAAACTGAGCTCCATGTCAGTTTGACTCCTCTCTGTATTCGGCGAGACACGAAAGACGCTGTCGACAAGGAGGCTGGCAGGGTGGGAATTTTTTCCTACAAGCAAGGTTTTTCCGCCCACCCCTGAATACAAGACAGGACTGAAATGTACCTGTGTTGATAAAAAGACGAAACGCCCAACAAATACAAGACCGAAGGTTCTATATGCCTGGTCGAGAAAGATAGGG
The DNA here is from genome assembly GCA_012411365.1 of Ameiurus melas. Lineage (NCBI taxonomy): Eukaryota > Metazoa > Chordata > Actinopteri > Siluriformes > Ictaluridae > Ameiurus > Ameiurus melas. The sequence continues at coordinate 24,637,381 of CM022754.1, read as the reverse complement.
ATCAAAAAAGTCTTCTTATATCCTGTTCAATCTATAACCTATAATCAGTAATTATATGACATACTAACCGACCTGTGATTATATGGTGCATGTTGTACAATTAATAGTTAAACTACGGAAGTGATTCAAAGTTTCTATGTTTCAACAGTTGATCTATAAAAGATTTGAAATTTTATGTGCTAAGTAAAATGGCCAGGTACGTGTATCTCACTAGGGGCCGACGGAGGGAGTGTTGGGTCCGTGCTACAGCTAACCGTCTATTATGATGCGCCCCAGCGCTTGACATTAGACAGAATACCCCAAGTACATCGACAATTGTTAGAGGCCAACCCTGACATGTGCAGTGTCGAGGTAGAGAATGCTCGAGGCCATGCCAGTGATGATAGTGAATCAGATGAGGATGATGCTTATGAACGGGCGCACTACGGATCTGTGAGAATAACTGTTCGGCAGTTGACCAATGACAGGCAGCGAGTGCGCCAGAATCAGTTCATACAGCGATACCCTCTAAACTAGAGGTGGTTGTGAGGCTTTTCATAGCCTCATAGGAGGGAATGTTGGATTGAAATAAAGTAAAAACATAATACCAATAAAACAGAAATAGGATAATTCGTAATAAAACACACAGAACAGTCAAAATTAGAGAAACAACAATTTATTGAGGTGAAGGGGGGCTGGTAGGAGAATAGGAGGGAGAGGGAGCAGTGTAAGGAAGAGAGAAGGAGTAACGTTAGGGGTATGCCCAGGGCCAGACGAATCATCAGAATATTCAGGGCTGGTGGGGTTGTAAGGAGTGTGCGGGGCAAGAGTCACATCGGAACGGTTCCATGTCATCGTCCGGCCAGATAACCGTCAGTAGTATGTAGAAGGAGTGAATGACAGAGGGTCTGTCTGAGTAGAAGAATCCACCAGAGTGACAGCAGGGATGAGGCGATAACGAAGAGGGGGTGGAAAAGTGGAGGTAGAAGAAGGGACGCGGAGAACATCCACAAGGAGAGCCAAGTCAGAACGCAAAGAGATGTGACAGCTGATACCGAGATCCTAAATCTAGGCCCTCTAACCCCTCCATAGCAGCGGACAGAAATCCCAGCTTAGAACGCGCGCTGTATAAAACACAGCCACGGCTTTTAACCAACACAAAAAGAAACAAAGGGGAAGACCATAAATCATCACCCACAAGGGAAAAGCTATAATTATAGAGATAAAGATCGTGAGAAGAGTAAAATCAACACTTACCCATAAGTAAAATCCCTCTTAATGGAAAAAACCAAGAATAACAAACACAACACTCACCCCCAGAGGAAAGAACGAACGTGAGACATGATTGGGAGTACAGAAAAAAACGGGCTTTTTTAAAAACCACTCACACCCAGGAGGATCATAAGGGTGTAAGGGGGAAAATGAGTAAAACAAAAACATAATGGTATGGGGAAAGGAAGGGAAAAATGCACATATGGGAAACTGAAAACAGTAAATGTCGGAACATATTGGTTGTTGAAATATGTACAATGAGTGATATATTGGTTGCTAATTAAAGCAGGAACACAAACATAAGGGGCCTGGGAAAAGAGGAACTTCTGGCATAATGGTACATGAGATAAGAAGAAGGGGCGGTGGCTCATAGAAGAATTGTATAAAAAAGGGGCCCGTCCCAGGCATATTAGATCACTTTTGAGACGTCCCAAACTGTTTTGGATCTCAGGTAACTGGAATCAATAAAGCTGGACCTTCATCTTTTCTCACTCACTGGTTCCGTGTGGTGATTTAGACTTTGAGTGTTTCTGCTGAGAAGCTATTGTAAGTACATTCAATATTTTCTAAATTGTTATATTGGTAATAAGAAAGTAGGTAAAATTTGACCTACAATGATTTCAGCGGTTACTAAATTCGGGTCCTTAATTATTTTTTTTTTACTATTTAAAGATTGTTTTAAAGTTTATTACAGGCTCAATGAATGTTCTTCTCCTTCACTAGAAGATAAAGGCCCGGTTTCACAGACAGGGCTTAAATTAAGCCAGGATTATGTCTTCGATCAATTAAGACATTTCAGTAGCTTTTATAAACATGTCTTAGAAAAAAATATTTCTGGTGTGCATCCTGAGACAAAACAATGGCACTGACCCATTTTAAGATGCGTCTGTGCAAGTAGCTTTCAGTTAAAACAGCTCAAACATACATTTTAGTCTGGGACTAGGCTTAAGCCTCGCTTGTGAAACCCGGGACTTGATCACCAGCTCATTATATCACTTCACGACATCACAGCTGTGCTGTATTTTGGATATAACCTTTGAACATCTTGTTTCATAAATTGAAAGTTAGTATCATTAATGCAGTGAGGCCATATGAATCAAATGAACATTTATATAGTCTGTTTCCTCCAAAGGCTTCTTCCTCATAAAATTAAACATCTACAAGGCTTTTCTTTGCCATTGTCACATTTGGCTTGCTCATTTGTGTATGTAAGCATAATTATTTGGGGAAAAATATGTTATGAAAATGCCTAGGTGTATATTACACAATTTTAACGCATGGCCTCAAAAACCCACCTGACACAAAGCTGTGGATCACCCCCTTATGTAGACCATGGTACACTCTCTGGAAAAGAAAGTACCTTTTTAAGGTACAAGTGGCCATCACTGGGGTGGTACAGTTTTGTTCCTCTAACTAGAGGTACAAAAAGGTATCTTTATAACTTTGTACCATTTAATAGGCAATTTTGTACCCCAAGGACCAATTGTGCACACTGCAATGAAAGCAGATTAGAACGGTACCATTTTGGATCCTTAGTGTACTACCCCAGTGACCGAGCCATTTTGAACCTTTGGGTGGCAAAAAAACGAAAAACTTAAAAGACTTTGGCTTACAGATATGCAATTTTATTTATAAACCTTATTAAACAGTCTACATCAATACTCAGTAGTGCACATTCTGGGGTTTACAGAAGGGCAGTTTTGTCTTCAGCAAGAATACCTGGTGCTAATAAATAATTTGTCATCAACACTGTATGTATCTAGTGCCTGGTAATCAACCTCCTAACCTGGCGAGAGGACAGTGCACTCATCCTCACATTTCACACAGTATGAATAATGATGATGATGATGATAATGATGATGATGATGATGATGATGATGATGATGATGATAAAAGGAAGTAAAGCTAAATTAATGTTTTAATTGAAAGCAATACTTTGTACCCATATTTCCAATGGTGTAGTAAATTGCACACAGTTTTTGCTTGTTACGTTTAGACCCGAGGGGATTACAAACTTCAAAAGCACCATGATCATTGGAACATTCTTCCTCAAGCATATGCTGAGGATCATCAGCCATGGTCCGTTGTAACAGTGTGTGTATGCTTTGGGTAAATATGACAAATGTCCTTTGACAGTCATTATGACCACAAGTTATTGAAAAATTTGCTTCATGATCATGAATGAGACCAATGTGCTGGATTACTTTGACAGTCGTGAACGTTCTCCGAGAGCATTTAGGATAACAGAATAGGCGAGGCATTTTGGACAGACTCCATTAACTGTTTTTAAAAGGAGCGAGTTTTTTTTCACTGTACAAGTTCACTACATCTGTAGAAGTTGTAGAATAAAACTGTACAACTGTAGAAGTTGTAGAATAAATTCTGCATGAACAACACTGACTGGAGCCCATGCCATTTAGAAAGATTCAGCTGATGGAGTATTAGCAAGTTATTGTCATTCATTCATATAACTCCAACAATTTTTTATTTGGAGAATCTAATAAATTGCATACATAAAATGATTTTATTTACAAGTATCATGTTTGTGATTTTAGGTTATTTGTTATTTAGTACAGCTTCTGACCATTAAATTAAAACAGACTTGTGATTTGGTCGACACAATGCTTATTTATTTAGAAACAGAGGTAACTAAATACAAACACGCATGCATGCGCGCATATATATATATATATATTACACATACACACACACACACACATACATACACACATATATATATATATATATACACACACACACACACATACACAGTCATATTACTCCTGTTCTAGAGTCCTTGCACTGGCTCCCGGTCAGGTTCTGGGTCCATTTTAAGATCATGATGCTGATATACAAAGCATTACATGGCATGGCTTCTCATTACTTATCTGTTTAATTAATTCCTTACACCCTAAATTGCAGACCGCACTCCTCACAGTGTAATCTGTTAACTGTTCCACAAACACGCTTAAAATCAACGAATGACTGGGCTTTTTCTGTCTCTGCTCCTTCCCTTAGGGAAGATCAGACCTTTTGACATTTTTAAAGCTCAAGACATAATTTTAAAATAGCATTTGCTTGCTGATGTCTCCTTTTATTATAACTTTATTTTTAAAATAATTTTTGGTGTACTGCTTATTTTATGTACAGTGCTTTGAGAAGCTGCTTTTAAAGGCGCTCTATAAAATGTATTAATAATAATAATAATAATAATTATCTAAAGCAAGGGTGTTGAACGTACTGCCCGTGGGCCAAAACCGGCCTGCTAGGGTGTTCAATCCGGGCAGTAGGATGAATTTTGAAAGTGAAAAAATGCATAAAAGACACGGACTAGAAATTTTTAATAAAATGCTATTCCTAAAGTATCCGCTAGGGGCGCACTATTTTAGTCACCGTAGAAGACGCGGCATATCTCTGGGACTCCGACTGAACACCAGATGGGAGCAATGTGCCTTCTGCTGTTCGTTAGAATGGTGTAGTCTACCCTATTTTCTACTCTCCCCCACACCCTCATTAGCCAAAATGTCTTTGTCAAAAAGGAGAAAAGTGGATGCAGAGTGTAGTTTTCTCCAAGAAAAATGGACCGCTTCATATTTATTTGCAGAGATGAATGGGTAAGAGTTAAAGAATGTGCAATTTAATGTTAGTCAATGAGTTCACTACAAACGTTATGTTTGGTGGAATCCTATTGTTCATGTAATGCCATAAATTTTAAAGTGCAATACTATATTTTTCAGTTCCAAATACCTGTGACTTAGTTTTTTGCATTTGTACAAACACTGTGACCAGTTGTAATGCACACATGTAAATGTGCAATTTGCTTCTGATTATCATGTTTGTCTTAAGAAATCTGAGGTTGTTTAGTAAATGGATATTTCATTAAATATGAAGATTTTCCTAATGTACTTCTTTGCACGAAAACAAATGGAAAACATGGACTTATTTATAGCACCCTGGTATAATGATCAAACGCGAACCTTAAAACAGACATCTCGACAATTAGAACGTAAATGGCTTCAAACCAAACTGGTGATATTTCAGTCAGCATGGAAGGAGAGTCTACTGAAATATAGATTTTTCTAGCATTGCCAAAAGATTTCCTATTTCACCACCTTAATAGGAGATAACAAAAAACAATTCTGGATTCCTTTTCAACACGGTAGCAAAATTCACTAGGAATAAAACCACTACAGAGAGAAACACTCAATCATTACATAGCAGTGAAGATTTCATGAACTTCTTCAATGATAAGGTTGAAAATATTAGACATGAAATACAGGCAGTAAATTAAAACCGGACAGTACTGTAACGAACCCATTAATTCAATTCAATTCAATTCAATTTTATTTGTATAGCACTTTTTACAATAGTCATTGTCTCAAAGCAGCTTTACAGAAATAAAAAACAGGTATAAACAGTCAGAAACATCTAAAGAGAGACAAACAGGAACAGATAAACAGAGACAAACAGGTAGAAAACAAATGAAATTTATCCCAACGAGCAAGCCACTGAGTGGCGACGGTGGCAAGGAAAAACTCCCTAAGATGTTTTTGAGGAAGAAACCTTGAGAGGAACCCGACTCAGAAGGGAAACCCATCCTCATCTGGGTAACACAGAATGTGAATGTAACACAGATAATGTGAAAATGAGAAGTATGGCCTTAGGAGCAGCCGTAGTCCCAGCAGAAGATTTGGGCTCATCCAGAGGCAGAGGGGATCTGGATCTCCAATATCTCCATAAATTCGTGTGGGGCTGCGAAAAGAGAGAGAGAGGGAGAAAACGATTAGGATTATGAAGTAGTGCGATATAATCTAGTCAGGGTAAGCTTGAGTAAACAAATACGTTTTAAGCCTAGACTTAAACACTGAGACTGTGTCTGAGTCCCGAACAATATGAAGACTGTTCCATAACTGTGGGGCTCTATAAGCGAAGGCTCTTCCCCTGCGGTAGACTTCACTATTCTAGGTAATATCAAATAGCCTGCATCTTTTGATCTGAGTAGGCGTGCGGATCATATAAAACCAGAAGGTCGCTTAGATATTGTGGTGCAAGACCGTTTAGTGCTTTATAGGTTAATAAAAGTATTTTAAACTTAATGCGAAATTTTACAGGGAGCCAATGCAGTGTGGATAAGATCGGGGTGATATGGTCGTATCTTCTAGTTCTAGTAAGGACTCTAGCAGCTGCATTCTGGACTAACTGGAGTTTATTTATATTCTTACTGGAACATCCAGACAGTAAGGCATTACAGTAATCAAATCTAGAGGTGACGAATGCATGAACCAGTATTTCTGCATCATGTAGTGACAATATGTTTCTTATCTTAGAAATGTTTTTGAGATGAAAGAACGCTATCCTAGTAATATTATCTACATGAGCATCAAATGATAGACTGGAGTCAATAATCACCCGAGGTCTTTAACTGCTGTACATGATGAAACAGAAAGACCATCCAGAGTTACTGTGTAGTCAGGAAGATTACTTCTAGCTACACGTGGGCCTAATAAAAGTATTTCTGTTTTATCAGAATTAAGTAAAAGGAAGTTAGTTAACATCTAACATCTAATGTCATTTACACAGTCCTCAACTTTACTGCTGCGTCTGTCCTCTGGCTCCCCTGACACATACAGCTGTGTATCATCAGCATAACAGTGGAAGCTAATTCCATGTTACGAATAATTTGTCCTAGGGGTAACATATATAAAGTAAAAAGCAGTGGGGCCTAAAACAGAACCCTGGGGAACTCCAAAAGTAACCTCGTATGCACGGAGAAATCACCATTTATATCTACGAACTGATAACGATCGGTCAGATAAGACCTAAGCCAGGAGAGGACTGTTCCCTTAATGCCAACAACATTTTTTAATCTATCAAGGAGAATAGTGTGATCTATGGTATCGAAAGCTGCACTAAGGTCTAGTAACACAAGCAGCGAGACACAACCCTGATCAGAGGTCAGAAGAAGGTCATTTACTACTTTAACTAGTGCTGTCTCTGTGCTGTGATGAGGTCTAAATCCTGACTGATATATTTCATGAATGTTGTTCCTTTCTAAGTATGAGCATAACTGCTTTACTACTACCTTTTCTAGAATCTTAGAGATGAAGGAGAGATTCGATATTGGTCTATAATTGGATAATTGAGACGGGTCAAGGTCAGGGTTTTTTTATCAATGGTTTAATAACTGCTAATTTTAGAGATTTAGGGACATAGCCAGTGGTTAGGGAAGAATTTACTATATTTAAAAGTGACTTAATTACTCCTGGACAAATCTGTTTAAAACAAACATGTGGGTATAGGATCTAGTATGCAGGTTGATGAATTAGCTGATGAGATTAGTGTAGCTAGGTCGGTCTCTATAAGGCGAAACACAACTCAAACATTGATCTGGTATTGCCACATTGTCATCTAATGGGTTTGTTATATTACTGACTGGTTGTAATTTAATGGCCTGTATTTCATCTCTAATATTTTCAATTTTATAAATGAAAAATTTCATGAAATCCTCACTGCTATGAAATGATTGAGTGGTTTCCTCTGAAGTGGTTTTATTCCTAGTTAGTTTGGCTACCGTGTTGAAGAGGAATCTGGAATTGTTTTGGTTGTCTCCTATTAAGGTGAGAAGTAGATCTTTTAGCATCTACAAGAGATTTCCTATATTTCAGTAGGCTCTCCTTCCATGCTGTCTGAAATATCTCCAGCTTGGTTTGGCACCATTTACGTTCTAATTGTCTAGATTTCTGTTTTAAGGATCGCGTTAGATCATTATACCAGGGTGCTAATTTTTTTGTCTAATTATTTTCCTTTTGGTGGAGCCACTCTATCTAGTGTGCAACGGAGTGTTGACTCCAAACTTTCAGTTGCCTGGTTGAGATCTACTGGATCAGGTGCTGATCCAAATCTAACTGATGTCTCTGGTAGGTTATTTATGAAGCTCAGTGCAGTAGCTGATGTGAATGTGCGTTTTACGCGCTAGCGGGGGCGAGGTGAGATATAATCCATACGGATTATGAATGAGATAAGATGGTGGTCTGAGATAACTTCAGACTGTGGAATAATTTCAATATTTTCTATACTTAATCCGTATGTTAGTATGAAGGGTCAAGTGTGACCACCACTATGAGTAGGCCCGATTACGTTCTGATTAATCCCTACTGAATCTAAAATGGACACGACCGCTGTTCTCAGAGGGTCCTCCAGGTTATCAAAATGAATATTAAAATCTCCGACGATTAATGCTTTATCTACAGACACAACCAGTTTTGAGATAAAGTCTGCAAATTCTCTAAGAAATTCAGTATATGACCCTGGGGGTCTGTAAATAATAAATAGAGGAATTGACTTATTTTTTTTGGCTATGTGATTTACACTGGTATAAAGAAATTTCAAATGAATTAAACTTATGACTATATTTTTGTGGCGCGACTAGATTTTCACTATGGATAAGACCAATACCTCCACCTCTACCAGTTGAACGAGGCTGATGTACATAACTGTATCCAGGAGGACTGGCTTCATTTAATGCTATGTACTCATTTGGTTTAACCCAAGTTTCCATTAAACACATTAAATTACATTCCTGGTCAGTAATGATGTCATTGACAATAAGAGCCTTAGACATAAGAGATCTAACGTTTAATAGCCCTAGCTTCAGATCAAAAATGCTGGCTGTGCATTCAATATGATTAAATTTTATGTTAATTAGGTTACGAAGGTTACGAGATTTCCTATTTATGTGTATAGCTCGGGGAACAGACACAGTCTCAATAGTATTTATTACTGGTGATTGACTATTTAATTAACATTGATTAAACTGACTGTTATTGTCAGATGTACTTACGGTAGAGAGTCACTTGGAGTGAAGCGCCTTAGAGATGTTCTCGGACGCAGTTCATTTCGACGCAGCTGCTGGGGTGCAGGCCATCAGGACGAAACAACCTAGGCGCTCCCAAAACAGATTCCAGTTATTAACAAACACTAGATTCTGCTCATTACACCAAGAGACTAACCATTCATTTAAAGCGAGAAGTCTACTGAACTTTTCTGCTCCACGTCTGAATGTGGGAAGAGGTCCAGAGACGATGATCCCCGCTGTGGGTGATCTGCCTCGCACCATCTCGATCAGGCTGGTGAAGTCCCTCTTCAGAACCTCCGTCTGCCGTAGCCTGGTGTCTGTTCGTCCGGCGTACAACCCGCTCAATGCGCTCGTCCTTCAGGATCCTGGATACCTGCACAGCGACATCAAGAACACGAGCACCAGAAAAACAGTGTGTGTGCACCTTACCTTTGGATGAAGCTACACGGACGTTCACGCACGATGGAGTCTCCGGCGATCACGGCGTTGGGTCTGGTCTGGCAGAGAGGGGCGAGCGGTTCCGGGTTGGAATCTAGAACACCGGTGGTGGAGACCCCCGCACGGGGTGCAGCCTTCCGCCGCTGGTTCACCCAAGGCCGCGAGGTGTGATGTCGCCCGGTGTGACAGAGACCGCGGCTGGGAAGGTCCTGGCTGCACGATCCCTGCACAGAGAAACACATGGCGTAGGGGCTGGGGGTGGAAATACCACACTGTGTGTACGTTTAGCGGTGTGTGGACAGAAGCACAAGATGATTCCAGCGCAGTTAAATGCGCTCCTGCAGCTGGGCCTGCTGGTCAAGTAAGCCGCGGATCCTCCTCTCCACATCCTCCAGTTCCAGCAACACCATGTGAAGCTCCGGCGAGTCATCTGCACTCAGAACAGGAGAGACGGTGGACATATTTGTTTTTGTTTTTTAAACAGAACAGTGATAAATTCAAAATATGAAATACAAACGTAAGGTAGTCTAGTGGTAGGTGATGCTAGCGGTTACTGCTAACCGCGATGCTAGCGGGCTAAAGCTAATCGTAAGCTAGTCGTTGATGTTTGTACAAACAAACCAGAATTTAGCGACACCACAATATTACGATTAGTTTTATCTAAACTACTGTGTTTATATTTGTGAAATTCAAGTAAATATATATATTTTTAAAAGTATAGAAATAAGAAAAGTAATATAATACCCGTCACGGTAACAGCGCGCCGGAAGCAGCGTCCGCCGGAAGCAATTACACCCAGAGCTTCTCAATAGGGTTAATTTAGGTTAATTGCTACATTGTCATTACATGACAATGTAGCAATATCAGATCAATGTTTAGAGTGTTTTGTTCCGCTTATAGAGACCAAACTAGCTACATTAATCTCTTCAGTCAATTCATCAACCTGCAGATTTGTCCACGAGTAATTGAACCACTTTTAAATATAATCAATTCTTCCCTAAGCACTGGCTATGTCCCTAAATCACTTAAATGAGCAGTTATTAAACCCCTGATTTAAAAACCTGACCTTGAGCAGTCTCAATTGTCCAGCTTTAGACCAATATCAAATCTCGCCTTCATCTCTAAGATTTTAGAAAAGGTTGTAGCAAAGCAGTTATGCTCGTACTTTGATACATTTCATAAATGTTGTTCCTATCTAAGTATGAGCATATCAACCTTTAATATCAACCTCTAATCTATCAACGAGAATAGTGTGATCTATAGTATCAAAAGCTGCACTAAGTTCGAGTAACGGAAGCTGCGAGACACAACGTTGATCAGAGGTCAGTAGAAGGTCATTTACTACTTTAACTAGCGCTGTCTCTGTGTTATGATGAGGTCTAAATCATTTCATGAATGTTGTTCCTATCTGTCAGGATTTAGACCTCATCATAGAACTCAGCACAGACAACGAAGTAATAATGCACAGACAATATAAGAATTCGAATTATGTAGAGCTGGAAGGCTGACTGCAAATAAAGAATAAAGAATAAAAGAAAAAATAAAGAAAGAACAACAAAAAATAATATTAATATATAAAATAAATAAATAGATAAACAAACAAACACTACACTGTGTAGGTGATGCAGTTCACCCTGGTTTTAAGAGTTTTTAACATAGTCTGCTGCTTCCTCCGCTGAAATAAAGTCCTTCTGGACACCGTTGTATGTAATGCGAAGCCGAGCTGGATGAAGTATTCCATAGCGAGCGCCCTCAATATCACGAAGTTGACGCCGAACCTCATTAAACGCGGCCCGGGCCCGGGATGTCTTGACTGTGTAGTCAGGAAAAACGGAGATGGTCAAATCCCTCACTTTAATCTGCTGGAGCGCTCTCACACGGCGTAAAATATCAACACAGTCCCTGTAATAATGTAATCTGCACACAATAGCTCGTGGTCGTTCACCAGACTTCGGCTTTGGCTGAAGGGTCCGGTAGGACCGGTCCAAAACGGGCAGTCTCCAGACCGAACTCTTTTAACAGCAGCGGTTGTACAGGTGTCTCTGGAATTCCGACTATCCTAACGTTATTGTGCCGTGACCTCGACTCCAAATCCTCACATTTATTCTCTAATTGAGTCACGGTCTCAGTGAGAGACTCGATAGTAGTCTTCATGTGAACAGTGTAGAGCGCGTGCTCCATCTCCCCAATGGTACCTTTCAGTGTTGATATGGTGGCATCGGTAGCGACTTTATCGCCAGCCTGCTGTGTTTTCATGGCCTGCAGGTTGAGCTAGATAGTAGACAGTGCATCCCTGAGAGTCTTCTGAAGATTCTCCTGGTGCTACTCCTGGTGCTTCTGATGCTCCTGGAACTCCTTTTTCTCTCTCTCTCTCTCTCTCTCTCTCTCTCTTTTTTCTGACTACCTCTATTTCTCTGACCTTCTCTCTGCTTTTTTCTCTCTCTCTCTCTCTCTCTCACTGTCTTTCCCTCCCTTTTTTCTCTCTCTCTTTAACTTTTACAGTAGTATGGGGGACTTGGAGATGTTTAAGGCGGTGTGGTGTCACGAGGAGGCTCTGTGTTCTGTGGTGGAGGGAGAACTTTGTTTTACGCCAACATTAGGCTGAAGATATTCTTAGCGACCAGCCTTTTGTTGCACTGATTTTATTTACTCATTTATTGCACAATATATTTATGGTTTGTTTTTAATGATATTGTAAACCGTGCTATCCTCTAAATATGAGCTAACACTGTGCTAGGTTTGTAAGGAGCCAAGTGGTTTAAACTGAACCCATACAAGGAAGGATGATGCCAGATAAGTTGTAACAATATAAACTTTACTTAGTTCTTTTCAAACTTTGGGGTCGGTAAAGTCTAAATTGTGTGATCACGTTCTGGATTAATCAATCTACTGTCAACATGTATCACCTGTTCTCCCGACAGTTTCCCTGTTTAAGAGGAAGATCCCTTTCAATAGAAAGGGAATTGAAAGGGATCTTCAAGCAGTTCTCACTCTGTCCACCAGACATCAAGTAGTTCTCACTCTGTCCATAAGACTTGAGGTAGTTCTTGGGACCTGACGAGACAATAGAGATGCAAACCGGGGTTCTCCAAACATCCCAGTTGCTCCTCCTTATCCTGTCTTCTGTAGTGGTTCTTTAACTTGCTAATTCGCTCACTTTTATCACTTAGTTCACTTTAATTCTATAATTTTCCTCCGGTCGCCAAAATCATGTGCATCTCCTATTTTCTCACACACGCATGCGGTCTCCACAGGATCACAAAAATGGTGTCGTGACCTGTTAATCATGCTCAGCTGGGGGTGGGACTATCGCTCCTGATTGCTGATTTTCTTAAAAGGACATTACGCTATTTTAATACAAGTTATTTAAACCCTGTATTGTCACTGGGTGACACTATCTAAATATTTATTTATTTATTTATTTATTTATTTATTTATTTATTTATTTATTTATTTATTGACTGACTCAAATTTGACTTATGTGTATAGTGAGACATTTTGTTAAATAAATGATTGTAAAAAGTCAACAAAAAAAGTCTCTCTTTCTCTCTTTCTCTCTCTCTCTCTCTCTGACCTTCCCCGATGAGACCAGAACTCTGGATAATGATGGGGTGGTTACACCAGAGATATCTAGTCTCTCACCATTCACCAGGGGTTCCTCCAGCAGCCAGTGTGTTGTTCTGCACCCCTTGGTTTGTTTTTTAAAAGAAGTCCATATTTTAAAAAGCCCCCGATTAAAAAAAAACTGGTAATCCAGCCAAGCTTAGCATCTTTGTGTCCATTAAAAACAAAGTTCTGTCTAAACCCAGTCCTCCCACCTTGTGTAATAGCTAAAAGCTGCTTCCCTCCACACCAACCTCTCAGGTCCAGTGAGGAGTCTCTGGATGAACTGGAGTCAGAAGGTTGCAGTTGGGAAGACCTGTTTTCAAATAACCCGCATCAGAGAGGAATGATTTCTAAGATTTATGATTTTATTTTGACGCAAGGTAGTGGGTCGAGTAATAAAATTAGGAATGCGTGGGAAACGGAATTAGGAGTACAGATAAGTGAGGAGTGTTGGGAACATGCTATAGGGAGGGAACAGACTACCACTTCTTGTGCTCGTCTTGGACTTATACAGTTCAAAGTTTTAAATAGAGACCGTTTGTCCAAGTCGAGATTATCTGTGATGTATCCGGATGTTGAGGACAAGTGTGATAAATGCCATGGCTCTCCCTGTCATCTTGGCCATATGTTTTTCTTCTGCCCTGAACTCCATGGTTTTTGGTCTGGCTTTTTTACCATCATGTCCACCATTCTCAGGGTAGATTTAAAGCCTTGTCCATTGATTGCGATATTTGGGATCCCTCAAGCTTCAATTCCTTTGAGCTCGATACAAAAGGATGTTATTGCTTTCACATCCCTTATAGCAAGACGTTCCCTACTGTTATATTGGAAGTCTGCTAAATACCCATCTATCTCCCAGTGGATAAAGGACGTGATGTTTTTTCTGAAACTTCGAAAATACGATATAATGCATGAATGGATGTACAGATAAGTTACAGACACTACCCACTTAAAGGTTGGTGCCTGTTGTTGAATTTTATAATATCTCTATAAACAGCGACAGTTAATGGGTAGCCATGATGAGCCGGAGGGGTGGGTTGTGGGTTCAATTTTGTTGCTAATTTTGTATTTTTGGGAAATGGTGGGGGGAGGACAGAACAGAAAAGGTGATTTAGATAGGCTTAGCAGTTCAACAGAAATGTTCATCAGAAATGTTTAATAAAAAAGAAATGTTATGCAGAAATGTATAGCAGAAATGTTTAGCAGAACTGGTTTAGCAAAAATTGTAGAAATGTAGAAATGTTCTGTAGAAATGTTCAGCAGAAATGTTCAATAAAAATGAAACATGAAAAAAAAAAAAAGAAGGTTGCAGTTCTGCTGGCTATGTGAGCCAGCCCCTGCCCCCCCTTCCTTGGGCAGGTAAAGGACACTTTGAGAGATCCAGTGTAGCTTGTCCCAGAAAAAGTCCAATCCTGCTCAACCTGCCCTTCACTGTTTCAAGTACACCCTCCCAATTTCTATTTAAAAACTCAGTGTTACCTAGATAAATCCCCAAGCATTTAAAACCACCCCTTTTCCATTCCAAACCAGCTGGTAATGCGGGCTGCCCACCACCCCACTCTCCAACTAAAATGGCCTCACTCTTGGCCCAGTTCACCTTGGCAGACGATAAAATCTCAAAATCTTTTAAAACATTAATTAAAATATTTACATCAGTCTGTGTTCCCAGCATTACGACTAAGTCATCTGTTTCAAGTACACCCTCCCAATTTCTATTTAAAAACTCAGTGTTACCTAGATAAATCCCCAAGCATTTAAAACCACCCCTTTTCCACTCCAAACCAGCTGGTAATGCGGGTTGCCCACCACCCCACTCTCCAACTAAAATGGCCTCACTCTTGGCCCAGTTCACCTTGGCAGACGATAAAATCTCAAAATCTTTTAAAACATTAATTAAAATATTTACATCAGTCTGTGTTCCCAGCATTACGACTAAGTCATCTGCATACGCTGAGAGACACAGAGAAGCACTGGACTGAGATATCTTAAAACCAGAAAGTTGGTTTCTCAGTTTGCATAAAAGAGGTTCAAAAGCCAGGGTATACAGCATGCCCGACAGAGAACAGCCTTGTCGAATACCTCTGTAGACTCTAAAAGGGGCACACAAACCACCATTAACCTTCAGTACACTCTCAATTTCACTGTACAAAGTCTTGATCATGGCTATGAAAACTAGCTTGAAACCAAAGGTTTTCATCACCTTCCACAAGTATTCATGTTCAACCCGGTCAAAAGCCTTTTCCTGATCTAGAAAAATAAGACCAGTCTTTAACCCCAATAGCCTGGAGACGTCCAAAATATCACGAATTAAATGTATATTATCAAATATAGATCTGCCAGGCACGCAGTACGTCTGGTCAAGGTGAGTGACTCGCTCCATTACCTTAGTCAGCCTTGATGCTAAAGCTTTTGAGAGCAGTTTGTAGCCAGTGCACAACAGTGAGACCGGGCACCAGTTCTTCTACTGCGTCAGGTCTCCCTTTTTTGGCAGGAGGGTCAGGACGGCTCTCCTGCAGCTCAATTGGAGCTCACCTCCCTTCACAATGTCTAGCAGCACTTCTAGCACATCCTGCCCTACAACTGCCCAGAAAGCTTTGTAGAACTCTACGACAGGGAGACCATCTATGCCTGGCGCCCTCCCATTCACCATCCCTTGGAGAGCCTTATAGAGCTCCGCCAGTGTTAGCTCTGCGTCCAGACCGCTGGCCACATGTTCTGACAGTTTTGGTAGGTCCCCAAGGAAGTTCTCTTCCACTGTCTGTGCCCCTGACTGCTCACTGCTGTACAGCTTTGAGTAGAAGCTAACTGTCTGCTTGTGAATTTCAGTGGGATCTGACAGAAAATCTCCTGATTCTGTTCGCACAGCATGTATGAATCTTTTCTGTCCATTCTTCTGCTCTAGACCAAAAATGAACTTGGAAGGATCATCCCTCTAATCCACGCTCTTAAAGCATGAGCGGACCAGCGCCCCCTGTGCAGTAATGCCTAACAGGTCATTCATTATAGCTCTTTTACTTTTGAGGGCTTCAATCTGCCCTCGATCTCCCGTGGTCCCCAAACACTGGAGTTCCACTATTCCAGTCTCCAGGGCTTTCAGAGATCTGACAATGTCTCTCGTGACATCAAGAGTGTACTGTTGACAAAATGTTTTAATTTGAACTTTAGCCACATCCCACCACTGTTGTATAGAACTAAAAGCCATCTTTTCAGAATTAAGAACATTCCAGAAATAAATAAAAGATTCTCTAAAATTAGCATCCTCTAAAAGTGCAGTATTAAAATACCAGTAAGCACTCTTTGGTTTAAGATACTTCTTACTGACGATACACTGCACCATGCTGGGATCAGAGAAGCCTACTGGAACAGTAAAACATTTAGTAAAAAGTGTCAGCTGATGTTTAAAACCATAAAAGCAATCTAGTCTTGCCAGGGAGAGTGCATTGTCTATGGAGTGGGCCCACGTGTACTGTGTCTGGCACTTACTCAGATTTCTCCAAACGTCAATGAGCTCGTGAGCCACCATCATCTCCCACAGGCGCTTACGGGAGGCTACATGAGGTTCTGTATGGTTCCTGTCTAAGTTATCAGTAGTGCAGTTAAAATCGCCACCCAAAATTAAAATGTCGGCAGTGTTGCAGTCAGCATTGACATTGTCTAGTGTATTCAAGAATGCCATCCTCTCTACTGCACTGGTGGGAGCATACACACAACTAAAAACAAAACTATCATTCTCATAAAAAGCTTTCACTTTTAAAAGCCTCCCATTTAAAACCTCATCTACTGTATAAGAACTGGGTATAAAATTGCGAGCAAATAGTAGGGCAACCCCACCACTACTTGATGTGTTGTGACTCAAAACCCTAGCCCACCCCACCCTTCATCCAGTCAGTAGCTGGTGAACATCACAGGACCGGACCTGTCACGGGCTGAAGACTTGCGTGGCGCCCTAGGACTACGTTCCCCGTGGCGTGTGTAAATAAACTCCTGCATCACTGGAGGTCCACCCTAATGCTCAGGGAGCGTGTTCAGCTGATGGACATTGAACGACGAGAATGGACCTACTGAAAAGGAACCTTTTCCTCAGTTGGGCATCGCTCCAGATCTAGATGGGTGTGGTGGCCCCTCCTGGAGTTCAGCAGTGACATGAACATTGAAACTGTGACCGGTAAACTCCTGTACAAAGCCTGTGTGAAAGTTTTAAACAAGAAATAACTGAATGGGAGAGTGGACACCCCTTGGCGAGCTGTACTGGGTTTTAATGGTGATGTTAAACCAGAGTGGAGGGCACTTTACAAACCACCATTAACAAAATGATTTGCTGACCTCCAATGGAGGATTTTACATGGAATCGTGTCTATGAATTTATTTATCTCCATTTTAAACCCTGAGGTCACACACGGCATGTCCATTTTGTTCACAGAGAGAGACTGTTTTTCATGCTTTTATACATTGCTCCAGGTTGCAGCCACTGTTTATGTTTTTAAAAAACAACCTGAGTTCATTTCATGTGGATTTTACTTTTCAGATTTTTATCTCGGGTTTTAAATATGTTCGAAAGGAAAGGTATAAGTGTCAGCTGATCAATTTTATCTTTGGTCAGGCAAAAATGTCAATTTACCTGAGCAGGAGACACAAAAGTGGCACAGAACACAACCAGTATGTCAGACAAGTCCTATCCAGACTGATCAAATCACTGCTGCATCGATTTCAACTTCTACAGAAGTCTGGGGGACTTGAGGCAGTGTGGTGTTGTGAGGAGGCTCTGTGTTCTGTGGTAGAGGGAGAACTTTGTTTTACACCTGATTTAGGCTGAGGATATTCTTAATGACTAGCCTTGTGTTGCACTGACTTATTTTATTTACTTCATTTAGTACCTGATATATTTATGATCTTTTTCTTTTTAATGTGCTTTGTATATTTATTTATTTATTGACTTACATTCAACTTGTATGTGTATAATGTGATGTTTTGTTAAATAAAAAGATTGTAAAAGTCAAAGTTTTTTTTTCTCTCTCTCTCTCTCTCTCTCTCTCTCTCTCTCTCTCTGACCTACTGTCTCTCTATCTCTAACCCTTTCTGAAAAAAACACGACCTAAATCTAGGACTGAAAACCATTCGCTATTTGCTGGAACCTGGCTTAATATAGTGTAAGAATTTGGCACGTCTGGAGCTTTCTGTTTGACTGCTGCATTAACCACTTGCAAATCTTGTACAAATCTCCATTCATCAGGTTGCAGGTTTTTTTTTTTTTGCTTCTCTCACTGGAGATATTGAGCCGCCGACGAATCAGGACAGGGAACAGTGACCCCTGCCTTCAATAATGATTTGAAATCTGGTCCAATTCCTTCAATAGCTTCTGATTTAAGAGGATATTGAGATTGTCTGGGCCTAAAGTCAGATTTGGGTGTGATCACGACTGGTGGTGCACTTCTAATCAGGCCTACATCATGTTTCCCCTTGGGCCCACAGCCTGAGAGGCACCTTCTTCAATTGTGGTTGTATCTCTATGGGTGTGGGGCTTGTCCCAAGGTTCAGAAACATTGCCTTGTCATGACATATTACACCCAGTTAACCTTGCACATTTCCTGAAATAATTTTTCTTATAAACTCCCATTGTGAGGTGCTGATTCTGGGAATCATGAAAAATGCATGCAACTGCATGCCACTCAATTTGACTGAACATGCACAAAATTTGTCACACCAATATAGGTACAGCTCTTCACTTTCTGGGATATCCATAAACCATTCCTTCTCAAAATTAAAGTCTCTTCCTTCATGCACTTGCGCTGTGCAATGGAGGACAGAGGACAGCATAAAATCAACATAGTTGTCCTTCATCTTATCATGTGCCAATGTCAACAAATGAGCACAGGCTCTAGGCTTGTTATGCATTGACCATTGATAAACCCACAGCTCTGTTTCTTTAACAAACGGAGTTCACAATGATGAATCATCAGTTATTGTTACTCCCTGAGGCGAGGACATCAAGTTTAAGTGTAAAACACACATTAAGTCCTTGCTCATTTGATCGACTGGACATGAAGATGAAATTAGGAATTACTGGGTTACTCCTTTCCCATTTTCACATTCACAAACTAGCGGTTCAGAGAAACATTCTAATACGGAATGCCCGGACACACCCATGGAGCACAGGGACCGTGAACAAATTTTTCTGGGATTCTTTTAATTTGCAGTGTTTTATTACTGAATACGTTGCTCCTGAATCAAAAATGTGACACTTTGCCCATTAACTACAAGAGATGTAATACAATGAATAGCGAGATGCATTATACTTTAAAAGGTTAAGGGTTGAGACTGGTTCAGACACTTGTGAATTGTCAATCTGACTAATGTTGGATGTGGGGGTGTGCATATATTTTTTGTGAGCTAACTGATAGTTTGGATGTCTGATGTCCCCTCTTCTGTTCCCAGGTGCCTCACCCTTCCCTTAGCTCTGCCCATCAGTTCGCTTCTGCTCTGGACAATATCTTACAAAATGTCCAACTATTCCGCAGTTGTAACAGTTTAATCCTGGTCCATAGCCCTGACGGTCAGGTCTCTCTTGTCTGCGTGCTTTTGGTCTTCCTCTCCTCTCCATCTTTCTTTCCTTTGCCTCTCATAGGATCTCAGTGAGCCTGGACAGGTACTGTGATACAGTCTCTGAATCTTGCTCCTTGCACTTTGCAGTCACACGGGAAGGGTGTTCGTCAGCCTCTGCTGGAGCTCCATGATTTGTGCTCTGTACCTTGCGTTGACTCCATCATCCCACTTGACCCAGTCCGTGCCAGGTTTTTCCATGAGCAGTCATTGTAGTTCATGAGTGGTGGGTCTGAATTCTCTGCAGAATATCTGAAGTTCATCCCCAAACTTTCGTCCTCCTACTTCACAGAGAGCCGGAGGATGTGTCATGCTCACCGTGTTCATACCGTTAACATGTGTCCCAGGATGTGCTTTGCTACTTGTTTTTCCCATATTTGATATGTTTATTATTTTTCTTTTACAGCTCCTATAACATTCAAAGTTTAAATCAATTGAACATGCTATGAAAATCAAATGAGTATGCATTCTCGTGCAGACAGAAAAGGTTCAGAATGAGTGCCAAGTCTCTAGACATTCAATTAATCATATAACTCATAGGTTCACTAGAGCAAACCTTAAGGTAAGAGTTTACCTGTGAGGGCGAGTCCACATACAGCCATTTAGTAAAATAATAATAATAATAATAATAATAACAATAATAATAATAATAACAACAACAACAACAACAACAACAACAACAACAACAACAACAACAATAATAATAATAATAATAATAATAATAGTAATAATAATAATAATAATTATTATTATTATTATTATTATTATTATTATTATTATTATTATTATTATTATTATTATCTCAGTCAAATTTACTTGTGTGTTAAATTTGCCAAATATATCATGTACTGCTGATATGATGGAACGAGTCATTGGGGCATGCCACTTGATGATAATCCAACGTAAAAAATACTGTGCCTCTCATGCTTCTTAATAAGTACTCTCTTATTTATTCTTCGGAACGGCCTCTTTCCATTTATTTTTACCGTTATTATCTCTCTTTATATATACCCATCGGAAAATATATCTTAGTTTTGAAGCTGTGATCTAAGAAACAATAATCGCTCTGCCGTTGTAGAGGTGAAGTTCCTCATACTTATAAGAAATCGCCTCCATGTAATACTTCTCTC
Organism: Ameiurus melas; assembly: GCA_012411365.1. Taxonomy (NCBI): domain Eukaryota; kingdom Metazoa; phylum Chordata; class Actinopteri; order Siluriformes; family Ictaluridae; genus Ameiurus; species Ameiurus melas. The sequence goes on along the minus strand of CM022754.1, from coordinate 24,616,504 downwards.
AATGTAATACGCGCATTTCTTTTATCACTGACTCCCTTCCACACAGAGCAATACACCATGACTTCATAAAATTCTAATTCTAACTTCTTGATGATTCCTACCAGTCAGTGGTGAGCCTGCATCTATCTGTCTTTTGCTCTACACAACAAAAGGTAAACCAGCTTCACATCAACACAGAGTTCAGGGTGAAACTTTTCCACGCGTCCTCCAGTTTGCTTGTTGTCCAGAAAAGCTGAAAGACTCACGCAGCCCAGCCAGGAGACGCCAAATTGTCGTGGGAAATTAGACAACACCTGCAGACTCGTCCTCTGAAGGTAAAAAGGTTTATTCCAGAAAGATGGTTAATACAGGATAGAATAAAGCAGGACAGAATAATGAGAGCGCTCTGAAGCGCTTGTACTAAACTACTACTATAGATATGAAACTCAGAGCATGACACACTTCTGTGTACCGATAAGAAGCAGTTTGAGGCAGTTCAAACAGACTTTGTTTTAGGATCTTGAGAGATGTTTAGATGAACCTTGAACAGAAGAACATGTTTGTCTCTGTATGCAGATAAACATTCTGTACTGATCTCAGTGACATCACATGGACTTCTGAGGCGTTCTCCTCACATGAGAATGAAACGGAGCAAGAACAAAACTATTACAAAGTAAAAATGAATAATTTCCCTCACAGACCTTTGAGCTTGAATCCTAGGCACTGGGGTCCCCCCCCCTTCCAGCTATGAGTATCCCACACTCCCCATCAACAAGAACATGCAGGGAGGTGTGTGTGTGTGGGTGTGTATACAAACACAAACTTAGATGTACACACACATGCATATGAATGACTGTGAAATTCACATAAAGTGGAGGAATGTGTGTGTGTGTGTGTGTGCGCAGATGCTGAAGGAGACCCAGAAGAGCGAGGACATGAACGTGGACATGCTGAAGTACACTCAGAAAGATCTGGACACTGCTCTGGAAATGACCCGAAAACAGGTGCGGCGAGTAACACGTCACTTATCCCTAAAGCTCACGAGTACTCCAGTGCAGTGGAAACACGGAACAGGAGCTCGATCAGGAACAGTTGATCTCCTTCGATCTAAACACGTGACGGAATCTCAGATCTTTGTCACCAGAGTGAATTCTCAGAATTTTGACCTTCTGTGTTGTCGTGAATAAACCAACCTTTTTAGCATAAAGTCAAAAACTTCAGAGACAGAGTTTAGTAGATGTCAAACAGTACATAAACTTTATTGAAAATCAATAAAGTGTTACTGTCTGCATAGTGTCCGAATTATGCGTACACAAACGTCTTTTTTTCAATCTTTTTTGCCACAATTAAATACTCATGTCTATGCATTATCTTAAATTTGTGGAACATGTGCAGTTAGTTGTTTTTCTTGAAAAAGTTTCATGAGGACAAGGTTTCTTTTACAAAAAAAAGGTTTCACACAGGCTTGTGTGTCTTGACCTTGACTCTCTTCCTAGGCCTCAATGAGCATCTGTCTGTCTCTACTGGTTGTCCCTGCTGATATCTACCTCCTTTCCCGAGGCCCTCTCCTAACTCCCTAATTCGTATCTGCCTCAAAGTTATTTGTTACTCACGCATGCGAATATCTACTGCCAATGTTTATTGCTGTGGAGACAGGTGCCAGCTAATACAGAAGAACAATTGTTGTACACTGAACCAGAGTTCATTCAACTCAAATCCACTCAGAATATCACTTGATCAAACATTGTTCTATGGATTTAGATTATGCTTCTAACGATTATAATATATAATATAATAATCGATATAAACAATCTAATTTCTTATGATTATACATATAGATTGTTTTTTAACCAACATTGATTATATGATTATGCTCAAGTAATAATTATAAATGTTGGTTGCATATTGAATTTGCTTCATTAACATATCCAAATGTCAGTTACTCATATTGTTTGCACTTCATAGATATTTTCCATAGTGTCACCTAGCATAAATAACTCTGCTAAAGATTCATCATTGACTCGATCACTTGAGTTTTATTCCAACACATTCCTGTTTTATTTATTGTTGTGTTTACATTGTTTGGGGAGGTGTGTGCTCTGTCCATGGATAATGCTTTAGATGTAAAACAAAGTGCGTGAGTTTAAAAGCCGTGTGTGTTCTTGTAGGTGGAGGAGAGAGAGGCAGCTCTGCACGCTGAGAGAGTGGCGGCTCAGGACACTCGATACGCTGAGAGAGTGGCGGATCTGCACACTCTGTACGCCGAGAGAGGCGGCTCGGGACGCTTGGTACGCCGAGACCGTGGCGGATCTGCACGCTGAGATTGATAAGCTCAGGCTCGAACTTCAGTGCATAGAGTACGTGCATGCTGTTCATCTGTGTTTATTTACAGTCACAGTGTTTAACCTTTCGCTTTCTACCTCGCTAGGCACATCATGTCCCAGGTCAAGGTACTCATCGCTCAGATAACAGATGCGTTAAAGTAACGTCTGAAGTTATTCACTCATTCTCTGTCTCTCTCTCTCTCTCTCTCTCTCTGCGCATTCATCACGCACCTGTTTGACTGACTGCGTGTAACGTGTAGCCGAGCACAAGCACAAAGACGAGCTGGCGCATGCCGAGCTGAGACGAGTGCTTCAGGAGAAACAGCAGCTGGCCAAGATGGGAGTGAAGAGAGCAGCTCAAAGCGGAGAAGAACCTTGAGCAGAAGGTACTACACTGAAATACTGATCGAAGGTAATACACTGAAATCAGGAACCAGTTCTCAACCCCAGACATGCATAGACTGACTCCTCCTCCACGTAACTCCCAACTGACTTCCTTCTCTCCCCTCTCAGAGACTGAGGTCTCTAAACTACTCCTCTCTAGCCGTCCCACAACTTGTCCCCTTGACCCTATCCCTTCTCAACTTCTTCAGTCCATCTCTCCCACACTATTACCTGCACTTACACACATCTTTAACACATCGCTCTCTACTGGCACATACCCTACCTCATTTAAGCAAGCTCGGGTTACCCCACTGCTTAAAAAACCATCACTCAACCCTGCTATAGTTGACAACTACAGACCTGTTTCCCTCCTCCCCTTTCTTTCCAAAACTCTTGAAAGAGCCGTTTTTAATCAACTCTACAATTTTCTCACACAGAACAACCTCCTAGACACCAAGCAGTCTGGCTTCAAGAGCAACCATTCCATGGAGACTGCTCTGCTTTCCGTCACTGAAGCCTTACGACTAGCAAGAGCAACCTCTAGATCATCTATCCTCATCCTACTTGACCTTTCTGCTGCTTTCGACACTGTGAACCATCAGATCCTCCTGTCAACTCTCTCCAACCTTGGCATCACTGGAACGGTCCTACGTGGGTGGAATCCTATCTTCGGACAGATACTTCAAGGTATCATGGTGCGGAGGTATTTCTGAAACTCAGCAACTCACAACTGGCATTCCACAGGGGCCGTTCTGGGTCCACTCCTCTTTCCATCTACACTACATCTCTCGGTCAGGTGATTGAGTCTCATGGCTTTTCCTATCACTGTCATGCTGATGACACCCAGCTCTATTTGTCCTTCCAGCCTGATGATCCATCTGTCTCTGCACGCATCTCTTCTTGCCTGTCAGACATCTCTGGATGAAGGAGCACCATCTTCAGCTTAACCTGGGAAAATCTGAGCTTCTCGTCATCCCACCCTATATCTGAATCAACCAGAACCTCACTGTACAGGGCGGCTGTGGCAGTTGGTAGAGTGGGTTGTCCACTAATCGTAGGGTTGGCGGTTCGATTCCGGCCCGGGTGACTCCACATGCCGAAGTGTCCTTGGGCAAGACACTGAACCCTGAAACTTGCTCCCGATGCTGCCATTGGTTTGTGAGTGGGTGAATGAGACACAGTGTAAAGCGCTTTGGATAAAAGTGCTATATATATATAAAGTGCTATATATATATATAAAGTGCACATTTACCATTTAGCTCAGTTCACTTACACTTCAGATGATTCAGAATGCTGCAGCGCGCATTGTCTTCCCAAGACAACCCATGTCACACCCCTCTTCATCTCCCTCCATTGGCTTCCTGTAGCTGCCCGCATCAAGTTCAAGGCCTTGATGCTCACCTACAAGACCTTGTCAGGAACAGCACCCTCTTACCTCAACTCTCTCCTGAAGGCTTACATTTCCTCTCGCAATCTGCGATCGACTAGCGACCGACGTTTAGTAGTTCCCACTCAGCGTGGCGTAAGGTCCCTTTCCAGAACCTTCACGCTTACCGTTCCCCAGTGGTGGAATGCACTTCCGAATTCAATCCGGACTGCAGAATCTCTCACTATCTTCAAAAAACAGCTAAAGACCCACCTCTTACGTGAACAGCTAACCAACTCAGAGAAAAAAGAAAAAAAAAAAACCCACACACAACGCACTTACACCTCTACCCTGTGCACTTTGCTTCCTCTGGCTTATTTGTAAGTCGCTTTGGATAAAAGCGTCTGCTAAGTGAATAAATGTAAATGTACTTCAAGGTTCTTTCACACTCGGGTGTGTTTGGGGTGGGGGGGGTTCCTCCCCCCGGTCAGAATAACTCTTCTGCACTGTAGCTTTGTAGATGGAAGTTGTTTTAGTTTGAGATGGTGTCGTAACCCTCAGGTTTGAGTTTAAAGCAGAAGAAGCGTTACAGGAACTTGTCATTAATATCTCGCTGTGACCCAAAAGCTGCTTGTTGGATGTTTAATGTAAGATTAGAATGTTCAGCTGGTTTATCTCCTTTCAAGTGTGTGTAAAAGAGAACCTGGCTGTGTCCTTGCAGTGTGTGATTTCTACTTCATCTGTGTGTTTTCAGATGAAGGTTTGGAAGACGTCACCAAGCTGTGTGATGAGCTGATTGCACAAGTGCAGCAGCACTGATGATTGAAGTAAAAGACTTTTACTGTGCAACACTGACTTCTCTCAGTGAAAGGAAACCAGCCGCAGGTGTTCATTTAAATAATTCGTACAGTCTGCCAGGTATTGGTTGTTTAATGTGGAAATTCTTTATTTAAACCTTTCACTGAACGAAGTCAGTTTTTGTAATAAAGCTTCTGTAGACTACAGATTACTTCAGTACATTTCTCATTGTACTCCTCGACTAATTAAACAGTGCTTCAGTTTCTCATGTGAATATTTAATAAATGTGTGAATTTCACTTAAAGTTAATATTGTTCTGCGGTTGTTAGTGGTTTTCTCCAGTCCTGCAGGTCCACTTATATATATATATATATATTATATATATATATATATATATATATATAATTTATTATATATATAAATTTGGTGTTCGTCCTGATGGACTGCAAATAAGTCAATTCCTCTAATTATTATTTACAGACCCCCAGGGCCATATACTGAATTTCTTAGAGAATTTGCAGACTAGATCTCAAACCTGGATGTGTCTGTAGATAAAGCATTAATCGTCTGAGATTTTAATATTCATTTTGATCACCTGGAAGACTTGAATCAACGTCAGATCCCATAGAACTCGATCAGGCGACTGAAAGCTTGGAGTCAACACTCCGCTACATGCTAGATAGAGTGGGTCCACTCAAAAGATAAATAATTAGAGAGAAAAAATTAGCACCCTGGTATAACGATCAAACACGTACCTTAAAACAGACATCTCGACAATTAGAACATAAATGGCGTCAAACCAAACTGTTGATATTCCAAACGGCATGGAAGGAGAGTCTACTGAAATACAGAAAATCTCTTGGCGATGCTAGAAAAATCTATTTCTCCACCTTAAAAATATTAGACATGAAATACAGGCCATTAAATTAAAACCGGACAGTACTGTAACAAACCTCTGGATGGAGCTCAAATCTTCTCCAATTCCACACTGCTGGGACTACGGCTGATTCTAAGGCCAAACACACTTCATATAAATCAATAATGAACTTTATCACACTATCTGTTGTTACCCAGATGAGGACGGGTTCCCTTCTGAGTCGGGTTCTTCTCAAGGTTTCTTCCTCTTAAAACATCTTAGGGAGTTTTTCCTTGCCACCGTCGCCACTCAGTGGCTTGCTCAGTTGGGATAAATGCACACCATTTAATATCTGTATACCGTGTTGATATTTCTGTAAAGCTGCTTTGAGACAATGTCTGTTGTAAAAAGCGTTATACAAATAAAATTTAATTGAATTTTCTTAAAAAATTAACACCTTTGGTCATATTTAGGCTTACTTCTAATACTACCTAAAAAATTAACAAGCATATAGATTGTAAGGTACTGTACATGAATCCACCTAAAGTTATATGCTACTCTTTTAGAAAGTATATAGGCCTATTTATAAACAATTTATGTTCAAAAACAAACAATTGAAATAAGACATTTTTTTCAACTTCATATAGGTTATATATCGCAGTGTCCCATACATTCTTGTCCTACTTTTCCTCCTGCTCCAACGTGGCTGAAAATGTAAACACACAAGGATGAACTTCAAAGTTGGTAAAAAGGGTCAAAGTAAATAAATAAATAAATGAATACCTAAATAAAAACCAAATTCTGAAACTTTCAGTAAGTTAAGCAAATTTGTTGGATCAGTTCCGTTACTGATCGGAAGATATTCTTATATAACATTGTAAAAATAAAGAAATTACAGCACTTTACTCTAAATGTTTTACAGTAAAAATCGTCTTAAAATAAAAACCAAATTCTGAAACTTTCAGTAAGTTAAGCAAATTTGTTGGATCAGTTCCGTTACTGATCGGAAGATATTCTTATATAACATTGTAAAAATAAAGAAATTACAGCACTTTACTCTAAATGTTTTACAGTAAAAATCGTCTTATCAGCTTGGTCCTGTATGACTGAAAATAACCATGTGGGAGCATTTCTAAGATGGGCGACGAGTAGACAGACTATAAGGACTTTTTGTTTTATTATTTGTTTGCATGTAAGCATTTTGGAAGCCTGGAGACATATAATTAAATAGTAGACTGTGTATGTGGCAGGGGTTCCCAAACTTTTCCAGGGCACGGAAAATGCCCCCCGAATGGCATTAACATTTGACCGAGGCCCCCCTTTTGCAAGATGTCTTTAAAACACCCGGCTCAGCTTCGCATTACATATAAAGGTGCCCAGAAAGACTTTATTTCAGCGGAGGAAGCAGCAGACTACGTTAAACCCTTAAAACTGGGGTGAACCGCATCACCTACACAGTGTAGTGTTCTTTATTTATTTGTTTATTTAGCTATTTATTTATTTTATTTATTATTATTATCATTACTATTATTTTATTTTTTTACTTTATTTTATTTTTGATAATATTCTTTATTCTTATTTGCACTCGGCCTTCCAGCTCTAGAGAATTCGAATTCTTATTGAGGATGTTGTGCGTACCGTCTAGAATTTGTGACTCATTCCCCTTATATTCACTTCTATATTAATGTTCTCTGTTTTGATGTTTTGACTGGGTTAGAGTTTAATTATTTATTTTATCTATTATTTATTTATTTATTTGTTTATTTTTTATGTGCTACACTGTAAGATTATTATAAGTCTTTAAAGGTAAAGACACATTTAAGTGTGCAGATTATTTATTAGATTTGAAGTCAGTAGGGGACTTTTCTCTTACTGGAATTTGTTCTTTTTCATTTAGGTTTAGCTTACTCTTTGTCCACTTTGTGGACAACCCTAGGTGGGAAACACTACTGTCTCCCTTATTTTCTGGAGACTTTGGGGGGGTGTAAGGTCCCACTTCGGCTCTCATTGGCTATTCACATTCCTAAGGTTTACTTTATTTAAATGGTTAGTAGTAACATGGATCCCAGCATAGCTGGGACAGGCACACCTTTAAGATTTATTAGTTGGAACGTCAGAGGTATGGGTAATCCTGTTAAGAGATCTAAGGTTTTTACACATTTGAAACGATTAAACTCCAATATAGTATTTCTACAGCACCTACGTATTAAAGATCGTCATAGGTTACACTGCCCCTGGGTGAATTGAAGGCCCTAATCTAGCCTGTTACCCAAAGACAATTAAAATTAGAAGCAAATACTCACGTCCGTAAACCCAATTGAGATAGAAAAAGAGACGATTAGCCGTGAGTGAGGAAAGGCTAGGGTAGTGATCTGATAACTGGAGCTTAAGCTCCAGTATTTATAGCTTATGTACAGAGAATATTACCAATAAATTTCAGAAAGATTAGGATCTCATTACCAATAGGGTTAAAAAGAGCCCATCTACATCTACCATGAGGATTAAATAACCCTCCCCAACAGTTACCATTAAAACAGAAAACAATCCACTTGCGATTACCATAATGTTTGTTTACCGGCCCTTCAAGATTACCATTAGGTTTGATTTCCCGAGAGTGAGAAACAAAAACAATTTGGAGCAACGAGAAAGAAAAAGAAAACAATTTGGAGCAACGACCTTGGTCACACAGGTGCAGTGTGATGCAGCTATTCGTATAAATAGCTCCTCATGGTTCTTATGGTTCTTTTAAACATCTAAAGCCCCCACACACACTCTTGCGCGTTCAGAGTCAGGCATGCAAACATAGCACACACACACTCTCTCTGTCTCTCCCTCTCTCTCTAACACCCCCTCCCGAAGGTCCAGGACGCACACACACACAACATTAGAACTTTACAAGAATAAATAGTATTGAGATGATATTAGTGTGTGTGTGTGTATCTATGTGTGTGCCTCCCTAACTCTCCTTCTCTGTGACTATTAAACCATAGTGTGTCAATCCCAAAATGTGAATCCTGTTTATCAATATCCACCTAATTCCTCCTCTACGTGTCTAGGTGCCCATTTATTGGAAGGGCTAGATTTGGACTCGAGCACCCGCCACCAAATTGTGCATCTCACTGCTGATTTTCAATAAAATTACCTATTACTCCTACTCGGTCTCCCTCACGTTTATTTTATGTATATTTTTAACCACAACAGAATCAAGTCTTTCACTCGAACTTTAATTCGAAAGCAAGAGAGGGCGCTATTTTAATTGACCTTTAAAAGGTTACAGTTTTCGTCCACTAATGTTACTGCTGATGTGACCGGTAGATATATTATAGTTGCTGGTACTTTAATGCAAAGACAGGTATTGTTGGTTAATGTGTATGCTCCAAACTTTGATGTAGAATTTTCTAATAGATAGTTGAGCAATCTCCCTTTCTTAAATACTCACCTGTTGATTTTCGGGGGAGATTTAAATTGTGTATTTGACCCAAACTTGGATCGATCTAATCCCCGTACTCTGAATCAATCTGCAATGTCCAAAACATTTTCCGATTTTATTTGTCAGAACGGTCTTGTTGATCCCTGGAGATCCCGTAACCCCTCTCTTAAAAAGTTTTCTTTCTTCTCCCAGGTTCATAATTCTTATTCGAGGATTGAGTCGAGATTGTCTGTGATGTATCCGGATGTAGAGGACAAGTGTGATAAATGCCATGGCTCTCCCTGTCATCTTGGCCATATGTTTTTCTTCTGCCCTAAACTCCATGATTTTTGGTCGGGTTTTTTACCATCATGTCCACTATTTTCAGGGCAGATTTAAAGCCTTGTCCATTGATTGCGATATTTGGGATTCCTCAAGCTTCAGTTCCTTTGAGCTCGATACAAAAGGATGTTATTGCTTTCACATCCCTTATAGCAACACGTTCCCTACTGTTACAGTGGAAGTCTGCTAAATACCCATCTATCTCCCAGTGGATAAAGGACGTGATGTTTTTTCTGAAACTGGAGAAAATAAGATATACGGTCAATGGTTGTACTGACAATTTTTTATTTTATAAATGGCATCCCTTTATTGCATACTTTATGGAGTTACAGACACTACCCACTTAAAGGTTAGTGCCTGTTGTTGAATTTTATAATATCTTTATAACCAGCGACAGTTAATGGGTACCCATGATGAGCCGGAGGGGTGGGTTGTGGGTTCAGTTTTGTTTTCCTTTGTATAAAAAAAAAAAAAAAACTGTGAATATTTACTGCTGTTGCTCAATTTGTTTTTATTTTTGCGAAGGGTGGGCAGGACAGAACAGAAAAGGCAATTTAGATAGGCTTAGCAGAAATGTTCAACTTAAATGTTTAGCAGAAAGGTTATAAGAAATGTTAGCAGAAATGGTTCATCAGAAGGTCAGCAAAAATATTGAATAAAAATGAAACGTTCAGTAGAAATGTTCAGCAGAAATGTTCAATAAAAATGAAACTTTAATAATAAAACACATTAAAAGTACAGACTTCTGAATATATCCCCCTTTTTATTAATAATTAATAATAACATCTTACATCTTTATGTTACATTAGGAATTGTCTGAGAGTGAGAAAGAGAAAACATACTCGTTGGTGGGATGGGCACACCAAATTGATGAGGCCCCCGAGCGCCCCCTGGCGGCCCCCACTTTGAAAACCACTGGCATAGGGTGCCACGATTTACAATATTAGTGTTTGTGATGTTGGTAAACACAAATTCAACACTCACTCACAGAGGAGTCTGTCTCAGAGGACGTTTGAGAAACTAGAAGATAAAATGCAGGAAAATGTCCATTTCAGAAGCCACTTCATAGTAATTCTGTGAACTGATTGTATTTGTGATGTCAGCGTTCTTACCTGCATGCCTTCTCTTACATAAGAGGAAGGCAGCCGTTGGTGCGATCACACACATAGAAATAATATACTGGTGATGATGACAGTAATGTTTGGACTGGGTTTGTCATCTGTGAGCAGCATTTCTGCCAAAAAATAACTACCTTTTACAGCATAGACTGATCTAGTTAATGAGGAAATGAACCACTGAACAGAGTGATGTTGCCGTACCCCAGTAAACATCCATCTTTTTCTCCCGGCTGAGGTGTGTAGCCGTGCAGGTGTAGTTATGTTTCTGCTGGAGCTCTTCCTCACTGATCTCAACAGTCTTCCTCATTTGATAAGTTCCATCTGCATTGGGCAAAAGATCATCCACAGTGAAGAGGTGCTCGCGCATGCCCTGGCCGTCCTTCAGCAGCATCATGTTAATGTGTCGTGGGTAAAATCCAATGGCCAGGCAGGTCAGACGAGCCCCTCCGACGTGCAGGTTGAGTTGCTGCTTCATAAGTCTCACTCTGGGCTTCACTTGTAGGTAAGAGAAAAAGAAATCCTGATAATAATATGTCATTTTTAAAGGTAGTGAGTAATGAAACTCATAAAGGTGAATAGGGGGGAAAAAAGGACAGATTAAACACAGAATTCCTGAATGTGAATTTACATTTCCTCAGTGCATAATTCCTCAAATCTATAAGTAATGTTTGTAAAGATGTTGTGCATAAAGGTTGCAGAAAATATTGCCTTGTGATGTTCATACTGCAACGTATCAAAGCTTATTGGCCATTTTATATCGGTGTGGAGCGATGCTGATATATATTATAGTCCATCAAAAATCTGCTCAAGCCATTAAAAGAATCAGTCATCTTCATTTGCCCTTGCACGTTATTGCTCAGTAATTCACAACAGTCCAGCATTTGTTCCACATGGACGCCTATGAAAAAAGTATCATGTAACAGTGCCATATCTTTCCTAAGTGACATTACAAGAGTTTCATGATTAAGCTACAAACTGATTTATATCAGAATACAGATGCACAAAACAGATCAAATGAACTGACTCTACTCTTACGTATCTCGCCTACCTTTAGAGCAGTGCTGCTTAAGAAGATGTGCTGGTTCCACATATCCTTGTTCAGTGTTCCAAAAATCATTTTGTAAAGAGCAAAAATCTTGCTCTTCATCATTTATCGTTCTGTTCACTCGCGGTACCTTTTGCGTATCTGAAACGTAGCTTGAGATTGTTATATCATCCAGCATTATCAGGAGGGTGAACTCTGGGAAAGGCGTCTCTCCTATGATGAACGTCGACACCGAGCACAACGAGTGTGAACCTGTGAGAACCAGAGATCAGAGATCAGGACTGCGTTCAAATACTGCTCTGACATACACTTATTAATGACTTCTTTACCCTCCATGTGCCTGTACTTAGAGGAGGAGAGGTCCTGTAAGATTGGGTCAATGTTAAGTTGAATTGACCCAGAATGTATTGAAATGAGTCTGTTGGTTATAGTTAAGACAATAACTAGTTAACAATTCTGTCTACAGTATACTGTACTGAGGTCCCAGTAGAAACATTTCTTTTATTTATTCCTCTAACAGCATGCCTGGAAGTGTCGTATTCTTTACTTAACTGTAGGTTATTTTTCAAAAGAATGTGAATATTTAGTATTTTCATTTCGTTGCATTATATCATGTGATATCATTTTAAGATAGAAAAATTTAAACAGTAAATATATAAAATGTGCTAAATATAAATATACACCAATTCAGTGCCATATGGAGTTTCACAAAAAGTCTGAGACTCTGAAAGTCACACAAACACAGTATTAAATAAATACTAAGTATTAAAAACTACTAAGAAATAAAAACATTTCAATCCACGTGAAAGAGAAGGTACCTGTGTTGGCAGATGATAAAAACGTGAGAAGGTTTATTAAAAGTGAAGTCTCTTCATGTTGCCTGTGTGCTCATAACACTGAAAAGCTCTACAAAAAAACAACAAAAAAAGAGAAAACAGATTTGTTTGCTCTTTTCAGAGTTAAACTCCTCCCTGATGGAGCTGTTTGTGCTTTTGGGTTTTTTTCCCCAACCACAAATGCAGAAGGTGTCTCAGTGCAGCATTCCAGGATGGTCAAAATTCCCCAGGTTTAGTCTCCAGTAATGTCTTAATGCTGATAATACTGAAAATATTATTCTTTATAATAACATTTCCTTTACCATATTTTAAACACTGCCATGTCCGATGTGTTATGATGGACAGTCTAAATTCAATACAATGCCAACCAGATGCTAATGTCTATTAGGATCTACAATGGAATTAGACCAGACAAACAGATAATCAGATCCACTTCTGTTCAGGTCTGACAGGTTTAGTGGCATGATCAGGTTTAGATGTTAACTTTAAAATCCAACACAGTGGGTTAAGCTGGTAGCACAAAGACATGGAAATATTCGGTCATCTGAAGTGGATTCTGAATTATCACACTTTTTTTTTTTTTTTGGGCCCTCTAGTAGGTGCAGTGACTTAGTGTGGCTAGATGAGGCAGGACTCAACGTGTGTTTTGGTAAGGAAAAAAAATCCAAGAATCATTGTCAAAGTCCGTAGGTCAAAAAACAGAAAAACGAAACAAGAGCTAAAGTCAAAAGCAGGAAACACTGAGGAAAGTACTGCTAGCACCCCTGGCTCATAAGATCAACCACTCTGTTAATCGGTGCTTGTGTTTCCCTTTTCCCCATTGGCGGACAGGGGCAGTGTTGGCCCACGTGAGCGGAGGACTGAGTTCGTGCTGGAGGCCTTCACTTTCCCTTGCTGTGTGCACATTGAGGTGTCTTTGCTTGGATTGCAGTGTTTCTCTCACGTATGATGTATTTTCTGGACCTCCTCCCCTCTGTCCTGCAGTGGTCCGGTTCGCTGTGGTAAGAATTTCCCCCGTTCTAGTTACCCTTCCCCTGAGACCAGGTCACTCACCCAATAGCAAGTTGCTAGTCAACCCCATAGCTATTGTGCCTATATAGCAGCCCCCTGGTCACTGTGTCGGTGGGACCTTTCCGTCAGAGTGTCAATTGTATGGTCATGTTTTACCGTGCAACGGTAACAATCAATGTGTCTTGTTGGAATAAAAATTGTTGATGTAAGGCATGTCTCTGGCTCCTTGGGTTTCACGAACCTGTGTGCTCAAATTACCCTCAGGGGTTAATCTAGTTTAGTTTCTTGTCCTGGGGGCCGGCCTCCCGTCCACTAGGTGGCGTAGTTGATGCAACAAATCCTCAGATTCACCTTGTTCCTGCCACATTTTGGCGTAGTTGGCCCTCTTGTGTAAACCAGAGACGTGCGTTTATTTGTTTCTTTTCTGAACTGTTTTGATTGTAATGGTGTTAGTGAATGGTATTTGTTTGACAGTGGGACAAAGCAGCAGCTTCTTGCCCAGGAGCCCTGAAATATCTACCTAAAGGTAGGGTTGTAGTGTGTAGTTAGTGTAGCTCTCCCCTTTCAAGTATGGGGGACGAGGAGTTAAGTCCAGAGCAGCTTCCTGACCTAGTGCTGCAGCTCAGAGCTGAGAAAGAGCGCTTACTACAGGAACGGTCAACTCCCCAACCCATTCCTAATCCTGATCCACTAGCTCCTGGACCATCTGGTCCTACACCAGCCGCGCCAGTAACTGAGCGCCTGGTTGTTTTACCGCGAGAGCGTAAGTGTCCCATGTTTAATGGGAAGACAGGGATAGGTATACTTGAGTGGACCGAGGAGGTACAGGCATGTATGCGGGCCCGCCATTTGTCTACTGCTGATAAGGCATTTTTCATCTTTGATCATTTGGAGGGAGAGGCTAAGGAGGAAATTAAGTATCGACCCGGTGCAGAGCGTGTTGTCTCAGTCAGGGTCTTAGACATTCTGAAGGAACTTTATGGTCCCTCCCTATCTTATGTAACCTTGCAGCAGGCATTTTTTTCTAGACAGCAAGAATTTTCCTTGGCCTTAATGGCTTTAATGGATAAAGTCAGGCAGTGTGCTCCAGGTGGTGTGCTTAATGCAGAGGTTTTACTTCGTGATCAGTTCATAGAAAATGTTTTGGATAGTTCCCTTCGTAGAGAGTTGAAACAATATATCCGGGGTCAGCCCACCACCACCTTGATAGAAATCCATAGGGAAGCCCTGAGATGGGAAAGGGAAGGACTTCCAGCAGGTGCTAGAGCCCGTAGCTTGTCCCTACCCTCGGCTTATGGCCTGCAGTATGCTGTGCGAGGCACCTCTCAGCCCACTACTCCAGTTACCCCTCCAGGTTCAGAGTTGGGTGAGTTAAAGGCCATGTTGAAGCACCAACAAGAGCAGCTGAATCAGCTCACTCAGACTGTAGCTGCATTGCAAACCTCCACTATGCTTATCGTCCTTATCGTAATGCCCCTTTTTGTTTTGCCGTCGTTGTCAACAGCCAGGTCACTTTGCAAGACTGTGACGGGGAACGAGTTCCCTCTCAACCTCGTCCTAATTCCTCTTCTGCTTTTTCTTCAGGCCGGTCCAGGTCTTTCCCGCGGTCTCGCCAGTCGGAAAACTGATTCCCACTGAACTGTTGAGCCACAGCTCAGATGGGATCTTCACTGGCTCACAAGTGGGTGTGTGGTGTCTAGATTGATGTCCTCTTGTCCGAATATTGATGTGTTAGTGGGGGGTGTTATGGTCCAATGCCTACTAGACACCGGATCTATGGTGTCTACAGTAATGGAGAGCTTTTCTGTCAGCAATTGAACCTTGGGGCGCTTTGCATGATCCGCCTTCACTCCTGTCATTGGCTTCGGCTTCAAGCTGCCAATGGCCTGGCAATCCCCTTCATCGGGTATTTAGAACTTGACGTTGTCCTATGTGGTAAGACCATCCGCGTTGTGGCATTTTAGTGGTACGGGACCCCTCGGGGTTCCCCCTGCCATTCCTGGGGTGTTAGGCATGAACGTTATTAGTTGTTGTTATCAAGAGCTCTTTGGGGCCTATGGCCCTCTCTGTTGATTCCCCTCCTGTGACTCAAGCTCCGGGGCCCATCTTTAAGGCACTCCAGCAGTGCCATCAATCAGCCATTAAAAATCAGAATGCTTCCAGAGGTGCAGTACGGGTTCTTGGCACACAGGCTGTACGCAGTATACCTGATGGGGTAATGAAGTTTGTGGCTTGTACTTGTTTTGAACAGCTTGCGGGTTTGGTTGCACTTTTCGAGCCTCCAGAATCTGGATTACCTGCTGGTCTGCTGGTGTCGCCTTGCCTCATTCAAATCGTTGGGGGCACTGTGTTCGTTCCAGTGGTTAATGTCGGGGTAACTGACGTTTTTCTCTACCCACGCGTCAGTGTAGGGTCAGTAACTTCCGCCCATGTCATTAGCCTGCCCACAGGCGTAACTGAGGTGAGGTGTACCACTGCAACAGTTTCCTCCCAAGTAGTCACGAGTGCTGTGCAGGACCGGATTCTGGCGGCAGACTTGGGTGCCCTGTCTGAATTAGAACAGTCTGAGGTTAGAGACTTACTTTTGCGGTACAGCTCTGTCTTCTCTGCCCATACATAATACTACTACTACTACCACCACTACTACTACTACTACTACTACTACTACTACTAATATTGCTACTACTACTACTACCACCACTACTACCACCACTACTACTACCACCACTACTACTAATACTACTACTACTAATACTACTACTACCAATACTGCTACTACCAATACTGCTACTACTAATACTACTACTACTACCACCACTACTACTAATACTACTACTACTACCACCACTACTACTAATACTACTACCACCACTACTACTAATACTGCTACTACTAATACTACTACTACTACCACCACCACTACTAATACTACTACTACCACCACTACTACTAATACTACTACTACTACCATCACCACCACCACTACTACTAATACTACTACTACTACTACCACTACTACTACTACTACTACTACTACCACCACTATTACTAATACTACTACTACTAATACTACCACCACCACTACTACTAATACTACTACTACTACCACCACTACTACTACTACTACTACCACTACTACTAATACTGCTACTACTAATACTACTACTACAAATACTACTACTACTACTACTACTACTACTACTACTACTACCACCACCACTACTAATACTACAACTACTACTACTACTACTACTACTACCACCACTACTACTAATAATAATACTACTACCACCACCACCACTACTACTACTATCACTACTACCTAGTGATCAAATCTAAATCTGTTGTAAAGACATCTTGGTTGCATTGCAGGTCCTTTATTATTATTATTATTATTATTATTATTATTATTATTATTATTATTATTATTATTATTATTATCATTATTATTATTATTATTATTATTATTATTATTATTTATCTCTTACAATACTCCTGTTACTCAAGTCGCATAAATTCAATAAGTGTAAACAGGGTTTACTGCAGTGCTGCTGTGTGTCCAATAGGGGCAAGGCAAACACTGCAAGGTATAAAACAGTACATCTGATCTTGTTCTTCTTCTTCTTAATAAATGAAAATTACTGAAAGAATTCCTAACAGGAGTAACATACTTGTTACAAATAGACTACATGTTAGGACTGAGGTGCCTGTTAGGAATGAAATGTGTACTAGGAATAAAATACTTTTACTGTGAATAAAACACTTGTTAGAAATAAAGGTGGCTCAGAGCATCTAAATGCCTACTAGGGTTAAAATTCGTGTTTGAACCAAAGTGTAATCTAAAATCGAAAAATGCCTACAAGGAATAAAATTACTGTTGCAAATAAAGTATGTTCTGGGATTTAAATGCATGCTAAGAATATAATTCCAGTTAGAAATAAAGTGTCTGCTAGGATGTAAATGCCTACTAGGAGCAAAATGCCTGTTAGAAATAAACTGTGTGCTAGGATTTGAATGTCTACTAGGCATAAAATGCCTGTCAGACACAGTGTGTGCTAGGAGTTAAATGCCTACTAGGAATAAATGCCTGACAGATATAAAGTGCCTGCTAGCAATAAATACTTCCTGTGTTAGAAATAAAGGCACCTGCTAGAATTTAAATAACTACCAGGACTAGGAGTTTTCTCAATAATATGTTTACGGGATATACACATAAGAGGACATAGGAAATCCATAGATTACATTAAAGAACACAGAAACCAATAAAAGTAAATATATTTCCTTCACTGGGTTACACAATTTCCCTGAACACCCAGTATCAATACTAACAGAAAAACACCTTGTGATATGATTGTGTTAACCCTTTCAAGTAGAATGCCAACTAGAGACAAAATGCCTGTTAGAAATAAAATGTGGACTAGGATATAAATGCCTACTAGGAATAACATGGCTGTAAAGCAACAATATCATGACTGTGTACCTGCCTTTGAATTTCTGAACACGTCTCTTTTGTTAATTCTTTATATTTTTTATTAAACAGTACCCAGGTCTTTTATTACGTCTTCCCTCTTTTTGCTTCACACCTCTATAGCTCTTGTTTAATCTTTACGTCATGTCTTCTTCTCTCACTCTCAACCTGTTTGTACTCCACTTCTCTCCATCTTTCTTGCCCTAACCTTTCTTTGTTCTGTCACTTTGATTTCCGTTTAATGTATTGTCTTCATTCCTCTGTATACTCTTATCGGTTAAAGCACCTTTGGGAGAGTGCTTTGTGCCGGCCATCTTTCTCTCTCACCCTTTACAGCACACAAGTGCTCAGAGTTGTCTTCTCAGGCCATGTCAGAAAAACTTACTTGGCAAAATTGGGTTCAATTAGATTGGACTTCTTGTTCTTTCAACCGTAAGACTAATTTTCATATCACTGTTATATTAACAATACATATTCTGCTATATATGCTAAAGAGGAAGAACTCTGGGAATAGAAACTACAAGCCATAACATTTAGGATTAGAGGATTAGAATCATACCTCGTTACACATGGCAGGTGTACTGTATATACCTATACAGGTATCCTGTTGGGTGGTAATGAGACCTACTCGCATCTCAGTTTACAACATAAGTGATATGGGATTGGTAAGGATATGAGTGAGGGGAACCAGGAAATGTAATGTGTAGTATACAGTTTGTAAACAATATGAATATTTGAAGTGTGTCAAAAGAAACCCGAATGATATACTGCAGACAAAAAAGATCCCATAATGCATTACAAGAAGACAAAGCAATAACAGTGAGCACCAATCTTCTTTATTTCATCCATAGAAGAGAAATTATTGATATTTATATATTTGATAATATATAAAATATATATTTTTTTAATTCAGTAGTTGCGGCTTATATTCAGGTGCACTCAATAGTCCGGAAATTACAGTAATTGATGTCTGTGCGAGGTTATTTATGAAGCTCGGTGCAGTAGCTGATGTGAAAGTACATGGGTGGAAATATGATCAATACGTATTATGAATGAGATAAGAATGATCTGAGACAACTTCAGACTGAGGAAGTGTTAGAATATTTTCTATATTTAATCCGTACGTATGAGGTCGAGAATGTGACCACCATTATGAGTAGGTCCGATTACGTTCTGGTTGACCTGTACTGAATCAAAGACGGACACAACCGTTGTTCTCAGGGGGTCTTCTGGGTCATCAAAATGAATATTAAAATCACAGACGATTAATGCTTTATCTACAGACACAACCAGGTTTGAGAAAGTCTGCAAATTCAGTAAGAAATTCAGTATATGGCCCTGGGGGTCTGTAAATAATAATTAGAGGAATTGACTTATTTTTTGTGGCTACGTAATTTACACTGGTATAAAGAATTTTAAAAGAATTAAACTTATGACTATGTTTTTGTGTGACGACTAGATTTTGACTATGGAGGAGACCAACACCTCCTCCTCTACCAGTTGAACGAGGCTGATGTACATAACTGTATCCAGGAGGACTGGCTTCATTTAATGCTATGTACTCATTTGGTTTAATCCAAGTTTACGTTAAACACATTAAATTATATTCCTGATCAGTAATGATGTCGTTAACAATAAGAGCAAGAGATCTAATGTGTAATAGTCCTAGCTTCAGATCAAAAGTGCTGGCTGTGCATTCAGTATGATTAAATTTTATGTTAATAAGGTTACGAAGACAGACTTTTCAAGATTGTCTATATATTTGTATAGATCGGGGAACAGACACAGTCTTGATAGTATGTACTGCAAGTGTTGAACTATTAATTGAACATTGCTTATGATGAACGTTGTTATTGTACAAGATGTACAGTAGACAGTCACTTGGAGTGTAGCGCCTTGGAGATGATGTCAGACAGCAGTTCCACCCCGAGGGTGCAGGCCATCAGGAAAAATAATAAATGTCTAGTCATTTAAATACACAACATAAATAAATAAATAGTCAACATAAATACACACACACACATACATAAATACTCATCAGGAAACAAAGCCTGTTTGAACTGCCTCAAACTGATTCTTATCGGTACACAGAAGTGTGTCATGCTCCGAGTTTCATATCTATAGTAGTGGTTTAGTACAAGGGCTTCAGAGCGCTCTCATTATTCTGTCCTGCTTTATTCTATCCTGTATTAACCATCTTTCTGTAATAAACCTTTTTATCTTCAGAGGACGAGTCTGTGAGTGTTGTCTAATTTCTACGACAGGAACAACGCACTAGAAGAGGGACAATGAACACCTAAAGCCCTGTTCACACAGGGACGGTTCAAAACGGTCTGTTTAACGCCCCCTGTCGCTGTCAATGAGTTTTCACACTCGGGCATAAAACACGTGGCGGAAAAGCAGCAAAAACTGGTCGGCCAATGAGATTCGCGCTTTTGTTCACGTGCCCAGAGCCGGTGAAGTTACATAAAAGTACCACTTGATGGCGCTCAAGTACAACACTGTCTTACAGACGAAGAAGAAGCTGAACAAGAAGACGCAAGCACCCGCCATTTTAGTGAGCAAGTATGTCCATTAGTGACCTATCAAGTCTTGCACACCCTTCTGCTCTATATGCACATTTTACACAATCTCCCACAGAAAATAAATAAATATATTTTAAAACAAATAACAACTAATTACAGATTTAAATACAATAAACGTTGTTTTTATAATAATTATTATTTAAATATAATAAACGTTTTTTTCGTTTGGATGTTTTTTGTTTGGAGAGCGGAAATGAGAAATGCTAACTCTCCAAACACTCATTTTTGAGGAAAAAGCCAAACATACACATAGATTTGAACTGATATTAAAGTGTAAAGTTCAAACAAATAGATAAATAAAACCACTGAGCAGTACCTTCTAACCTCCTGCAGAAAGATGGCGGTGACTCTCCAGATTGCGCAATAAACACCATTAACACTCTTCTTGTTACTTTTCCCCCCCAGCTCCTCCTCTTCTTCTTCTGTGCTGAATTGTACATTACCGCCATCTAGGGATCAGGTGTTGCAATGATGATTGACGGAGCCTTCCATCCGTTGAATGTCAGTTTCTTGATCTGATCATGATCAATTTTAGCCGAATGGAGCATTGCCCTGCATAAAGATCATGGCCTTCTTGAACGTTGCTGACTTCTTCCTGTACCATTACTTGAAGAAAGTATCTTCTACAAACTGGCAGTAGGTTTGGGAGTTAATTTTCAGTCCATCTTTAACCAGATGGAAAAGGTCCATCTGGTCCATCTACAGTCACTCCTATTTCATCGGTCCATAAAACCTATAAGGAATGGTCTTCAGGTATTTCTTGGCCCAGTTATGATGCTTCAGCTTATAAGTCTTATGCAGTGGTGGTTGTATTTCAGCCTTCCTTACCGTAGCCATGTCCCTGAGCACTTGACACCTTGTATTTCTGGACTCTGGTGGAAGGTTGCAGTTCTGAAACATGGTGGCAGTGGTGGCTAATGGGTTCTCTCTCGTTTTATTCTTCTTAAGTTTTTTTGCAGTTAACTAGTGCCCTTTCTTCTCCACAGTTTTTTGCCACCCTGTTGAGTATTCATAACAAAGCATTTTTGTTGGGAGGTCACATCTCAATTATTGTGCAATCGTCAGTGCGCTGCAGCCCTCCTCTGATGCATTTTACAATTTCTGAGCTCTTTTTTTTTGGCCCATTTTCCTGAATTGGGAAGCTAATAATTATGCAAACCTTATAAAGGATGCTAATCACTTTAAGGTGTAGTGTTTATATGTTGTGTTCTCCCAACAGGTTATTTTTGTAGACCTATCTGACTAGTAGAGTGGCCAGACGGAAGCCACTCTTCAGTAAAAGGCACATGACAGCCCACCTGGAGTTTGTCAAAAGGCACCTGAAGTACTCTCAGACCAAAGATTGAACTCTTTGGCCTGAATGGCAAGCATCATGTCTGGAGGAAACCAGGCATCACTCATCACCAGGCAAATAGCATCCGTACAGTGAAGCATGGTGGAGGCAGCATCGTGCTGTGGGGGTTTTTCAGCGGCAGGAACTGGGAGACTAGTCCGATTTCAAACAAACTTCTTTCATGTTGTCATTATGGGGTATTGTTTGTAGAATTTTAAAGAAAATAACGAATTTAATCGTTAATCGAATGAAGCTGTAACATAAAATGTGGAAAAAGTCAAGCGCTGTGAATACTTTCCGGATGCACTGCAGCTATTGATATTTTTTTAATAAAAAAACTTAAAATTTAAGTCTCCACCTTCCTACATGATGAAAAAACGAGCAGCGGGGTCATTTTGAAACCACCGTTCTTCTACAGAGCAAAATCTGTGCCGCTTTTCCTAGAGCTCGGACTTTCTGCCGTTTTTCTTTTTTTCTAAAGAAAGTAGAAATATTATTATAATATATACTAATATATTATAAATATCACTTTGTGGAAGATCCCGTTGAGCAACTGGCTATTTAAAAAAAAAGGGGGGGGGGGGGCTGGATATGTCCAGCCCTGACTTCCTATTTCAGTGGAAATTACTTCAACACGTCAAACGACACTGTTTATTTCAAGACATGTTAAGTAAATAAATAAACAAATAAATAAGTGTTTTAAAGGTGGACAGTATATCTAAAATATGAATAAGTCTGTTAATAACTGAATACATTAACATTTTTAAATAAATAAATCGGTCTTTAAAAATGTGAATTATTTATCAACAAATAGCATTCATTCCTTGAATAAATTATTAATCTATTAACCCAACAAATACATTTAAAAAAGTCAAATAAGGTTCGCACAAGTCCTGACTGGTGTTATGCAGTGGTCTTTTATTCTTATTTGTATTTTTTAATTTTTAATTATTAATGAAAACTTTCATGTTCTATTATTAATATATACTGTGTAAATTTCCACTAATGTGAGCATCTTTCCTGATTTAAATGCAAAGAAAAAGCAGCGACAGAGACTGCTCTATTAAGCAAACACATAATGCACTAATCTAACACACACACACACACACACACACACACACACACACACACATTCAAAATGAAGAAAACCCCTTCTATGAGCAGGTACAAGCTGTATATTAACCCATAGTGTATGTTCTGTATGTTTACCTTCTTAAATCTCTTGTTGATCCATTTGTCCCAGTTCTTCAGCATCTCTAACCATTTCATCTCTCTCTGGCTCAACAGCTGCGGGGGAACGTCCTGAGCCCTGACGAGAAAACACGGACACAAACACGGTGAGCAAGACGTTAAAAGTAAGACACGTGATCTCTACGTAATACAGGTCTAACAATAAACAGATTAAAAAGCGTGTTGTTTGTGAAAAAAATAAATCAATCAGAACCATATGTTGAAAGCAGACATGTGTTTTGGAAGGAGTCTCCAGTTTCAGTGCTGAGGGAACGGCTGTTTGTAGTTCTGATAGAGCAAGTAAAGTTGTGTGTAAACGTTCGCCTAAGTCAAACCAAACTAAACGTTTCTGCCGGATTTATAAAAGTTTCAGAAAGGCTGATGTTCTTTGTACTTGTGTACGCGTGTTGTTCATCGCTAAAGTGCAAACCGTGTTCCTGACACATCTCATTTCCAAGTATAAATAAAAACAAATCAGACTCAGAAATAATGAGGTTGACACCTCACCTTATCTCATTACCTCATGTCTTTCAAATCTTACAAATTTAATGATCACAAGAAACACAATGCATTCAGAATCACTCGGAAAGCACCACTCTTCAGTGCTGGCAAGGCCAAAGTAATAAACAAAACAATCAATATCAGTTTAACTAATCTAACAAAAAAAGGTATGTCAAAAGAAAATCGAGTCTAACCTGATAAATCTAATCTCAACGCCACCCAACCCCCTTTTCATGACAGTGAGAAGAGAAATATTTACACGAAAGATATATTTACAATTCAGGCGTACACTCGGCCACAACACAAGACAAGACAGAGGAATGTGCCTGGTTCTTGCACCCCGGAGGTGAAAACCGGACTTGGAAAAAGTCTCTGACTTTTCAGAAGAGAGAAGTTCTGGTGAACGTTTCTGGTGAACGTTTCTGGTGAACGTTTCTGCTGAACGATTCTGCTGAACGTTTCTGGTGAACGTTTCTGGTGAACGTTTCTGCTGAACGATTCTGCTGAACGATTCTGCTGAACGTTTCTGTGAACATTTCTGGTGAACGTTTCTGCTGAACGTATCTGCTGAACGTTTCTGGTGAACGTTTCTGGTGAACGTTTCTGCTGAACGATTCTGCTGAACGTTTCTGGTGAACGTTTCTGTTGAACGTTTCTGGTGAACGTTTCTGCTGAACGATTCTGCTGAACGTTTCTGGTGAACATTTCTGTGAACGTTTCTGCTGAACGATTCTGCTGAACGATTCTGCTGAACGTTTCTGGTGAACGTTTCTGCTAAACGTTTCTGTCCTCCCCTCCCTTTCCCAAATATTCCATTGAGAAGAAACAAAAAAACAAATTGAGCAACAGCAGTAAATATTCACAGGTTTTTTTCTTTTTATACTCAACAAAGGAAAACAAAATTAAAAATATTGAAAACCCACGACCCACCCCTCCGGCTCATCATGGCTACCCAATAACTGTCGCTGGTTATAAAGATATTGGAAAATTCAACAACAGGCACAAAAATTGAAGTGGGAAGTGTCTGTAACTCCATAAAGTATGCAATAAAGTGATGCCATTTATAAAAGAAAAAATTGTCAGTACAACAATTCACTGTATATCTTATTTTCTCCAGTTTCAGAAAAAACGTCACGTCCTTTATCCACTGGGAGATAGATGGGTATTTAACAGACTTCCAATGTAACAGTAGGGAACGTTCTTGTAAGGGATGTGAAAGCAATAACATCCTTTTGTATCGAGCTCAAAGGAATTGAAGCTTGAGGAATCACAAATATCGCAATCAATGGACAAGGCTTTAGATCTGCCCTGAGAATAGTGGACATGATGGTAAAAAGCCAGACCAAAAAACCATGGAGTTCAGGGCAGAAGAAAACATATGGCCAAGATGACAGGGAGAGCCATGGCATTTATCACACTTGTCCTCTACATCCGGATACATCACAGACAATCTCGACTTGGACAAATGGACTCTATTTAAAACTTTGAACTGTATAAGTCCAAGACGAGCACAAGAAGTGGTAGTCTGTACCCTCCCTATAGCATGTTCCCAACACTCCTCACTTATCTGTACTCCTAATTCCGTTTCCCACACATTCCTAATTTTGGTACTCGACTCACTACCTAGCGTCAAAATAAAATCATAAATCCTAGAAATCATTCCTCTCTGATGGGGGTTATTTGAAAACAGGTCTTCCCAAGCCTGTTCAGGAGGCGCAGAGGGGAAATCAGAAAAACATCTAGAAACGAAGTTCCGTATTTGAAAATACCGAAAAAAAATGCGTCACAGGGAGATCATAACTGGATGCCAAATTGGCAAAGCTATCAAACACACCATCAGAAAACAGATTTCTAACTTGTTTAATACCCTTGTCATACCACACTGAAAATGAGGAGTCCATACACGATGGGGGAAATAGATTGGTTGTTGTTGACTAAAGGACACAAAGAGGATGCACCTACAAATATAAAGCGCCGTCTAAATTGATACCAAGTCATAAGTGTGTTGAGGACATCTAGATTATCGGTATATAGTGAGAGTTTTGTAGGTAAAGAGGAGTGATCCAAGTTTGGGTCAATTACACACTTTAAATCTCCCCCAAAATCATCAGGTAAGTATTTAAGAAAGGGAGATTGCTCAACAATCTATTAGAAAATTCTACATCAAAGTTTGGAGCATACACATTAACCAACAATACCTGTCTTTGCACTAGAGTACCAGCAACTATAATATATCTACCGTTCACATCAGCGATAACATTAGTGGACCAAAATTGTAACCTTTTAAAGCTCAATTAAAATAGCGCCCCCTCTTGCTTTCGAATTAAATTTCGAGTGAAAGACTTGACTCACCCAAGGACAGTGTAACCTTTGATGGTCTTTAATACGTAGGTGCGTCTCCTGTAGAAATACTATATTGGAGTTTAATCGTTTCAAATGTGTAAAAACCTTAGATCTCTTAACAGGATTACCCATACCTCTGACGTTCCAACTAATAAATCTTAAAGGCATGCCTGTCCCAGCTATGCTGGGATCCATGTTACTACTTACCATTTAAATAAAGTAAACCATAGGAATATAAATAACCAATTAGAGCCGAAGTGGGACCTTCCAAAATTTATTTTAAACTTCTAATCAAAGTTTGCGGTTCTTAAATCAATGACGGCTTTAACGTTATTAATTGTGGAAAGATCATGGTATAGCGTGGTAATCCATGGCTAGGTGTACATTAAACGATTTGAACGAGTGGTTATTTTCCTCCACAACATGCATTAAAACCATTTAATGCACATCTAGCCGTGGGTTATGCCTTATGTATCATCTGAGAGAGACAGCTAATTCTGTATGTAAACAGATATACTTCCCAATCATGACTTCTCCGAGTTGGAGAGCGGACAGTGATGTCTTTCCATTGACTCCCCTCCAATTGAGGTTCTTTGCCAATCACCCTCTTCAATATGCGCCAGGTGCAGTCAAGCACATCCACCCCGTCAATACGCGCCAAGCAGTTTACCTGAAATGGATTTAAAAAACAAAAACAATATACACTAATATAAAAATAAATAATTAATAAGCATATATTGCCTCGTCAACTGTGTCAGTGCTTCTCACTACTCCTGCAGTTACCCTGCGCTGTGTGTTTTCCATGTTTTCCTCCTCTACCAAGGATTAGGTCATAACTGTTCCCTCATATCGAAGTGGTGTTCAGTGTTGTGCTTTGAATACGAGTGTGCTACCTTGAGAAAACAAATACTTTCAGTAGCTGTGTAATTGTGCAAGCAATTGTTAACAACAAAGAAAACAATTCTCACCAGTTTTTGCTTGTAATCTGGGCTCTGTTTCATCCTTTGGTCCAGACTACGCAGTTGAGGAAGGTCTTGCAGGGGCAGTAAACCTTCATCAATATCCAAAGGCTGCACCTGGACCTCCTGCAGTTGAAGCAATCTCATTGGTTTGTTGGTCCAGCACCATCTCTAATTTAGTCAACACCTCCCTCAGCATGGCTATAATGTTAATGATAATAAGTCATTATTTTTTCACATATACAGTAGAGCACAGTGAAATTATTTTCTTCTCATACCCCAGCCTGTAAGGAAGCTGGAGTCAGAGCGCAGGGTCAGCCATGATACAGTGCCCCCTGGAGCACAGAGGGTTAAGGGCCTTGCTCAAGGGCCCAACAGTGCTTGGCAGTGCTGGGGCTTGAAACCTCCACCTTCCGATCAGTAACCCAAAGCCTTAACTCCATCCTTAGTCTTATTCCTAACCAATGCAAATTCCAGTACAGGGGTGAAAGTGGTGTTTAGGGTGACTGTGAGAAACCTGGAGTAATATTCAGACGTGTACAAGTTTACAGATGCTGATGCATGCGTGGTGCTAACTATGTGTCTGCCCGATACTCTGTGCAGAGCCTTACATGAGAAAGTTTATGTATAAAGCTTACATGCTTGATGTTTTAGGAATGATGTCAGTTTATTTGGACAAAATAGTGGAGATGACCATGAGGAAAGGGGAGCACCCAGTGGCATTTTCGGAACGGTTATCAGAGGTGTTTAAAATGTTCAGTGGTAATCTTGATATTACTCAAATCTGCCCTACTTAGCAAGTGTGACCCACTCACCCATTCTGCTGTGGCAATGCATTAGGACGCATCTCTCAAGAGTGTAATGACATTATTGCAAAAATGACACAGTTTTACAAGAGTAACGCTAATTCAAAGAAATCTCATCCGGTGTCAGCAATAGGCATTAAAAAGCCCTATACGAATGGAGGTCGCAAGGTTTCCTGGATAAACGAGGGCCACTCTACTGGAGACAAAAAGGAGAGCCTGCCTCCTCCTAACCCTGATGACCCCCCAGTGTGTTATTCATGTGGCAAAGAGGGACACAATTCTAGGGAATGCAAAGTTTTTTCTAGGAGAACAGTTCCGAACATTGATCTTAACCAGTTACAGGCTACGGTAAACAGACTGAGCAAGGAGAATGAGGAACTGTGTGCTCACATGGAGAAGCAGAGCTTTAAAGCCATGTCTTCTTCAGCATAGGGATCACAGGCCTCCATTCCACATGTAGCACCCTGTCACGAGATAATCACGGTAGAACAATCGTAAATGCCGCTGTTGGAGGCCGATGCGATGGTTGCTAAGTTGATTCTGGTGCTTCATTAATAATTCTTCATTCCTACAAGCCCCAACATAATGGTAAAGATACAATAACTTTAGAAAGGTTTGATGGAACAATTTCTCTTGCATCCTAGACAGAAAATATGCCGTTCCAAACTGGCAAAGATGATTTCAAAGACAAACCCTGACCAGTAGAAGTGGTGATGGTCACGGTATATTAGGTTCAGACATTATGACTAAGCGTGGCTATATCATTGACTATGGCAACAATTGCATTTGGCGTAATCCTCAGAGTAAAGATAAGCTTGTGGAGATTTTTGATGTACATGCGATCGAAAAGGCAGAGGATTATGACTTACATCCCTTGTTATCGCTGGCAGATTCTGAATGATCAGAACTACTGGATCAGGACAGAGCTGGTTTTGTTCATTCAAAGCAGGATTGCGGCTGTGTTGATACTAGTGTGACGGACGTGAAGGTTCACGGAGGTGACCCACCCTCTCTCAGACAGTATAATTATCCAGATGCGGCAAAGCCTTACGTACAGTGTACTGTGGATTCTCTGTTAGAACAGAGTATTAACAGGCCTTGCGTTTTCAAATAAAGCTTTATTGAGAGATTTCACAAATCATTACATAGACTTGTTGACATTTCTGTCACAGTAGTTCGATACAGTTAAATCACACATATGTATTCACATTAATGCCATATTTACATCAATTTACCACATATTTACACCTCACATCTCTTCAAAAACTCAATAAAGTCCATGGGTGTTTATTTTTCGTTCTTCTCTTGTCTTTGTAATTCACTCACAACCTGTTTAAAGACCCTCTCAGCGGGGATATGATACTGATTAATAATCAATTTATACCTGGTTTTCCAGATTTTATAGTTAACGGTGCATATAACAAACCAGTAAAAGTATTTGACCTTTTTTGGGGACAAAACAAAAACATTGTCCTTATAAAAACCTTTCTAAAAAGCAAATAGCTGCACATGCTCCACAAATCAAAAATATCATATAGACATGAATAATTAATTGTGGCAAAGAAGACTGGTCTGTTTTTAATAAGAAAAGGTCAAATCCCACCTAAGATGAGTTTGCTGTGGAGAAAGGTACAAAAGGGGCTTGTGTGTGTGTGTTTGCATATTTTAAAGTTTAGATTTTAAATAAAGTTTGATATTTTTTGGCATCTACAAACCCTCTGTCTCTGAAGTTTTATTGTAACTTCAGCTGGAAAGATTGTTTCCATGACATTTTGAGGGCTGAAAAGTGCTGCTTCTAGCCAGAGACCCCTGTAATTGTAAGGATATATTCCACAACCCCCCTACAAGCCATGAGAGTTCTAGTTAAAGGATATGAAACAGACCAGCCTCATAGCATACACACATCACCTATTGATCATGTGGTTTCAGACAGCACTAGACTGCTCAGTGAGGCGACATAACTGCACTGCTGCCACCTAGTGGATACTACTTCTGTCCACCAACTCATTAAATGTCAATAAACTATCATTTGTATGTTTATAATTACATAAACTGTTCAAACACTACTGAACATAAGTATTAGTACTTAGTGTGTATGTAGTCTACTATAACTGTAGCATACATTTCTGTCCCTTAAAAAACATTTTTTTTTAATGTTTTTAAAAGTTGCCCACTTTTTAGTGGATTTTAGGATTATGTTCTTAAAACAAGTTTGCCTTTCATTAATAAAATAAATAAATAAATAAATAAAAAGCTTGTTTTTAAGCATGACACTTCCAGATTCACTCTGGTTAAATAATTACTTTAAATAGAAGACGTGTATTCCCTGTACTTTACAGATTGTTCTGTTTGTGAAGAACAAACACGATCTCATGATGGAAATCATCAGCTTTTGCGTTGAGATTATACTGGGGGGAAATCCTATAAAATAACTCTTTTAGCTATTAGGCTACTACACAGAAGGATTTTTTTTTAATCGCATGTATTCTATATAAAAAATATGTTTTGTGTAATTTAGTTATTTACAGCCAAAGCCTCCAAGAAAATACATCCTAAAGACGTATGTGTTGCCAACAGAGAAGAAGCGCTATGATCGTCCAAACAAAAGCAGTGTAAAAAAACAGATCGTATTGGACGGTAAGCTTTTTGGACAAACACCAGCAATATGCTCCTGTCTGTAAGTGTTTTGACCATATATTGGTGATATCTTTAAAAAGTCATTTTCCTCTCACTCAGGTATTTCTTCTGCCAGAAGGAGTGGGGAAGGTTTCATTTCCCTGGAGAGAAACGTAAAATGCTATACTCGTCCACCCAGGTACCGTTACTCTTTTTGTTTCTTAGAGCATCATGTGACTAAGACACTTGTATTTTCAATCTTCACCAAAAATGTGCATACCAGCCTCTGCCTGTAAGTTACATCCAGATCATTCATATTTGTATGAAGGATTTTTTTTTTAAATTGCACGCATTTATGTAAAAATGAGGTTTTGTGTGTGTAATTTAATTATTTACAGCCAAAGCCTCTGAGAAAATACGTCCCAAACACGTACGCGGTGCCGACAGAGAAGAAGTGCTATGATTTAACTTGGGAAATCCGACATGATTTGACAAACGGCATAATTCCTGCAAAAATAACCTATATGAAACATGACATAAGCATCTGACTTTAACGTCCATGTCACATGCATTTTTAAGGTTTTGATCTAATAATGCAGGTAGGCTGCACGATTATGGCCAAAATGATCATCACGATTATTTTGATCAATATTGAGATCTCAATTATTTATAACGATTATTCATTGATTTTAGGGACAACATTTTTATTGCACTTTCACATTGAAATAAACAGACCGCTGCTTTCACCTCCATGTTGTGCTACATTCCTGCTAATGTTCAAGTCTTTAACAGTGTTTACAGGAGGAGAGATGCAAGACAATTTCTTTTAAAGCCAAAAATTACAAAAAATTTATTTAGGAGCACAATTGAAGTTTAGGGTTTTTTGTTTTGTTTTTGTAAACATTTTTTTTTATTTTTATAGAGATGGTAACATTAATGTGCCACAATATAAGTAAATATAAGTAGGCATGAGAAAACTTGAGCTGGTCATTTATGACAGACTTTAGGAACATAGTGTGAGCCATGACACGTTAATTTACCTTCTGATAAACGAAATGTAATATTTTGAGTTAATTCTACAGACTGTATGCAAAAAACAACAAACTTCCCCTAAAACACCTGCTCCTCTTAAATATATTTAAAGCTACACTTTTAGACATTTTCCACTGTCATGGTTCTGGGCTGGAGTCAGTTCTCGACCCGCTCTGTGTGTATTGTGTAGATATCTGAATAATCTCATATAGGATGTGATTGGGTGAGTTCATTTATCCCAATTGTAATATATTTATATCATTTTTAATATAATATTTAAAATGAATATTTATTATTTATTTAAAATAAATAAACACCCAATATACACCCATTTTTAAAAATAAAATAATAATTTTTAATATAATAAATATTCATTTATTCGTTCATTTCATAGATGGGGTTTTAATCTGATTTTAAAGACAAATGTGTACATAAACTTCATTATAATGTACCAATATAGGACACTTTTGCAAATGTTTATACCCCATCTAATCCAGCCTTTATATCATGCAAACACACAAAACTTTACCTTTTCAAACTTCACACTTTTCATTTAATAGGTTATTTTTAAGAAGGTCACCGAACTGATCCGTCCCAATGCAGGGCCTTCCCCACCTTCACAGACCATACAAAACTAGTGTAGAATCTTTGATTTCACAGGTGTCTGCATACCTTATTCTGTAGTTGGCCAAGGTTGTCTGGTCTGGATGGCGGAGCTGCATTAGTACATTTGGGAGGCCTCTCCTTATCTCCTACCAGTCTAAAGACTCCCCCCCTTTTCCCCCTGCACCTCTCTCTCTTCTCTGAGCCATGGGTAAGTACAAACTGTTCCTTATCTATCCTCCTTGATGCTCTCTGTCCAGCCCTATGTGTATTTTATTTAAGTATTTAAGTATTATTTTATCCCTCAATTTTTATATGTAAGATCTAAAACCCATCAACCCTGGTTCTTCTAAACAAAACCCTGGGCCATCCTTTAAGAGGAAGATGGCCAAGTTTTTCACAGACCCACTTCACCCGGTCCCTTCTCAAACGGCATAAAGTAGATTCTGTCAATCAGAAACGTTTAACCGTGTTGCCCTTCAGTAAAAAGAGAACGGAGGCCTCTACACGACACGCATCGCTACTCCCCCAAAAGAGGAACCAACCATCCACCAAAACTTCTATTTCGGTGCCCTGCCTGAAGAAAAGAATTTGGATGCGGCTATCCAACATGCTACAGGGAAGTCTTATGGTACACAAACTCCCCGATTTCTACTGCTACTAAAGGCACTCAGCCTTCTCCAATCCCTTGGGCCGTGAACCAGAAAACCATGCACCACCCAATTTCTTATGTAAAACCCAATATTGTTTAAAAAATTCTTTAGTGTGTTTACTTAAACTAGATAAAGTTTTCTAAAAAATCTTCTCCATGTTCGTGCGAGTGTGTGTGTGAGTGTCTATTGTACATATGCATGACTCTTCTTATCTATTCCTGCAGGCTCACCCTGCGCAGCCCCTTCGTACTTAGTTTTTCAGCTCTAAAAACAGGAGGGTCTTTTCCCTTTTCTTAATGTCTCCATTTATATTTTAATCTAATATAATTTCACAACACTGTGCATTGTGATTAATTATGAATTAGTATGAATATCATCTCACCCATTTCGATTGTGCTAGCTAGCTAACTGGCGATTGCAGGTGCATTTTATCCAAACTATTCCTCCAGGGAACTGTGGACGAGGAGCTCGCCTCCAAGGAACTCTATGGAAACGACCCCAGGACCACTGTAGTGGTAATCTCCCTCCATTTGCATTCCTCTACTATAAACAGCTCCAGTCTCTCTTCAGACACTGTGGTTAAGTCAAATCCATCTCCTTTGACAGCTCCAGGTGTGTGTGACACCACTGTGTGTGTGTGTGTGTGTGTGTGTGTTTAATTGTGATGTTCTATAAATATGTATTGTGGGTCTGTGTGTATCAGGGCCTATGTAGAGGTTCTACAGCTCGTCAACGGCAGGTTCTGGTCTATTTATATCTATTCCCAGAGGTCTATTTATATCTATTCCCAGAGGTCTATTTATATCTATTTATATCTATTTATATCTATTCCCAGAGGTCTATTTATATCTACTCCCAGAGGTCTATTTATATCTATTCATATCTATTTATATCTATTCCCAGAGGTCTATTTATATCTATTTATATCTATTTATATCTATTCCCAGAGGTCTATTTATATCTACTCCCAGAGGTTTATTTATATCTATTCCCAGAGGTCTATTTATATCTATTCCAGAGGTCTATTTATATCTATTCCCAGAGGTCTATTTATATCTATTCCCAGAGGTCTATTTATATCTATTTATATCTATTGATATCTATTCCCAGAGGTCTATTTATATCTATTTATATCTATTCCCAGAGGTCAATTTATATCTACTCCCAGAGGTCTATTTATATCTATTCCCAGAGGTCTATTTATATCTATTCCCAGAGGTATATTTATATCTATTTATATCTATTCCCAGAGGTCTATTTATATCTATTTCCAGAGGTCTATTTATATCTATTCCCAGAGGTCTATTTATATCTATTCCCAGAGGTCTATTTATATCTATTCCCAGAGGTCTATTTATATCTATTTATATCTATTGATATCTATTCCCAGAGGTCTATTTATATCTATTTATATCTATTCCCAGAGGTCAATTTATATCTATTCTCAGAGGTCTATTTATATCTACTCCCAGAGGTCTATTTATATCTATTCCCAGAGGTCTATTTATATCTATTCATATCTATTTATATCTATTCCCAGAGGTCTATTTATATCTATTTATATCTATTTATATCTATTCCCAGAGGTCTATTTATATCTATTCCCAGAGGTATATTTATATCTATTTATATCTATTCCCAGAGGTCTATTTATATGTATTCCCAGAGGTCTATTTATATCTATTCCCAGAGGTCTATTTATATTTATTTATATCTATTCCCAGAGGTCTATTTATATCTATTTCCAGAGGTCTATTTATATCTATTCATATCTATTCTCAGAGGTCTATTTATGTCTACTCCCAGAGGTCTATTTATATCTATTCCCAGAGGTCTATTTATATCTATTCCCAGAGGTCTATTTATATCTAATCCCAGAGGTCTATTTATATCTATTCCCAGAGGTCTATTTATATCTATTCCCAGAGGTCTATTTATATCTATTCCCAGAGGTCTATTTATATCTATTCATATCTATTTATATCTATTCCCAGAGGTCTATTTATATCTATTTATATCTATTTATATCTATTCCCAGAGGTCTATTCATATCTACTCCGAGAGGTCTATTTATATCTATTCCCAGAGGTCTATTTATATCTATTCCCAGAGGTATATTTATATCTATTTATATCTATTCCCAGAGGTCTATTTATATCTATTCCCAGAGGTCTATTTATATCTATTTATATCTATTACCAGAGGTCTATTTATATCTATTCCCAGAGGTCTATTTATATCTATTCCCAGAGGTCTATTTATATCTATTCCCAGAGGTCTATTTATATCTATTTATATCTATTCCCAGAGGTCTATTTATATCTATTTCCAGAGGTCTATTTATATCTATTCATATCTATTCTCAGAGGTCTATTTATATCTACTCCCAGAGGTCTATTTATATCTATTTATATCTATTCCCAGAGGTCTATTTATATCTATTCCCAGAGGTCTATTTATATCTATTCCCAGAGGTCTATTTATATCTATTCATATCTATTCTCAGAGGTCTATTTATATCTATTCCCAGAGGTCTATTTATATCTATTCATATCTATTCCCAGAGCTCTATTTATATCTATTCCCAGAGGTCTATTTATATCTATTCCCAGAGGTCTATTTATATCTATTCATATCTATTCTCAGAGGTCTATTTATATCTATTCCCAGAGGCCTATTTATATCTATTTATATCTATTCCCAGAGGTCTATTTATATATATTTATATCTATTCCCAGAGGTCTATTTATATCTATTCATATCTATTCTCAGAGGTCTATTTATATCTATTCCCAGAGGTCTATTTATATCTATTTATATCTATTCCCAGAGGTCTATTTATATCTATTTATATCTATTCCCAGAGGTCTATTTATATCTATTTATATCTATTCCCAGAGGTCTATTTATATCTATTTATATCTATTCCCAGAGGTCTATTTATATCTATTCATATCTATTCTCAGATGTCTATTTATATCTATTTATATCTATTCTCAGAGGTCTATTTATATATATTTATATCTATTCCCAGAGGTCTATTTATATCTATTCCCAGAGGTCTATTTATATCTATTTATATCTATTCCCAGAGGTCTATTTATATCTATTTATATCTATTCCCAGAGGTCTATTTATATCTATTTATATCTATTCCCAGAGGTCTATTTATATCTATTTATATCTATTCCCAGAGGTCTATTTATATCTATTTATATCTATTCCCAGAGGTCTATTTATATCTATTCATATCTATTCTTAGAGGTCTATTTATATCTATTTATATCTATTCCCAGAGGTCTATT
Source organism: Ameiurus melas (assembly GCA_012411365.1). NCBI lineage: Eukaryota > Metazoa > Chordata > Actinopteri > Siluriformes > Ictaluridae > Ameiurus > Ameiurus melas. Next base: position 24,580,602 of record CM022754.1, on the reverse strand, counting down.
TATATCTACTCCCAGAGGCCTATTTATATCTATTCATATCTATTCCCAGAGGTCTATTTATATCTATTTATATCTATTCCCAGAGGTCTATTTATATCTATTTATATCTATTCCCAGAGGTCTATTTATATCTATTCCCAGAGGTCTATTTATATCTATTCATATCTATTCTCAGAGGTCTATTTATATATATTTATATCTATTCCCAGAGGTCTATTTATATCTATTCCCATAGGTCTATTTATATCTATTTATATCTATTCCCAGAGGTCTATTTATATCTACTCCCAGAGGCCTATTTATATCTATTTATATCTATTCCCAGAGGTCTATTTATATCTATTCATATCTATTCTCAGAGGTCTATTTATATCTATTTATATCTATTTATATCTATTCCCAGAGGTCTGTTTATATCTACTCCCAGAGGTCTATTTATATCTATTTATATCTATTCCCAGAGGTCTATTTATATCTATTCCCAGGGGTCTATTCTGTCCTGCTTTATTCTATCCTGTATTATCCATTATATTATCCGAGATATTTGAATTTTGAATGTTCCAAACGAAAACGTATTTCAATCTGTTTTATCTTTGGCCAGATTGGTTTATAGGTAAACATTCACTCTTTGGTAGGTTCAGTTTATTCCCTGAGAATTTCCCCAAAGTCATTTAATACACACACTATCTCCAAAATAGATGCAATTGGATCTGTAACATAAAGTAGTAAGTCGTCAGCATACAGTGCTAGTTTATGTTCAATTCCATTGTGAACTATACCCTGAAATACAGGAAGAGTTCTAAGCATCATTGAGAGGCTCAATCACTATGGCTAAAAGTAACGGAGACAGAGGACATCCCTGGTGCGTACCCCGTGACAAAGTAAAATAATCAGATTTAGCATCGCTGGTACGTATGGAAGCCTGCGGTTCCACATATAACAAACGGATCCATGATACCAATCCCTCCCCAAAGCCGAACCTCCTTAGCACTATGAAAAGATACTCCCATTCGATCCTATCAAACACCTTTTCTGCGCCCAAAGAGATGACCACTTCAGAGGAGTCGCTGTTCTGTTCTGAATACAAAATATTAAATAGAGTACGAATATTAGAAAAGGAATGCCGTCCTTTTTACAAATCCGGTTTGCTCCTCTGAAATAATGCCAGGGAGAATCCCTCCAGACCGAGAGGCCAAAAGTTTGGCTAAAATCTTGACGCCAACATTGAGGGAGGCTAATAGGTCTGTACGAATTACACAATGATGGGTCCTTCCCATCTTTGAGCAATAGAGTTATGGTTGCTTGTCTTAGTGTTTGTGGCAACGTCCCTAGTTCTAAAGACTCCTTGAATACAGCCAGGAGTAATGGGCCCAACGCAACATGGAATTTCTTATAAAATTCAGAAGGAAACCCGTCCGGGCCAGGTGATTTCCTGGATTGTAATGAATTGATTGAGCGAACGATCTCATCTAAGGTGATGGGACTGTCAAGTTCAGATGCCAATAGCGGGTGAATTCTGGGAAAATCAATATTTCTAAAGAAATGGTCCATGTTACCGGAATTGTCAGGAGGCCCAGCTGTGTATAAGGAGGAGTAAAAACTTTTAAAAGTCTAATTAATTTCCACAGGATCCGAGGTTAATACACCACTGGACTGCATAATCTGAGAAATGGAACGTGAAGCGGCGCGGCTACACAGTTGGTGAGCCAACAACCGACCGACCTTATCGCCATATCTATAGTAATTGCCACGCGTATGTAACAACAGTCGATAACAAATCAAACTCCGCCTGCAAGTTAAGTCTTTGTTTATGCAGCTCAGGGGTCGGGTTGAGAGCATATTGGTCGTCAATGGCCTGAATATTATCAGATAACTCTTTTTTCTTATTCTTGCGTTGTATTAGCATAAGCAGAAAAAGAGATTATCTGTCCCCTTAAGAAGGCCTTTAGAGTTTCCCAAAGTAAAGAGTAAGAGAGAGAATCAGTTTGATTAGTAAGAAGAAAATCATCTATCGAAGTAGAGATATACTTGGGTCACGCTGAATCGGATAAAAGTAGAGAATTAAGCCTCCATGGTGGACGAAAGGCGCGATGTGAAGGTAGAACAATGTCAGGAATTAGAGTAGCGTGGTCTGAAATAACGATTGGTAGATATTCAGAGTTTACAACCTGAGAAATTAGAGAATCATTAATAAAAAAGTAATCAATGCGAGAAAAAGATTTGTACATGAGAAAAAAAAATAATATTTCCTCACTGTAGGGTTTAAATACCTCCACGGATCAATCTAACCATTCTGAACTAACTCAGAATACTTTGCCATCACAGAGGGAGCATTTGCAACAACGCTAGATTTGTCCAAAGCTGGGTCAATAACACAGTTCAAATCTCCCACAATTATCGAGAAATGTGTGTTCAAAGCAGGAAGTTTTGACAACAAATTCTGAGCAATAGGAACCTTATCAAAGTTTTGGAGCATATACATTCACCAAAACTACTGGCGTCTGTGAAATTTTCCCTTCTACAATCCCACACACACACACACACAACACCACCAACCCCCAGATGTACACGGAAACTGATATAGTTGCCCACGTGCACAGTCCTACAGTCACATGACAGGTATTAATAAATCGGTTAACAGTCATGTAGACAGATTAAGATGGAGGATATAGTTCATTAAACCATCGTTGTGCTTTTTGGGGATAGTCAAATTGCAGCTTCTCGTCACCGAGGTCCACCCGGAGGCGAGCAGGGTATCTGAGAGAAGACCGCACATTTCTCTCACACAGGCTGTTTCTCACCGCAGAGAAGGCCGCCCTCCTCTTAGTGTTGTCTTTCCGATGCCATAACTCCTTTCTGGTTAGAATTGTAAACCAATTAATTGAACACGAAGGCACTAAATGCCTCTGAAAAGACAGAAAAGATTCAGGTTGTGAAAGCGTATATATATATACGTACACATGTATATTTTGTGTGTGCGTGACGTGTTGATAGCATTTTGCTTCCGTTCTTGCAGTTTTGTAAAGGTCGAGTATACGGACGCTCCGATCACAGGTTTGATCTCGTATAACTCGTATCTTTAACTCTGCAATTACACGGTTTTAAAATAAACTAGAACGCTGTTTATTAAGCCATTTAGATAAAATGACTCATCGTCAACGCTGTACGAAACAATCCCAATAAAATCTTGGACAAATTCTGTAATAAATTAATGCGAGTTCTCTGTTTTTGCTCACATGATGCGGATCCTCTAATGATAATCGTGCGATTAAAGAAAATGAGCTCATCCTCAATCCTTCCATCATCAATCAGCATGATCCGGGGTTGTGTAGAAAGCGGGCTTGTATGAACACGTGTGTGTGTGTGTGTGTGTGTGTGTGAGACTTTTACCTGCCAGCTGTAACACACATGGCAGAGTTTGTAGGTGAGTCTCTGCATGTGGTCTGGTTTGAGCCATGCTGTCGTATGGATGAACACACACCTAGGGTCACGTGACTTCGGCGTCGATGACTGTTCCGGGAGGAGGGTTGCTCAGTCTGGGGTCGAGGAGAGTGAAGAATCTGGAAGAGCTGCGTTTCTTCACCACCAACACGGTCAGTTTGGGCTGTAAACAGAAACACTGACGACTGAGAGAAAACCCAACACGTGTGTGTCAAATCTGTTCTATCGAGACGTGTCGAGTCTCACGCGTAATCTTCACCCATGGCCTTGATGGACTGCATGAACTGAGGCACTTCGTACTCGACTACGCTCAGCAGCACGCCGTCTCGGTACACCACGATGCGTGACGGCAAACATTTGTTGTATTTGAAGCAGGATCAGTGCAGCTGAGGAAAAGAAATCAAAACAAAAAGCGATGTCTGAACGCACTTCTTAACTGAAGTGACTCTAAACTCTAAAATCGCTCGCTTTTTCTCCCACGTTCCGTAAGACTGCAGTGTAACGAGGTCATTTATGAGCATGATGTTCCTCGCAGAGTGCATTACATACCCTGCACATCGGTATGGATCAATTTCCTGCAGCAGTGTCGTGGTAGCAGTTGATACCAACATCAGGTGCAGCAGTTCATCTGCAAGAAGATCTTTGTGGCTATGGTCATGAGGGTCTGAGGTCTGCTGAGGGTGCGAGCCACCACACACTGGCTTGGAGTGGGACAGTCCACACACAGGTACCTCTTCACACAAGCGTATTTCTCCTTACGGTTGGTTGACAGGATCACAACCACATTACACACATGATTTAAAGTGAGTGCTTGAGAACAAGAAGTAATGGTAATCTGTAGACTGAGGCTGTTAATCTGAATTATTCCTGTGCCGTATGCTTAGACCCATAAAAGGATATACTGTGGCAAAAATCACATAGAAGCAGTTGCACTACACTGCGTGTGTCACATCACAAAAGGTGAAACAACTTTAACAATGAAAGTCAAACAGCAATATCCTTAAACATTCCATTTTGAAATAAATAAATAAACCGTTTCAGTTGACTTATTTACTAGAAGTGTCATGACTAGCTTTTATTTTCCTTAATCGAAAGCTTGAGTATCAGCCGATACCCATCCGATAGTTTTCTTTAAGATCTACAACGCTCATTATTTGAACTGAAGCACTCGCTTTACCATTAAAATTTCATACAAAATCCCATACATAACGTATGACTAGAATAAATCCAGTCCTAGTGAAAGAACAGTCTCGTCTCTTTCTCATGCATCAGTTATATGATTTGAGTTCTGTTATCTCTGATAGCAGCAAAAATAAATAAATAAATAAAATGGTGGATCAGGTCCTGGATCAGTGCCATCTATATTATTCACCCATAGTAATGTAGGTTTTTCCTTCCAATCATATATTTCATCTCACATTCAAGCAGTTATCTAATCAGCCAATCGTGTGCCAGCAGCAGAGTGCATAAAGTCATGCAGGTGCAGGTCAAGAGCTTCAGTTAACGTGTACATCAAACAACCGTGGCGTGGTTACTGGTACCAAATGGGCTGGTTTGAGTATTTCAGAAATAAGGCGTTTCCATCCAAACACAACTGTTGCTCACTCAGTGTTTTTGCACCATTCTTAGTAAACTCTACAGACTGTTCTGTGTGAAAAGCCCAGGAGATCAGCAATTTCTGAAATACTCAATCTGACATGAACAACCATGCCACGGTAAAGGTCACAGATCACAATTTTCACCCATTGTGATGCTTGACGTGAATGTTAACTCAGGTTCTTTTCATGCATCGTGCTGCTGCCCCATGACTGAATAACTACATGAATGTGAGGGTGTTTCTAATAAAAGGGACAGCGAGTGCATTACTTATTCATTCAAATAATGAATATAATGGTCGTTACGTTACTAGTCACATGTACGGTTTTTCTAAGCAATACAATACATTTTCTAGAATAACCCCTGAACAGTACGGATTCTAACCTGAACATATTCAGCACAGTAATATACTTTAATATTTGAATCCTAAACAAACTACATGGTCACACTTGATTCTACCCAGTGTGTGAGACCCACCATCTGAACCTGCTGCCCCACGTTCTGCTGCAGAGCTCTCAGCAGAGCTCTCAGCAGAGCCTCCTGTCGATCAACGTACTCGATCCTGCACACAGAAAAAAATGAAGTGGGGGATAAAATGTGTTAATGCTGTAATTCAGACATGATCCTTGTTCAGCAGGGCTCTGGTTCAAATAAAACACTACACACAGTAACCACTGCCTCCGCTATGAAGGAAAGAAAAGCTGTCGAGAAGCTCTTCATTTTAGCGCGTGTGGTTTGGAAAACACGTTTATTTGCAGAGACCATTGAAACGTTTGTGCCTAACTCGCGGACTGCAGCTGAATACGGTCAATATTAGAGAAAGGTCTGCACTACCGAACTGACGATGACCGCTTTAATAATTTGAAATTAACAGTGCTACACAATAGCGTCCCTTTCATGAAGCTCACGAGGAGTGAGTTTTAAAAAGGAGCCCAGGACACAGTGATGGCACAGGCTACAATTTCTTTCTAAACACTGGACAAGTGTGTTGTCTCACATTCCCGGCCTCTGAAGGCGGATGCCCACAGGGCCCCGACACTTTGTTGAGGGTCTGCAGCAGTGAGTGAGCGACGTCAGCATTACGGTGTGTATAGAACAGCAGCCAGTTCTCCAGAGACATGCTGGTCATCAGAGGAAGACCTCGCATCTCTTTAGACCAATCCGCGTCCTATGGGTTGTACTCGTACTGCACACAGACACACACACACACACACACACTCCACTCAGCAAGAGTGAGACACGTGTGTCGTACAGTTCTGTTTTCTCTGTGTTCTGTGGTCCCCTTTACTGCTCTGCGCTCCTGTAGGATCCTCTCAGCAGGAAGAACTCTTCCAGTCAGATACAGCAGCTTGTTCTCAAAGCTTAGACCCCATGTGCTGAGCGTAGTCTGAACACTGGCATTCCTGGAAGAGATTCACTGAAAAATTCAGCACTGTAAATTGGTATAACGTTCACTTCAAAGATCCTTCAAATCAAAAAGGCTTTTAAGATCATGAGAAACATTCCGTCTGTGTCCACAAACTTTTGATCAGCAGAGTATATTACTATTAAATGTGTTTATTAAACTTAAGAATGTTATAATCAGAAAAACCATCATGCTATACTATATGTTCAGCGTCTCGTGTTGCCCGGGATAGTCTCTAAAGTAAATACACATCCCTTATATGCATGCTACAAATGGTTTATTTTGTAAAAGTTGTCTCTGGCTTATACGTTAAGGACAAAATTCTAAATGTATAAGTTTCTGTAAAGCTGCTCTGTGACAGTGTCTGCTGTTAAACACACTATACAGACAAAAGCAGAATTGAATTAATAACGCAGTCGCTTTTATCCAGTACCTGCTCATGTTGTTGATGGATCTGTTGGGCGTTCTCCCGCTGTTCTGGGGTCAGTCTGGTGTGAGTGGAAAGATCCCTCATAATGTTAAAGTCGTATGCGCATCTTATCAGTCAGACCTGAGCAAGTTACAACAATTAGTGCAATAAGAAGCAGACAATGTTTAAGCGCTGTTTCTCCCGCTGTGAAGGAGACCTGTGAGGAAGAAAAAAACGGGGGGAAAAGAAAAACGGGGGGGGGGGGCCCCCCCCCCCTGCTATAAAATAAAAAAAAAAAAAGCTCAACGTTTGACCGGTAGCATATGTTTTCAATGCAAGTGCTAGAGTATAGGTGTGCTGGGTTATATCTTATATAGGTTTATAAGGTTAAACAGGTGTCTATATGCAGTGGTTGTCATGAAATATACAGGAACTGGACTCTGCACACACTGCAGTACACAAGAGAGGGTAAAACACATTCTGTTAGACTGCAGAAGGTATGAGGGAGGAAAGAACTGAGCCAGAGATGCAGATTGGAAAACCAAACATGACACTAGAGAACTTGCTGGGGAAAACATCTGGGAAAATGCACCGCCCCTAATAAACTATATAAAAATATGGGAGAAGTGAGAGACCTTATTAATCCAGTAGGAATATCTAGTATATAATTGTCTCTTTATTTTGTTTTTATTTATGTAGTATTGTTTTGGTATTATTATTTTTTTTTCCATTTTTTTTCAGCCAATCAACTGCCCACACTCCAGTCCAGTAGGTGGCAGTAATGCACCTTTTATTTTTTTTTTACCTTTTTTACAGAGAAGACTGGAGAGGATACAAGGGCATCACAACCTCAGCAGCCTGAGCAGCTTTTGTCTACGTGTCCATGCTGATCAATTCTTTTCTATGTCTTACAGATGACGACGACAACAATTCTCTCCCCCTACGACACACCAAGAGCCCTCGTCCCCACTACCAACGCTACCTCCGCACTCTGCTACCGGCCTACACCACTCTGCCCGCCCACACCACTCTGCCGGCCCACAGTGACCACACTCCTCTCCAACACCTTTCTACCAGACTGCTGCCCCAGGACAGAGTGTCCCATGACCCTCCTGCACGCCCATTCTACTAAATAAAAGCTCTCTTAACCAGTCTCACTCGGTCTGTGTTCCACCTGCCGCTGCTGCTACACAATAAAACATTCAACCTTTCGTTCTTGAGAGGTCAAAAACAAAAAACAAAACAATAAAGGGCCTTGAGCTCTGAAACATGAAACTGCTGTGACCTTATTCATTTTTGGATCAATTCCACATACTAATCGAATCATCTGCTGGTTTTAACAACTATAAAGTCATTAGAATTCCTACAAACATTCAACCACTGCTTCTTGAGATATTGCATTAATGAGAACCTTAGATGGATGGACAGACTTAGTGGTGGAGGCATAAAAAAATATCTAAAAAGGCTGCATAAATACTAAAGTCAGACACACTTATCTAACGTTATGGGGTGTAGTAATGACCAACTAGTGTTATCTGCTTAGTAAATCTGAGAAAGTTATGTTTTAATAACTTTCCTGTCCCATTGTGTGAAATCCTGTAAATACAAATGAAATGTGCAGCTTTCATTACTAAGAACTCCAACAATGTAACCAGTATGTACGTCTGCATTACTTAATGCAAAAAATATAATAAGTGGACAAACCAGTGCATGTATCTACCAAAATTATACCAGGAGGACATATGTATACGTATATGCCATATAGGTATGCTGACTTATATGTACACTTATATGCCATATAGGTATGATGACATATGTACACTTATATGCCATATAGGTATGCTGACTTGAGGGCTTAGCTTTAAAACGTTCGCTTTGAGGATGTAATCTGCTAATTGGCAAAGGTTCACTAGCTAATTAGGTTAATTACGTGTTCTGAAACCACACTGCATTCAGCGCACTGAGCATTCTGTAACCAAGAAAATACTTGTACAAGTAAATACAGAGAGTTTGTTTAAAACGTTTTTTTTTACCAGACAACGTGTACGGCAAGCCACAATTATGCCCTGCCCCTGTAGCGTCCATTACGGTGCTTTTTCACCGCGCACTTTGCTTCCTTCACTGATGGAAAGCTCCGGCTCTTTCACGCACACACACGCACACACACACACACAATTACAGAGTGAAAGGAACAGAAATGGTTAGGAGGTTTTTTCGTGGTTTCCGGTGGTTAATAATTAAATTTCACTGTCTCAGTGTCACTGATCAGATTCCGAGCCAGGAAAGTTCCCACCATCTGAAACACACACTCACACACACACACACACACACACACGCTATTACATACCATACACTGAACTCACAATACACCCACATGTCATTACATGATGACACTACAAACACTTTACATACATGTACCTACAGTACAGTGAGATGTGCGTGTGTACCTGTAACAGTGAGATGACTATAAACACTCCTGCTACGATGTAGATGTTACGCGGCAGCCATTCTTCTAGAGCAGCAACACAGCCTTTTACATAGATCACACTTGGCCAATTCTGCTGACACACACACACACACACACACACGTCCTGTTATTACAGTTAGATTATTGCCCTCAGTATAAAAGGCGCTAGTCTCCGCGCCTCGTGTATAAAAGGCGCAAGTCTCCGTGCCTCGTGTTGCTTTATGCTAGCTGTGAGCTGTAAGCTAACGGCTAAGGTGTTTAACTTTGTTAATAAGTTGTGTATATATTAACTGATAAAAACGGGATATTTAATGCTATTCTGTACTTAGGACTGTTACCACTGGTGAGTGGAGTAGCTCCGTTGAGATGTATGTTTAATTATATTTTATGTCAAATGTTAAAATAAGTGTATTTTGAATGTGGTTCTGAGTTATTTATATTAACTCCTGTTACGCAGACCATGTTAGCTGTTAATTAATTTTATGTGACCTATTTCATATAAGTCAGGTTTTAATGTTGAGTTCAGATGTTGATTGACCGCGGATACGGTGGAGTCTGACCCGTATGCAAAGATTCTGGGTAACCTCAGAGAAATTGTTCCAGTAATGGATGGCGAGCCAACCCCACTTGATCTCGAACCTGATTGCAGCTAGGAGGTTGCAGTTTCAGCACACGTCCGAGAGCTCTGATTAGTTTTTCCCTTGGCCCAAGGGATCAGGTAGAACTGTGTGCATATTGACACTTGTTTCCTTTGGAGGAGGACACTCAGACTGCACTGACTCGGTACTCTGTAAACCATGGGACTGTGGACTCTGTCTCACCACGACCCGAGTTTAGTCAAGTTAGTTGTTCAGGGTGATCTGATTTGAGTATCACATTATTGAAGGAAGTTGTGTTAACTTAATAATTGTTTAGTGTACAAACACTGTGTTCTTCTGATAACTGTTTAGGATATAAGTTTGGTATTCTAAAATTGTATTTATTTCATGTATTTTATTTCCTTACTGTTGTATTTTTTCCTATTGGGTATTTTATGCAATATACAAAGTTAACTTAAATTGTGTATTTGGTGTATTATTATCGTCATCCAACTCGTGGCTCCAGCGAGTGAACCTATAGTCTTTTGATCTGGCCCAATTCCGACCATCTTACTTACTCATAAGTCATCACATGCTGTAATACCCTATTACGCGACCCGCCCTCAACGAGCGGGTTACATCAGGGTTTCATTGTGTGACTGCTCCAAGAGGAAATCCCAATGGGAATATCCCCCCACCCTCCAATTCTCCCTGATACAGAGTTGGAATCGACACAGGCAGTGCCTTCCCAGCCAATGCTTGCATATCCCGCACCATGATACGCTAATGCAGGGCCAATCCATAAACATTCCCTTTAACAATGTCTGAAATGCCAGTTAATTTGTCCCTAAAGTAAGTAGATGATTGACACAAGGATTGGTTGCCTCTATTCTCTGTTTTTGTACCTTGAATATCCACTTGAATACTCACAGGCATGCTGTACATCCCAGCTCGGTCTGGTGAACCCTGTTGTATGCCAGGAACCTGGCCCGGCTCCCTGACCTCCACCATTTGGCATTGGCTCTGGCAATACCCGGATTTCTCTGAATGGCAGCACACGAACCCACACCTTAGCCTTAAACTCATGAACACTGAGAGTCTGACCTGTGTGGTAATAGAGAGAGGAGTAGTTCAGTTTAGTTTAGTTTATTGATTTATAAAGCACATTTAAAACAATAGTTGTTGAAACCACAGTGCTGTACAACAAATATAAATCAGAATTAAAACAAATTAAAAGAGTAAACAATGCTGATTGGTGTTTCTAAAGTGTCCGTAGTGTATGAATGGATGTGTGAGTGTGTATGTGATTGTGCCCTGCAATGGCCTGGCACCGCCTTGAGCCAGATGCTCACTGGGATAGACTCCAGGTTCCCCGTGACCCTGAAAAGGAGTAAGCAGTAGAAGATGGATGGATGGATGGATGGATAAAAGAGTAAGCAAAACCAAAAAAAAGAACAATAAAAAATGTACATCCTCAATTAAAACATAAAAAATACAAATGGGTATCCAAGAAGATTTAAACACAGAAACGGAAGATCTAATGTGAAGAGGAAGAATATTAAAAAGCCTAGGAGTAGCTAGCGAGAAAGCCCGGTCCTGCCTTAGCCTTAAAAACGAATACAGGGAGAGAGAGAATTGAAAGGGTCAAGAAGGAGGATTATAGAGGAAACCAAAGACAGAGAAACAGGGAAGGGAAACATGCCCCTATTTCCAAGGAGCAGGAAAAGGAAAAGGGGTACGGTAGATGAAAAGAGAAGAGACAGAGGGGAAAGAGAAACAGAGGAGCTGCATGTGACACCATGTGATCCTCTGCCAGTTGGACTGCCCCCATTAACTTTGCCATGGCAGTAGAACCATTCTATTATCCTGGAAGCAGTCAGGTGATGAACTACTCAGAACCACCAGGTTCACAAATTCATCAGCTTCACTTTCTCAGCCAACAATCACCTTCGACTGGTGTCTGATCTCGTTCTGAGTCAGTGATTGGTGTCACTGATAGTTATATTTGGTGGTGTAGCCAACTTGCTGCAGGATCTCTCTTTTGATCCAAGTACTCTAGCAGATTAGTGAGGAGCAACTGTTGGGTTGCGACTGGACTTTCTCCCTGACAATAGGGGAAACAGAAGGATCTCCTACTGTGCATCATCACATACTCAAAGTACTCACAGAATGTTTTGGAATCATCCTGTGGTGCCATGTTCATCACAATGATATGGGCCATGGGTGCTGTAGCCACCACAGCTGCCACAGGAGTACTACAGGGTGGGACCAAGCTCGGACCTGACAACAACCCCGTCAATCTTTAGTCTCCACCCAGAGGATAATCTCAACACAATGTTGTTGTTTAGCCTGCAGGTTAGGGATGGTCTGGTGTTGAGGTTTGTGGAGGCCAGTGAGAGTCTTTATGATCTCTCAAGGGTCAAGGCCACGAGATGCAGTCTTTGGAGGGCATGACTGAGTTGACACTTTTTTGTTACATGGCACACTTTTAAGTATCCACACAAACACACTTTTCTACTTTCAGTTCCACTTGGTTTAGCTGTCCTTGGCCACCCACTGTACCTGTGTGTGTGTGTGTGTGTGTGTGTGTGTGTGTGTGTGTGTGTGTGTGTGTGTGTGTGTTTTTTTTCACTGCAAGACACACAAATGCAAATAGAGTCATGTTACTGACACACAGGTGTATGTTCTTTCATGGAATTACTCCGTCCTACTCCTGGACTCCACTCTCTCATCACAAATGCTGCTTAATGGTACCTACCCCGCACACTCATCTTAATGATATCTGTGAAAGGAGAAGAGTATGACCTGTATGTATGACCACTATAGGTGCATCTCAAAAAATTTGAATATTGTGGAAAAGTAATTTTTTTTTCTGTAATTTAATTCAAAAAGTGGAACTTTCATATATTCTAGATTCATTACACATAAAGTGAAATATGTCAAGCCTTTTTTTGTTTTAATCTTGATGATTACAGCTTACTGCTCATCGAAATCCAAAATCCAGTATCTCAAAATATTAGAATAAAGAATTTATAATATAGAAATGTCAACCTTCTGAACAGTATGTTAATTTATGCATCAATACTTGGTCAGGGATCCTTTTGCATGAATTACTGCATCAGTGCAGCATGAAATCAACCTATGGCACTGCATAGCTGTTATATAGCGGCCTTCAGCTTGTCTGTATTGTTGGGTCTGGTGTCTCTCATTTTCCTACTGGCAATACCGGGTTAGGTGATTAAAAATGTAACAAAATCTTTTTTCAAACTTTTCCACAATATTCACATTTATTTTTAGATGCACCTGTATATGTACTCCTGACTCTCACACCCAAATGTGCTTGTTGAACATCCCATTTTGCAGGTACTTCCCCTGCTCCACTCCTATGGAGAGGCTTTCCACTAGATTTTGGAGCATGGCTGTTAGGTTTGTGTTCATTTAACTACAAAACCATTAGTGAGGTCAGGCACAGATGTTGGGTGAGGAGACCTGGGGTGCAGTCAGCATTCCAGATCATCCCAAAGGTGTTCAGTGCTGTTGAGGTCAGGGCTCTGTGTGCTCCTTTTATGCTCGAACATGTTTGGGTCTTTTAGTTTCAGTGAAGGGAAATTGTAATGCTAGAGCATATGAAGATATTCTGTAGAATTGTGTGCTTCCAACTTTGTGGCAACAGTTTGGAGAAGGAAAATATACAGGGTGTCCCAAAAGTCTCTATACATAGGGGACTATGTTTGCCAGCACCAGGCCTTCCTCAGTGGATGTTTGTGGACATTTCAGTTGGTCCGTAATACTTTTTAACTTTTGACATTGTTAATAAGTTTGGCAACAGTGTTGTGTGTGATGTGCTCACCATTTTTCCTGTTAAAGTCAATTGCAACCTTTTGACAGCATCCAAATCCAGCCATGAGAATGACTTCAATATGTGCTTTTTGTGTCAAAGGCATTCTTAAAGGCTAAATTAAAAACATGTATATAATATAAACTAAGAATGAAAAAGTTTGGAAGACATTTTGCTAAAAAGTGATAATTTCCCCTATGTATGGAGATTTTTGAGACTGCATTGATGTGGAGGTCAGGTGTTCACAAATCTTTGTTCAAATAATGTATATTATGAATTGCACAAACTTATTTCTTCATAATTGAAGTAAAAAAAAAATATGGACACATAAATCCATCCAGCGATCCATTTTATGTACCGCTTATCCTACACAGGGTCATGCATGGGGAGCCTGGAGCCTAATGGACACATTTTCATACATGGACTTAAGGGCAGACTCAATGATGCACCCACATTTCCATATATAGGCTCAAACTTAAAGCTTATTTGGTTTTGATATGACTTAATAATTAGAAGATGTGTAGAGTTTATTATCAATGGCAAAACAAGAATTGGAATTAAGACCCATCTTCTTAAATACTAATGGTCTTTAGTTTCCAACAGTCTAGTTTTGTTATATGGCTTTGTTTGACAAACTTGAGCCAGTGAAGTAAGTTATAAAAACTCTGTATCGTGAGATGAAGGTGCAGGGTTGCCAGTTTGATTAACTGTTATTTAACTAAATCAATCTGAAATGTGGCATTTATTTCTGTGTGAATCAAAGAAACCTGTTCAATCTGGCAATACTGCTGTGGTGGGCTGTGTGTAAATTTCAAAATAAATCTGAATGTATGTACTTTTAGAGCCCTAATGAGCAAGCCAGGCACAACAGTGTCAAAGAAAAACTTGAGGAAGAAACTTTGTGCTTCAGTTATGAATCTTTTAGAAACATTGTGTAAATGTTCATGCAAGCCAGACCAAACTGAAACTTTCCAACTCATTTATAAAAGTATTTATAAAACTGATTTTCTTTGTACTTGCATGCATATTTTGATCTCCCATAAAGTGGCAACAAAGCAAACACAGCTCATTTGCATGTGTTGACAAAGAATTTATTTGGTATTCGCTCGAACAGATAATTTACAAATAAATCAGTTTGTTTTCAGCTTGGTAATGAGGTCTATTGAGAATAACCAGTCTTAAAAAAGAACTCCCACTTCTGGGAGACACTGGATAGTAGGTTTATAAATCATTACAGTACATAGGTGTCATCAACTGAACTATTGGAGCTACAAACATGCAGAGATATTAGGGGGGCTGTTTTGCAATGTTTAAAGGAAAAATAAGGTGTTATGTATTCCAGAGGCATCTCTGCATTAGGACCTGGCCCCTCCACTAGATTGTGGTGGTGTGCAGATATTTAAGGTAGCAATTAAAGGAATACTGCAGCACTTTTCAACATGATCCATCACATCCGTACATTAGTGAAGGACTGAAATTACATGTACAGTGCTGGGAAAAAGTATTTCTTCTGTTTTTGTGTATATCTCATACATTATGTAGATCGAACTAAATACAACATAAAACAGAGGCAACCTGAGTAAACACACAATACAGTATTTATTTTTATTTTGAATTGAAGCAAAAAGTTTATCCAACACATATCACCAATGTGAAAAACTAAATGCCCCCTTAAACTTAAAATCTGGTAACTTTAGCATCAATAATTGCAACCAAATTCTTCTAATAACTGGAGATCAGTATTTCACTTACTATACTTCTAGAACTAGGACTTCCCAGCAAACAATTCAATGTAGAATAGTCGGTGAAAAGGTGCGCAAAGGTTACCCGCTATTGTGACCTACAATCAAACCGCTTTCAAACCATAAAAACGGACACTTTTATATACGCATTTTATCGTCGAAACGAAGCCTCTAAATGTAATGGCACTAAGCGGATATTATAAGGCAAAATGAAGCCTCTAACTGTAACGGCTCTAAGCAGATATTATACGGCGAAACGAAGCTTCTAAATGTAACGGCTCTAAGCGGATATTCTACGTCAAATTGTTTGCTGGGATCAGGCTAGTATATTTACATCGATTTGAAGTCATTCATTACGCAGGGACATTTTCCCAAGAGCAAAGAATTAATTAATATTTGCAAAAATTGTAGTTAAAATTTGGAACAAGAAAAATTAGACGGTTGATGTTGCAGGTTGACAAACATTACATGAGGATAACTGCAACATATACATGAAGTTCCAGTTTTTGATTCCAGCCTTGCAAGATATTAATAAAATTTTGTAATAATTCATATACAAATATATGCTGAATGATACACATGCATATAGTATTTTGTAATTGGCTGTATATACCTCATAATGTGGTGTAAATACACTACACAAATATTTATACACAAAGTTACACACATTACAATGCAATTTTTTTTTTTTTTATGTGTAATCCTTTTTGTACCTATAATTTCTTGAAAAGTACACAAGTCTTCATTTTCCAACATTGTGAACATTATAAAAAAAATCCGTAATTATCAATGCTTCAATAATGTGAATGTTAGATTCTGGTCTATGGAATTCCCATGACAGACAACCATAATATAGTTTAACAAACTCCGTGAATATTTTTAATAAACATGCATGAATTTTAGTAAATACAGACAAAGTAAATAGCTGAAAAATTACATTCATTATTGTAACACACAAAACACCCAGATATACCTATTGTCACGTATCGTGACGTGATGAAGATAGGATAGGAATGCAATCGCAGTTTAGAACGAGAGTTTTATTTGTAGAGAGGAGAGCAGACAAATCCAAAACATGATCCATACACGTGATCCAAAAACAGGCGATGGTCAGGCCAACAGCAACCAGGCATATACAGGGCCAGGCAGAGATCAAGGTCGTGGTACGGAAAACAGGGTCGATAAACAAACATGAAACGTGGACTATGACTTGGAACTGTCTTCTAGATTTTCTTGTTGTTATTCTGTCTCTCACTGTTCAAATAAATCTAGCATTAAAATTATAGACTGATCATTTCTTTGTCAGTGGGCAAACGTACAGAATCAGCAGGGGATCAAATACTTTTTTCCCTCACTGTATATACATGTACTATATGATGCAATCTGAACCAACAATTTTGGAAGCAGTAAATTACAGACATTAGCTACACATTCCTGAACACAATAAAGTGAACCACAATTCAATAATAATTTCAAACCTCCAAATCAATCATCAATATTTAATAAAGGTTTGCACTTTCAGTTGAATGCATAGTGGAAAGGTTTTTGTTTTTCAAATGGATATAAAAACCAATCAGTAAACAATGTTACACAATGGCACATTTGTATGAAGGAGAAAAGAAAAAGAAACATAGAAGTTGTATGTAAATTCTAGACTTAATCAAAAACACTCACATTATGTTTCTTGACACCTTTCCTGGCTGGGGCATTTTTTTATGTAGCTGCCGATGGCCTCTCTGCAATTGGCAACAGTATATTCACGTCCATGGGCTCATTCGGCAATATCTGTAACATAAACATCAACAAAAACATTCAGCCTTGGAATGCAATAATAGAAAATGTCCAATTTCTGAAGGCAAAACATTCTTTTCAAGAGTTTGCAAAAGAAGGTATATACATTTTTTACCCTTCATACTTACAGTGTACAAGGCGCTGCACTTCATCATGATCAGTCAAAGCCAGCTTCCCACCTTTTGACCCTAACAACAAAAACATACACCACAGGCTGTTCTCCCTGATTCTGTGGAGAATGGAGCGAACTGTCTCTCCGATGCTGCTCCCCCTCATTGTCAAGTAAGCACACTACAAGAAATTCAAATAAAAAATCTCTGGAAAACATGGTCCAACATGATATACAATTCTGTCATTTAGTCACATAGGATTATATGACATAATTTTGATATTATGATCAAAATGGCACGTATCGTGACGTAAGGAAGATCTGATGGATGCAAATGCAGTTGGAACAGTTTTATTTAATGAGAAACACAGGCAGGTAAATCCAAAACGTGATCCAAAAACGTAATCCAAAACATGCAAGAGGTCAGGCAATCGGCAAACAGGCATAAACGGAGCAAGGCAGGAAACAATGTCGTGGTCACGGAAAACAGGGTCGAGATACAAAACATGAAACATAAGCTATGAAGCTGAACTGGGAGTGGAGAAACCAGCGTGAACTAAACAAACGAATCTAAAAATGAAACCGGACACGAACTATGACTATGACTATGACTGATTATGACTGACTATCGTAATGATTTGAATCTAATCTAATATTCTGCGCCGTGTGCTGGGAAGACACGCGGTATATATACAAACATAATCAGCGTTGTAATGGCTGACGGCTGAGGGCAATTCAGCTGAATGTGAAACAAAAACAAATGACAGAACAGGGAGGAGACATAACAAACATAACAAATGCACGTGTCTAAATGTCACAATTGTCAACAACAAAAAAGCATGTGCTCGCGCACCATGCTCGGCTTGCGTGCTCACATGCTCCACAGCACACTGCTTAAAGGGGAACTCATGACAGAACCTCCCCGATGGGCACTCCTCCCAGAGTGACATGAAACATCCATCTCCATTGGCGGCCCCGACCCCCTGAGCAAAATATCCCAAGCATGTCGTTCTTAGCACAACAAAAAGCAGAGCGATGTTCACGGCAGAGCAGGAAAGCAGAGTGACATCCTTGGTGGAACAGGAAAGCGGAGTGACGTCCTCAGCAGAACAGGAAAACTGAGTGACGTCCTCAACAGAGCAGAAAAGCAGAGCGACGAGCTCCGCAGTGCAGGAAAGCAGAGCGACTTCCTCGGCGTTGCAGCAAAGCAAAGGGACATCCTCAACATTGGAGGAAAGCAGAGCAACGTTCACAGCAGAGCGACATCCACAGCAGAGCAGGAAAGCAGAACAATGTACTTGGCATTGCAGGAAAGCAGAGGGACGTCCTCTGCGGTGCAGGAAAGCATAGTGACATCCTCAGCAAAACAGGAAAGCAGAGCAAAGTTCTCAGCAGAACAGGAAAGGTGAGCAATGTTCTCAGTGGAGCCTGCAGGCTGAACTTTGTAGGCTATGTCAGCGGATTCGGGCATGAGCATAACTTGGTTAGACAGGTTAGCAAATGTAGCCATGAGTAGAGCTTGGTTGTCTGTTTCAGCAAACTCAGGCATGAGCAGAACTTGGTCGAACGTTTTTTCTGACTTTGGTGTAAGCATAACTTTGTTGGTCAGGTCATCAGATGTGAACATGAGCAGAACTTGGTTGTCCCTGTCAGCTGACTTGGGCATGAGCAGAACTTGGTCGGCCGTATCAGTAGACTTGGGCTTGAGCAGAACTTGATTGGCCGTGTCAGTAGACTTGGGCTGGAGCAGAGCTTGGTCGGCCGTGTCAGTAGACTTGGGCTCGAGCAGAACTTGTCGGCCATGTCAGTAGACTTGGGCTCGAGCAGAACTTGGTCGGCCGTGTGAGTAAACTTTGATATTAGCCGTGTGGGAAACTTGATGACGTTGTTTTACTTGCGGCCAACAAAGCATTCCATCTAAGATGGAGAGTAGGGAATTTCCATATTCAACAGGATACCCTCTGTGGTATCGAAAAAAACTAACAAGCAAACCATATGCATGCAAATGACTCTGGAGGAACTTAAAGCAACAACCTTTGAGTAGTTCCAGGGAGGAACCTCGAAGTCTACTCCATTGCACCACAGAGCCCAGGTTATAAGAAGCAAAGCTGTTTCATCTCAGGCTCTTCCAAATTCAGTGTGGGCATAGCGCTTTCCTGTTCTTGTTTACTAAACAGGTGTTTTCTTGTTGACATCATTTGAAATCTACACGTAACACATGTCTGAAAGAAAGCAACCTTTTTCACGAACCTGAATCACAAGCTTTTAATCGCATCAATGACAAAGGCTAGACTTTACCATCCAGAGCCCCACAGAACCAAATTTGGTTTGCTTGTGTGGTGTGTCATCTCAGGCTGTAAGAAAGGCATAGCAGTTGCACAAACAGAAGAGTCTTTTATCAGGCACTGAAGAAATTCGCACTCTGGATGTCTACTATGATTTATGGGCAATTTTGCGTCCCTGTATTGTATCTCACTTTTCTCCAGGATTCATTAGGAAGCAACTACAAAGGAGTTCTTGTTGATAGCAGTTGAAATTTACATGCAAAACATGTCTGAAAGCAAACAATTATAGCAGGATCTGAACCCACGAGGTTTTAATTGAATCAAGCCATGAAGCCACCACCCAATATGACACAGACCAAATCAAGGCTTGCTGGTGTTCTCTCTTCTCTGGAACAAAGGGATTGAAGACATTGTACTAGAAATAAAAAATCAGGCATGAGGCACTGCTGGGATTTGAACCCAGAATCTCCTATTTACAAGACAGGCACTTTAACCAACTAAGCCACAGCACCATTGATCTTAAACGCCATCTTTCTGAACTGATTGTTGACTCTTACTTAAGCTAAGTTTTACGCCCATGGCTTGCGGACATAGATTACATATTAAGGCATCTACTCAACCAGCCATGAAATGCACATTCTGTCGTGTCAGATTCAGAAAATGATAACCCAGACCATTGGTCACCAACCCTGATCCTGGAGATACTCCTTTGAAGACGATAGCACCAGCTAAAGTATTCTAGACATAGGCATCCTACACAGATGCTGATCTGGCATATGCATACATGTAGTTTGTGCCAGAATGCTGCTCCTACAGCTGATTTAAGACATGCTAGGATACTCAACCTATGATAAAACACAAACATAGTTCAAGATATATTTCCACAAACAGCAGACAAGCCCCAGCAGATCAGAGACACTATCTGATATCCAGCCATGGTCGTTACACACATATCACCAAATTTCTGTTCACAGCAATTGCACTGAGGGTACACAGCACATGTTTCTAATCTTTGCTAAGTAGAATGCTAGTGTGGTGTTGGGATGTGTGAGCACAAAATTATGTCGGGAATCCATGGCATGGGTATTTTCTAGGAACTTAAATTTAGCACAGCTTCAGTGTAAGTTTGGGCAAATGAGTAGAAACATGGGGAACTTGATGACATTGTTTTCACCTGGGGCCAACAAAGCGTTCCATCTAAGATGCAGTGTAGGGAATTTCCATATTCAACAGGATACCCTCTGTGGTATCGAAAAAACTAACAAGCAACACCCATGTGAAAGCAAATGACTCTGGAGTAACTTAAACCAAGAACCTTTGAGTAGTTCCAGGGAGGAACCTCGAAGTCCAACTCCATTGCACCACAGAGCCCAGGTTATAAGTAGCAAAGCTGTTTCATCTCAGGCTCTTCCAAATTCAGTGAGGGTATAGCGCTTTCCTGTTCTTGTTTACTAAACAGGTGTTTTCCTGTTGACAGCACTTGAAATCTACACGTAACACATGTCTGAAAGAAAGCAACCTTAGCACGAACCTTATCCCACAAGCATTGAATCGCACCAATGTCAAGGCTAGACTTCACCATCCAGTGTCCCAAAGAACCAATCTTGGCTTGCTTGTGTGGTGTGTCATCTCAGGCTGTAAGACAGGCATAGCAGTTGCACAAACAGAAGAGTCTTTTATCAGGCACTGAAGAAATTCGCACTCTGGATCTCTTCTATGATTGATGGGCGATTTTGCGTCCGTGCATTGCATCTCCCTTTTCTCCAGGATTCGTTAGGAAGCAACTACAAAGGGGTTCTTGTTGATAGCAGTTGAAAATTACATGCAAAACACGTCTGAAAGCAAACAAACATAGCAGGATCTGAACCCACAAGGTTTTAATTGATTCAAGCCATGAAGCCACCACCCAATGTGACACAGACCAAATCAAGGCTTGTTGGTGTTCTCTCTTCTCGGGAACAAATGGATTGAAGACATTGCTCTTGAAACAAAGAGTATCAGGCACTGCTGGGATTTGAACCCAGGATCTCTTGTTTATAAGAGAGGTGCTTCAACCAACAAGCCACAGCACCAAAGGCCTTAGACGACACCTGTCTGAACTAATTGTTGACTCCTATTCAAGCTACGCTTTATGCCAATTGCATGCGGACATAGATGCCATATTAAGGCATCTACTCAACCAGCCATGAAATGCACATTCTGTCGTGTCAGATTCAGAAAAGATAACCCAGACCATTGGTCACCAACCCTGTTCCTGGAGATACTCCTTTGAAGAACATAGCACCAGATAAAGTATTCTAGACATAGGCATCCTACAAAGATGCTGATCTGGCATATGCAGGTATGTTGCTTGTGACAAAATGCTGCTCCTACCGCGGGTTTGAGGAATGCTATGATACTCAACCTCTGATATCCAACAAACATAGGTCAAGATATTTATCCACAAACAGCACACAAGCCACAGCAGATCAAATATTACATTTACGTTTATTCATTAAGCAGACGCTTTTATCCAAAGTTAACAACAAAGAGAAAATACAAGCAATGTACTATCTGATCTCCAGCCATAGTCTTTACAAACATATCAGCAACATTCTGTTGACATAATTGCTCTGAGGGTACTCAGCACATGTTGGTAATCTTGGCTAAGAAGAATGCTTGTTTGGGGTTTGAATGTGTGAGCACAAATTATGGCATGAAATTATGGTATGAAGTTGTTTTGGCATTGCACAAACCAATCTGCGCTTGCTGGTGATTACTCCTTTTTGCATCAAAGGGATGGAAGGCATTGGTCTTGAAAGAAAAGCTCCTGCACCAGGCACTTCTGGGAGTTGAACCCAGGATCTCCTGTTTACTAGATAGGTACTTTAACCAACGAAGCCACAGCACCATAGTGTTTAAGTTCAGTGTTGTTGAACTCATTGTTGACTCTTAATCAAGCTAAGCTTTATGCCAACGTCATGCAGACATAGAATACATATTAAGGCATCTGCTTGACCAGCCACGAAATGCACATTCTGTGGTGTCAGATTCAGAAAAAGACAGCCCAGACCAGTGGTCACCAACCCTGTTCTAGGAGATCCTACTTTGAAGACCTTAGCTCCATCTAAAGTAGCCTAGACATAGGCATCCTACACAGATGCTGATCTGGCATATGTAGATATCTTGTTTGTGCCAGAATGTTGCTCCTACCGTGGGTTTGAGGAATGCTAGGATCCTCAACCTCTAATAAACAACAAACATAGGTCAAGATATTTATCCACAAACAGCACACAAGCCACAGCAGATCAAATATTACATTTACATTTATTCATTAAGCAGACGCTTTTATGCAAAGCGACTTACCAAAGAGAAAATACAAGCAAAGAACAATCTGATCTCCAGCCATAGTCTTTAGAAACCTATCAGCAACATTCTGTTGACATAATTGCTCTGAGGGTATTCAGCACATGTTAGCAGGCATAGCAGTTGCACAAACAGAAGAGTCTTTTAACAGTCACTGAAGAAATTCGCACTCTGGATCTCTTCTATGATTGATGGGAAATATTGCGTCCCTGCATTGCATCTCCCTTTTCTCCAGGATTCGTTAGGAAGCAACTACAAAAGAGTATTTGTTGATAGCAGTTGAAATTTACATGCAAAAAAAAAAGCAAACAAATGTAGCAGGATCTGAACCCATAAGGTTTTAATTGATTCAAGCCATGAAGCCACCATCCAATGTGACACAGACCAAATCAAGGCTTGCTGGTGTTCTCTTTTCTCTGGAACAAAGGGATTGAAGACATTGCACTAGAAATAAAAAATCAGGCATGATGCACTGCAGGGATTTGAACCCAGGATCTCCTGTTTACAAGACAGGCACTTTAACCAACTAGGCTACAGCACCACTGGTCTTAAATGCCATCTTTCTGAACTGATTGTTGACTCTTACTTAAGCTAAGCTTTACGCCAATGGCTTGCGGACATAGATGACATATTAAGGCATCTACTCAACCAGCCATGAAATGCACATTCTGTCAGATTCAGAAAAAAGATAACCCAGACCATTGGTCACCAACCCTGTTCCTGGAGATACTCCTTTGAAGACGATACTTGTGAAAGAAAACAAATGTAACAGGACCTGAGTGCACAAGCTGTTTATAGAATCAAGCTTAGAAGTCACCATCCAATGTGACAGAACCAATCTCTGCTTGCTGATGTTTCATGGCAGGCAGTACTAAAGACATGGCTCTTGCAACAAGAGAAGAGACTTGTAGTAGGCACTGCTGGGATTCGAACCCAGGACCTCCGGTTCTCAAGACTGGTGCTTTAGTCAACTAAGCCACAGTGCCGGAGCGCTATGGTCACTTCCATCTGCATAGAATGTTGGCTCTTAATCAAGCTACGCGTTACTCAAATGCCATGCACACTTAGATGGCCTGTTAAGGCATCTACTACTCAGCCAACTGCAATGCACATTCTGGGGTAGCAGATTGTGAAAAACATAGCCTAGACCAGTGGTCACCAACCCTGTTCTTGGAGAGCTTCATTTGAAGACCTAAAGTCACCTAGACATAGGCATCCTACACAGATGCTGATTTGGCAGATGCATATATGTTGTTTGGTCTGAATACTGCTCCTACAACTAATTGGAGGCTTGCTGTTATCCTCAACCTAAGATAAACCACAAACATAGGTCAAGATATATATCTACAAACAGCAGACAAGCCACGGCAGATCAAAGTTAGCTATGTGATGTCCAGCCATAATTTTTACAAACATATCCGCCAAATTCTCTTGATAGCTATTGCTCTGAGGGTATGCAGCACATGTTTCTGATCTGAACGCTAGTGTGGGCTTTTGGATGTGTGAGCACAAATTTCAGCATGAATCCATGTCATGGGTATCTATACAGATTTGAATTTAGTACAGCTTCAGCTACATTTTGGCCAAATGACTAGAAACATTTGGAACGTGATGTCGGGTGTTTCAACTGGGGGCCAACAATGCACTCTATCTGAGATGGAAAGTAGGGAATTGCCATATTCAACAGGATTCATCACCATGGAATTTTTCTCAGATACACTCTAAGGGTGTAAAATCTAAAATATTATCCCCCAAATTAAAATTCCCACATTTGTTTATAAAATAATCCATTGTTTTTTTCCATGCTGCTTTGTTTTCATCATCCATATACTTTTTTATTAGTTTCACTCTCAAACTGTTCTTCTTTTGCTCAGCATCCATTAAGCCCAAACTCCCCACTTCCACTGCACCTATTAGAGTATGTAGCGATTCTTGGTGGCTTACTGTCCCATAAAAAATTTAAGAAAACATTTTTTCAGCCTTTCGTTCTATCCACAACGGCATAGACGTCACATAAAGTATACCATAACTTAGACACCATCAACACATTTAAGATTAAAACCTTCCCTTTTAAACTAAGAGTCCTTAGTTTCCAAAAGTTCGGTCTTCTTTCAATACCTCCTAAGATCTCTTCCCACATGGTTTCGCTTGATTTCTTTTCATCCTTCCCAATTAAAACACCTAAGATCTTCATTTCTGTAGTTTCTTTGAAAGTAAATTGATTTGTTAAATCTGATACGTCTCCGAATCTCATATAAACTGTTTTTCTTCGTTTACCTTACCTCCTGATCCTCTTACAAAACATCTGTACATTCCATGACTTTTTAACACTCTCCATTTCTCTGACTATCACTGTAGTATCATCCGCATATTGAAATATTTTTCCTTTTCTCTACTTCCTTCAACACCTATTCCATTTATTTTGTCTTCTTGCTTTATGGGGAGTCCTAGTGGTTCTGAAACTAGTAATATAAAAAGAGCTGATAGTGGACATCCTTGTCTTATGGATCTTTTTATTTTAAAACACTGTGTTAAAAACCCGCCAACTTTATTCTCGGTATTACATTTTCTATATAAAATTTTAATCCATTCTATAAAATTCTGTCCGAATCCAAAACTGTCTAAAATTCCAAATAAATAATCATGTTCCACCCTGTCAAAAACTTTTTCAAAGTCTAAACTAATTACATAGCCTTTTGCTTTTCATGTACCTGATCATATCATTTATGCTCATTGTTGTGTTCGCTATGTCTTTTCCTTTTACACCGTATACTTGATTTGTTTTAATTATACTCGGCATTACTTCCTTTAATCTGTTGGCTAAAATTTTGCCCAAAATCTTTAAATCTGTGTTGAGCATTGTGATCGGTCTGTAATTCTTTAAGTCTACCCTTTCTCCTTTTTTTTATATATCAATTTCATCAAACCCATTCCCATTCTTTGATTCATCTCTCTTTTCTAAAAAACTCTCCATATACTTCTATTAAGATGCTAGTTACAAAAATCCTTAAAAGCGATATAAAACTTACTCCCCAAACCATCTATACCTGGACTTTTGTTTCTATTTCATTCGGTTATAGCTTTTTAATCTCTTCCTCTCTTATGTCTTGATCACAATCTTTTTTATCTTCCTCTCCTAATTTTGTTTTTATCTGCTTCAATAGCGATACTTTTTCTTCTTCTTCTTTTACTCCCCTCTGTATTAAATAGCTTTTCATAATATGCTTTTATTTCTTTCAAAATTTCCTCATTATTTTCTACTACTTCTCCATTTTCTCCTTTTATTCTTTTTATTGTTTCAGCTTTCCCCTTTCTCCTTTCCAGATCGAAAAATAATTTTGTGCACTTTTCTCCTTCCACTATATACTGTGCTTTACTCTCGCAACTTTCGCACCTTGATATTTATTTTCCTCCACTTTCTTTCAGTTGTTGCTCTATCACTATGAATTTTTATATATCTTTTCTCTCATTTAATTCTTTTTCCCATCTTTCCCTTGTTTCTCCTTCCTTATTCTTTTTGCTTCTTCGAATTTGTCTGCAATATTTTATTGTTATCTTTTTCACTAAATACTTCACATTTTCCCACCATATTATTTTATCTTCCACATACATTCCATTTTCTTTTCTCTTTCTCAATGAGGGTCTTTATCTTTTCAACATATACTTCATTCTTTAAAACCTCTGTGTTTAAGACCCATACTCCTGGCTCTCTTTTGTACTCCAATGTATTTGCAAAAAAGTGGTTTGTGATGACCTTAGGCTTGTTTCTTCATACCTCAGCCCTTCTAGAAAACCTTCTATATTTGCATGTACATAAAACAAAAGTCAATTCTTGTTTTACACATAACATTCCCGACTATTTGCCTCATTGAGTATTCTTTTTTCTTTCATTCCTTTCTCTCCATATATCAATCATGTTATTTTCTTCCATCAATGATTTTAAGCCCTTTTCTTCCTGTGTCAGTTTTAAAAAACATTCCCTTTATCCAATTTACTAAACACTGTATTAAAATCCCCCATTATAATAACTTGATTGTGCTTCTTTAAAAACTCCCTTAAAATTTTAAAATACTCTCTTTTCCTGCTCCGCTGTTGGTGCATGTACATTGACCACCACCACTGTCCTCTCTTCATATTCTATCTCAACCACCATACATTTCCCAAATTTGTCCTTGTACAGTATTTTACAATTTATGTCTTTATTTTCTTTTATTAGAATTGCTACTCCTCTGCCAAGCTTATCAACACCATTGTTATAAAATATGTCCCCATTCCATCTTTTCCTTATTTCACATATATACCCATCCCTCCAATTAGTTTCTTGTAAAACAATTACATCTTCCCTTTTAAGCAGTTCGATCACTCTCTCAAATTTCTTCACATTTAAAAGACCTCTGACATTAAATGTAACAATTCTTAAAATCATAAAAACGAGGAAGACGTACATCAAATTTATCTTCTCAGTCTATCCCCACCATGTCCTTAAAACATCTGTTTTCATGTTTAAGCACCTTTTTTTTACTCACTCTTTTCCTGGCTGCTTCCAAGCTTGGTTTTACCTTTAAGGAACGTCTTCTTTTCATCTTTGTCATTGTTTTATCCTCCATTTCTTCCCCCTCTTCACTGTCGATTTCAGCACGTTGTTCTCTAGTCATTTGTTCTTTCTGTTCTGCTCTGTCCAGTACACTTTCCAAATTCACAGACATGTCTTTCTGTGTCAAGACTTCTCAATTTGCACAGTTTGTTTGTTGTATACATCCGTCTGTCCTCCATTTTTCCGTGATGTCTGTTGTTTCACTTCCCTGTGGTCCTCTGGTTTCTTCCCCTTTCTCCTTCTCACCATCTCCTTCATGCTCCTGCCCATTCATCTGCTCCTCTTCTTCCTGCTCATTCTCCATCCAGCATTCATACTTGCATTAAAAACTTCTTGCAATCCGGACACTTCACCGTGTTGCAGTTCCTTGCAAAATGCCCCTTCTCCTCACATTTATAGCACGTAAAGTCGGGGCAGTCCTTCACCACATGCTCCGGGCTCATGCAGCAGGGACGACAAGTTTTCACCTGGTGACTGTGCATCACCCGAAGTAGTGCGTCCTTCTGCAGTCTCCATCCTGGTGCTATACGGAGGGGACGTCAACTCTCCTTGGGAACTTTGGTTTAACAAATCTTGTCCCATCCTCAATGTTCCGTGCCCAGATACATCCTTCCTTTAATTTCAGAGTTGGGGATTACTCCCCATCCCTTCTAGTTTATGAACAATGTCCTCATCATCCAGATAAACAGGCAGATGCATGAAGGAGACCACATAATCCTTGTTGTGCAGTCTTTTCACTTCACATTGCATGCCTTTAATTAGCAGCCCGTCCGTTATGTTTTCATGTCGTCCTCTCTTTCAAGTGTCACCTCGTATTCTCTTGGATGCTTTGGTCTCACCGCAAGATTTTCCCTCACCGATTCTTTCTGTCACTGATTTGATGATGTCTTCAGCTCTGGCTTCCTTCGCATTTCCCAGATCCACAGTCACAGTTGCTTCTTACATACAATTTTTTGTTGATTTATTGTCACTTTTCTGTAGCCATCTCATCGTCGTTTATCCGGTCCGTTGTCATGTCCCTGTCGTGGTTCTCCTGCCATTGTCGTATCCATTGCCTTTCGTAATCCATTTTAAACACCAAAAAAAAAAAAAAAAAAAAAGAAAAAAAGAAGACGCAAGCTAAGTTTAACCTCCTCCCCCAAACAGCCCGGTGCTGGGAGGATTGAAACAAAGAAAGAAAAGTAATTAATACTAAAAATAAACACTTATTGAAACTCAAAACTAAATATAAACTCAAAAGTTTGGTGAGCCTCTCACCTACTGCAGCCAACTCACTTCCTCTCTGGTGCTACTCACTAGCACTGGCCGGAGTGTGTGGCCGTAAGCAACAGCTGCTACCAAATGGGGCCTATTTAAATAGTGTAAGCAAACATTTGACTGACTGATGGACGGGGTCCCCTGCAAACCTGTAGCCAATCTTCATCCCAAAAGAGGTGTTGTGCAGTGATCATGAAAAAGTTATCCAAAACAAAAGCTAGCAGCACCTAGTATTCCATTCAGTCTCCCATCCAAGTACTAACAAAGGCCCAACTTGGTGTTGCTTCTGAGGTCAGATGAGATCAGGCTTTTTGGGAGTGGTATGACCATAGCGATAGCTGCCACCAAATGGGGCCTGTTTAAATAGTGTAAGCAAACATTTGACTGACTGACTGACTGAATGAATGAACGGGTCTCCTGCAAATCTGTAGCCAATCTTCATCCCAAAAAATGTTTTGCCGAAGCCAAAGTCTGGTGAACGACCACGAGCTATTGTGTGCATATTCCACTATTACAGTGACTGTGTTGATATTTTATGCGCGCGGGAGCGCCAGCAGATTAAAGTGAGGGATCTGACCACCTCTGTTTTCCCTGAGTACACAGTCAAGATAGCCCGGGCCGGGCCGCGTTTCGGTTCGGCGTCAACTTCGGGTATTTGAGGGAGCTGTTATGCAATTCTTCACCCAGCTCGGCTTTGCATTACATACAACGGTGTCCAGAAGGACTTTATTTCAGCAGAGGAAGCGCAGACTACATTAAACTCATAAAACCGGGGTGAACCGCATCACCTACACAATGTAGTGTTCGGTATTTATTTATTTATTTGTTTATTTAGTATTTATTTAATTTATTTATTATTATTATTATTATTATTATTAAAATTATTTTTTAAATTTTTATTTATTTATTTATTTATTTATTTATTTATTTATTTATTGTCTTTGATAATATTCTTTATTCTTATTTGCACTCGGCCATCCAGCTCTATAGAATTCGAATTCTTATTGTGGATATTGTGCATTACTTCGTTCAGAATTAGTTTGTTTATTTATTCTTTCATTTATTTATTTATTTTTTTATCATCGCTATTTAGTATTATTATTATTATTATTATTATTATTATATATTATTATTATTAAATTACCATTTTTAAAATGTATTTATTTATTTATTTTTATGTGCTACACTGTGTAAGATTATTAGTTATAAGTCTTTAAAGGTAAAGACATTTGTTAAGTGTGCAGATTATGTATTAGATTTGAAGTCAGTAGGAGACTTTTCTCTTAATGGAATTTATTCTTTTTTGTTTAGGTTCAGCTTACTGTTTGTCCACTTTGTGGACAACCCTAGTTGGGAAACACTACTGTCTCCCTTATTTTATGGAGACTTTGGGTGGCTGTGGTGGGTGGGGTTTAGGGAGGGTCCCACATCGGCTCTCATTGGCTATTCACATTCCTATGGTTTACTTTATTTAAATGGTTAGTAGTAACATTGATCCCAGCATTGATCCCAGGCACGCCTTTAAGATTTGTTAGTTGGAATGTCAGAGGTATGGGTAATCCTGTTAAGAGATCTAAGGTTTTTACACATTTGAAAACGTTTGAACTCTAATATAGTATTTCTACAGGAGACGCACCTACGTAAGATCATCATAGGTTAAACTGCCCTTGGGTGAGTCAAGTCTTTCACTCCAATTTTAATTCGAAAGCAAGGGCGCTAATTTAATCGACAAAAGATTACAGTTTTCATCCATTAATGTTATTGCTGATGTGAATGGTAGATATATTATAATTGCTGGTACTTTAATGCAAAGACAGGTATTGCTGGTTAATGTATATGCTCCAAACTTTGATGATGTAGAATTTGCTAATAGATTGTTGAGCAATCTCCCTTTCCTTAAATACTCACCTGTTGATTTTTGGGGAGATTTAAATTGTGTATTTGACCCAAATTTGGATTGATGTAACCTCCGTGCTCTGAATCGATCTGCAATGTCTAAAACATTCTCCGATTTTATGTGTCAGAACAGTCTCGTTGACCCCTGGAGATCTCGTAACCCCTCTCTTAAAAAGTTTTCTTTCTTCTCCCAGGTTCATAATTCTTATTCGAGGATTGATTATTTTTTATAGACGGCACTCTAGATTCTTGCGTAGTTTTTCTGATTATTTGGGTATTGTAATTTCTGACCATGCGCCTCTACAATTAAATACTCATCTTTCTACTTATAAACGTAGCAGACCGCATTGGAGATTTAATTCTCTTCTTTTAGCAGACAGTGAATTCTGCGAGTTCATTTCTAGTTCTATCGATGACTTTCTTTTCTTCAATCAGAATGACTCCACCTCTTATTCACTGTTATGGGAGACACTTAAATCCTATATCAGAGGGCAGATTATTTCTTATTCTGCTCGGGCTGTAATAAAAAACGCACTGCTAGGGTTAATAAACTAGCATCTGCAATCAGTAGTCTTGATCAAAGATGTGCATTAAACCCCCCCCCAGAACTTCTTAAACAGCGTCTTGACTTACAGGCAGAGTTTAATCTTATTTCGACTAAATAAGCGGAACACTTACTGTTCGTAGTACTCGTGGTTCATATTATGAACGGCGATAAGCCGAGTCGCCCATGCGGTCACACGAGCCACGCGACAGGCCACTTTCCCGTCTCATACCTAGTATTAAAAACACTTATAATATTGTTGCTACAGATCCCATGGAAATTAATGCTACTTTTAAATCTTTTTACTCTTCGCTTTATAAGTCTGAATCTCCAACAGATAATACTAAAGTGAACGCATTTCTTCAAAACCTCTGTAATCCTGTTGTAGATAGGAATACTGCTATGCAGTTGGAATCCCCACTCTCTCTTGAAGAAATTTTAAATTCAGTTAAATCTATGCAATCTAACAAAGCTCCTGGACCGGATGGGTTTCTCAATCGAATTTTTAAAACGTTTATTGGAAAATTATCTCCATTGCTTTTGGCTATGTTCAACGAATCTCTTGGAACGTGGGTCTTTGCCTCCAACTCTGACACAAGCCACGATAGCTCTGCTCCCTAAAGGAGGGTAAGGATCTATCCTCTTGTGGTTCTTATAGACCGCTATCACTGCTGAATGCAGATATAAAGGTGTTGGCGAAAGTAATGGCATCTCGGTTAGAGAAATGTACTTCCTTATATTATATCTGAAGATCAGAACGGTTTTATAAAGGGACGTCAAATGTTTTAATACCCGTACACTCTTTAATATAATTTATTCAAAGCATTCTGCTATTCACCCTGAGATTGTGATTTCATTAGATGCTAAAAGAAAACATTGAATCAGGGTCGAATGTTGAGTATTTGTTTGCAGTCCTGAGGAAGTTTGGATTTGGGGACAAGTTTATTTCCTGGATTAGCCTGGATTAAACCCCCTTATGCTAGAGTTCATACTAACGATACTTATTCCGATTATTTTGCGCCGGACGAGGGTGTCGCCAAGGTTGTCCTTTATCCCCACTGCTTTTTGCTGTTGCCATCGAGCCTCTCTCTATTGCACAAAATCCTTCCTGCTTGTTTAAAGGAATAGTTCGATATGGTGTAGAATACAAATTGTCTCTATATGCTGATGATTTGTTATTGTATGTAACTGATCCTACCACCTCTATGCCATCTGTCTTGGACGTTATGGAGTCTTTTGGGTGTTGTCTCTGGTTATAAACTAAATTTAGATAAAAGCGACTGTTTTCCTGTCAATACTCCAGCTCTGTCTCTCCAACAGTCAGATCTACCGTTTCGATTTAGTCAGTCAGGTTTTAATATAATAGGTATCAACGTGACACGTTCTCTATCTAATCTTCTATCAGCTAACTTTACTCACCTTATCTCAAAGGTTAAATCTAACATTCAGAGTTGGGGTAACATACCACTTTCCTAATTGGCGCAAGATCAACGGCGTCAAAATGAATATTTTACAGAAGTTTCTTTTCTTGTTCCAACAAGTGCCTCTTTTTTTCCCAAAATCATTCTTTGATTCATTGGATAAGATAATTAGTACATTTATTTGGGGAGGAAACTACCAAGGGTTAGTAAATCTTTATTGTAGAAGTGTAAACTTATGGGAGGACTTGCATTACCCAATTTTCAATTTTATTACTGGGCTGCACACATCCATAAACTTTGTTACTGGGTTCAATCTCCTGGACCTTCTTGGTTCAAATTGGAATTATCTTGGAATTACCTTGTAGAGAATCCTCTTTACCTGCTCTACTTTACACCTCTCTTACCAAAATACAAAACATTCCCAATATACTGATAACCCTGTTGTCCTCAGCACACTTAGGACTTGGTATCAATTTAGACGACATTTTAAATTTGTAGGTGCATCCTCTTTGTGTCCTTTAGTGAACAACCATCTATTTTCCCCATCATGTATGGACTCCTCATTTTCAGTGTGGTATGACAAGGGTATTAAACAAGTTAGAAATTTGTATTCTGACGTTGTGTTTGATAGCTTTGCCAATTTGGCATCCACTACGATCTCCCCCATGACACATTTCTTTCGGTACTTTCAATTACGGAATTTTGTTTCTACATGTTTTCCTGATTTCCTTCTGCTCCTCCTGACCAGGCCTGGGAAGACCTGTTTTCAAATAACCCGCAATCAGAGAGGAATGATTTCTAAGATTTATGATTTTATTTTGACGCAAGGTAGTGGGTTGAGTAATAAAATTAGGAATGCGTGGAAACGGAATTAGAGTACAAATAAGTGAGGAGTGTTGGGAACATGCTATAGGGAGAGTACAGACTACCACTTCTTGTGCTCGTCTTGGACTTCAAAGTTCAGAAGTTTTAAATAGAGTCCATTTGTCCAAGTCGAGATTGTCTGTGATGTATCCGGATGTTAAGTGTGATAAATGCCATGGCTCTCCCTGTCATCTTGGCCATATGTTTTCTTCTGCCCTGAACTCCATGGTTTTTGGTCTGGCTTTTTTACCATCATGTCCATTATCTCAGGATGTTATTGCTTTCACATCCCTTACTTGCTGATCGCCCCTACTGTTACATGAAGTCTGTTAAATACCCATTTATCTCTCAGTGGATAAAGGACGTGATGTTTTTTGTGAAACTTGAGAAAATACAATATACCGATGAATGGATGTACAGATAGGTTTTTTCATAAATGGCATCCGTTTATTGCCTACTTTATGGAGTTACAGACACTACCCACTTAAAGGTTGGTGCCTGTTGTTGAATTTTATAATATCTCTATAACCAGCGACAGTTAATGGGTAGCCATGATGAGCTGGAGGGGTGGGTTGTGGGTTCAATTTTGTTTTCCTTTGTATAAAAAGAAAAAAATCTGAATATTTACTGCTGTTGCTCATTTTGTATTTTTGGGAAATGGTGGGGAGGACAGAAAGAAAAGTCGATTTAGATAGGCTTAGCAGCTCAACAGAAATGTTCATCAGAAATGTTTAATAAAAAAGAAAAGTTTTGAAAACAGTTATACAAATCAAAAGCTTACAGCACCTAATATTCCCATTCAGTCTCCAATCCAAGTACTAACTAGGCCCAACTTTGCTTTGCTTCCGAGGTCAGATGAGATGGGGCTTTTGCAGAGTGGTATGGCCATAGGCAACAGCTGCCACCAAATGGGGCCTGTTTCAATAGTGTAAGCAAACATTTGACTGAGTTACTGACTGTGACTGACTGACTGACTGACTCCACTTCAAACCTGTAGCCAATATTCATCCCAAAAGAGGATGTTGTGCAGTGATCATGAAAACAGTTATCCAAATCAAAAGCTTACAGCACCTAGTATTCCCATTCAGTCTCCCATACAAGTACTAACTAGGCCCAGCTTTGCTTTGCTTTGCTTTCAAGGTCAGATGACATCGGGCTTTTTCGAAGTGGTATGGCCGTAAGCAACAGCTGTCCCCAAATGGGGCCTGTTTAAATAGTGTAAGCAAACATTTGACTGACTGACTGAATGAATGAATGAATGAATGAATGGGTCTCTTACAAACCTGTAGCCAATCTTCATCCCAAAAGAGGATGTTGTGCAGTGATCATGAAAGCATCATGACGCTGCTTCCGGCTTGATGCTGCCCTACAAGCTGACGCTATTATATTACTTTCTTCTATTTCTATACTTTAAAAAATTATTTACTTGCATTTTACAAATATAAACACATTAGTTTAGATAAAACTAATCGTAATATTGTGGTGTCGCTAAATTTTTGGTTTGTTTGTACAAACATCCACAACTAGCTTGCAATTAGCTTTAGCCCGCTAACATCGCTAGCATCGCGATTAGCAGTAACCGCTAGCATCCCCTACCGCTAGCCTATCTTACGTTTGCATTTCATATTTTGAATTTATACTGTTCTGTTTAAAAAAATATTATATATATATATATATATATGTCCACCGTCTCTCCTGTTCTGAGTGCAGATGACTCGCTCGAGCTTCACATGGTGTTGCTGGAACTGGAGGATGTGGAGAGGAGGATCCGCGGGCTGACCTACTGTCGCGCAGGCCCAGCTGCAGGAGCCGAAGAACTGCGCTGGAATCATCTTGTGCCTCTGTCCACACACTGCGGTAATCACACAGTGTGGTATTTCCACCCCAGCCCTCTACGCCATGTGTTTCTCTGTGCAGGGATCATGCAGCCAGGACTTTCCCAGCCGCGGTCTCCGTCACACCGGCGCCAACACACCTCGGGCCTTGGGTGAACCAGCGGCGGAAGGCTGCACCCCGGGCGAGGGTTTCTCCACGACCGGTGTTCCAGATTCAAACCCGGAACCGCTTCGCCCCTCTCCGCCAGACCAAACCCAACGCCGTGATCGTCGGAGACTCCATCGTGCGGAACGTCCGTGTAGCCTCATCCAAAGGTAAGGTTCACACACACTGTTTTTCTGGTGCTCGTGTTCTTGATGTCGCTGTGCAGGTATCCAGGATGCTGAAGAAGGACGAGCGCATTGGAGCGGTTGTGTTGCACGCCGGGACGAACGACACCAGGCTACGGCAGACGGAGGTTCTGAAGAGGGACTTCTCCAGCCTGATCGAGACGGTGCGAGGCAGATCACACACAGTGAGGATCATCGTTTCTGGACCTCTTCCCACATTCAGAGGTGGAGCAGAAAAGTTCAGTTGACTTCCGCTTTAAATGAATGGATAGTCTCTTGGTGTAATGAGCAGAATCTAGTGTTTTTTACTAACTGGAATCTGTTCTGGGAGCGTCCTAGGTTGTTTTGTCCTGATGTCCTGCACCCCAGCAGTGTTGGAGCGGAACTGCTGTCCGACAACATCTCCAAGGCGCTTCACCCAAGTGACTGTCTACACGTAAGTAATTCTGGACAATAACAGTCAGTATAATCAATGTTCAATTAGTAGTCCATCAACGGTAATACATACTATAGAGACTGGGTCTGTTCCCGAGCTATACAAATATATAGGAAATCTCGGAAAGTCTGTCTTCGTAACCTAATTACATAAAATTAAATCATATTGAATGCACAGCCAGCATTTTTTGATCTGAAGCTAGGACTAGTAAACATTAGATCTCTTATGTCTAAGGCTCTTATTGTCAACGACATCATTACTGACCAGGAATGTAATTTAATGTGTTTAACGGAAACTTAGGTTAAAACAAATGAGTAATGAGCATTAAATGAAGCCAGTCCTCCTCGTATACAGTTACGTACATCAGCCTCGTTTAACTGGTAGAGGTGGAGGAGTTGGTCTTTATCCATAGTGAAAATCTATTCGTCACACAAAAAATATAGTCATAAGTTTAATTCCTTTGAAATTCTTTATACCAGTGTAAATTACATAGCCACAAAAAATAAGTCAATTCTTCTAATTATTATTTACAGACCCCCAGAGCCATATACTGAATTTCTTAGTGAATTTGCAGACTTTGTATCAAACCTGGTTGTGTGTGAAATAAAGCATTAATCGTGGAGATTTTAATATTCATTTTGATAACCTGGAGGACGCTCTGAGAACAGCGGTCGTGTCCATCTTAGATTCAGTAGGGATTAATCAGAACGTAATCGGGCCTACTCATAATGGTGGTCACACTCTTGACCTCATACTAACATACAGACTAAGTATAGAAAATATTGAAATTTTTCCGCAGTCTGAGTTATTTCAGACCACTATCTTATCTCATTCATAACCGTTATTGATCATAATATCTCCACCTCGTCCGCTACGCGTAAAACGCACATTCACATCAGCTACTGCACCGAGCTTCATAAATAACCTACCAGAGACATCAATTAGATGTGGATCAGCACCTGATCCAGTAGAACTTGATCAGGCAACTGAAAGTTTGGAGTCAACACTCCACTGCACACTAGATAGAGTGGCTCCACTCAAAAGAAAAATGATTAGAGAAAAAATTAGCACCCTGGTATAATGGTTTAACGAGATCCTTAAAAACAGAAATCTAGACAATTAGAACGTATATGGCGCCAAACCAAGCTGGAGATATTTCAGACAGCATGGAAGGAAAGTCTACTGAAATATAGGAAATCTCTTGCCGATGCTAAAAGATCTATTTCTCCACCTTAATAGGAGACAACCAAAACAATTCCAGATTCCTCTTCAACATGGTAGCGAAACTAACTAGGGAATAAAAACCACTTCAGAGAAAAACACTCAATCATTTCATAGCAGTGACGATTTCATGAAATTTTTCATTTATAAAATTGAAAATATTAGAGATGAGATACAGGCCATTAAATTACAACCGGTCAGTAATGTAACAAACCCATCAGATGACAATGTGGCAATATCGGATCAATGTTTAGAGTGTTTTGCTCTGCTTATAGAGACCGAACTAGCTACACTAATCTCATGCAACTACATTAACCTCCGCATACTAGATCCCATACCTACATGTTTGTTTAAACAGATTTGTCCAGGGAGTAATTAAGTCACTTTTAAATGTAGTAAATTCTTCCCTAACCACTGGCTACAGTGACTTGCGAAAGTATTCCGGCCCCTTGAACTTTTCAACCTTTTGCCACATTTCAGGCTTCAAGCATAAAGATATAAAATTTAATTTTTTTGCGAAGAATCACCAACAAGTGGGACACAATTGTGAAGTGGAACGAAATCTATTGGATATTTTAAACTTTTTACAAAAAAAAAAATAAAAAGTCGCGTCCGCTCTTACTTCTTCCTTTCAGTGCAGCAAACTCACTCCAGAAGTTCAGCAAGGATCTCTGAATGATCCAATGTTGTCCTAAATGACTGATGGTGATAAATAGAATCCACCTGTGTGTAATCAAGTCTCTGTATAAATGCACCTGCTCTGTGATAGTCTCAGGGTTCTGTTGAAAGCGCAGAGAGCATCATGAAGACCAAGGAACACACCAGGCAGGTCCGTAATACTGTTGTGTGAGACGTTTAAAGCCGGATTTGGATACAAAAATATTTCCCAAGCATTAAACATCCCAAGGAGCACTGTGCAAGCTATCTTTTTGAAATGGAAAGAGTATCAGACCACTACAATTCTACCAAGACCCGGGCCGTCCCTCTAAATTTTCAGCTCAGACAAGGAGAAGACTGATCAGAGATGCAGCCAAGAGGACCATGATCACTCTGGATGAACTGCAGAGAACTACAGCTGAGGTGGGAGCGCCTGTCCATAGAGACAACAGTATCCGTACACTGCACAAATCTGGCCTTTACGGAAGAGTGGCAAGAAGAAAGCCATTTCTCAACGTTTGGTGTGACGTTTGGTGTGTCTTCCCAGGTGGCTTGTGGCAAACTTTAGACGAGACTTTTTATGGATATCTTTGAGAAATGGCTTTCTTCTTGCCACTCTTCCATAAAAGGCCAGATTTGTGCAGTGTACGACTGATTGTTGTCCTATGGACAGGCTCTCCCACCTCAGCTGTAGTTCTCTTGAAAAGTTCAAGGGGCCGATAGTTTCATAAGGCACGTATGTACCTAAATCTCTTAAATTATCAGTTATTAAACCACTGATAAAAAAACCTGACCTTGACCCGTCTCAATTGTCCAGCTATAGACCGATATCAAATTTCCCCTTCATCTTCAAGATTTTAGAAAAGGTTGTAGCAAAGCAGTTATGCTCATACTTGGATAGTAACAACATTCATGAAATGTATCAGTCAGGATTTAGACCTCATCATAGCACAGAGACAGCACTAGTTAAAGTAGTAAATGACCTTCTTCTGACCTCTGATCAGGGTTGTGTCTCGCTGTTTGTGTTACTCGACCTTAGTGCAGCTTTTGATACTATAGATCACACTATTCTCCTTGATAGATTAGAAAATGTTGTTGGCATTAACGGAACAGTCCTCTCCTGGCTCAGGTCTTATCTGACCGATCGTTATCAATTCGTAGATATAAATGGTGATTTCTCCATGCGTACTGAGGTTACCTTAGGAGTTCCACAGGGTTCTGTTTTAAGCCCACTGCTTTTCACTTTATATATGTTACCCCTAGGACAAATTATTCGTAAACATGGAATTAGCTTCCACTGTTATGCTGATGATACACAGCTGTATGTGTCAGCTAAGCCAGAGGACAGACAGAAGCTTAGTAAAGTTGAGGATTGTGTAAAGGACATTAGACGTTGGATGTTAACTAACTTCCTCCTACTCAATTCTGATAAAACAGAAATACTTTTATTAGGCCCACGTGTAGCTAGAAGTAATCTTCCTGACTACACAGTAACTCTGGATGGACTTTCTGTTTCATCATGTACAGCAGTTAAAGACCTCAGAGTGATTATTGACTCCAGTCTATCATTTGATGCTAATGTAGATAATATTACTAGGATAGCTTTCTTTCATCTCAGAAATATTTCTAAGATAAGAAACATATTGTCACTACATGATGCAGAAATACTGGTTCATGCATTCATCACCTCTAGATTAGATTACTGTAATACCTTACTGTCTGGATGTTCCAGTAGGAATTTAAATAAACTCCAGTTAGTCCAGAATGCAGCTGCTAGAGTCCTTACTAGCACTAGAAGATACGACCACATCATCCCGATCTTATACACATTGCATTGACCCCTGTAAAATCTCGCATTAAGTTTAAAAATACTTTTATTAACCTATAAAGCACTACGGTCTTGCACCACCACATCTAAGCGACCTTCTGGTTTTATATGATCCTACGGCCTACTCAGATCAAAAGGTGCAGGCTATTTGACATTACCTAGAATAGTGAAGTCTTCAGCAGGGGGAAGAGCCTTCGCTTATAGAGCCCCACAGTTATGGAACAGTCTTCCTATTAGTGTTTGGGACTCAGAAACAGTCTCAGTGTTTAAGTCTAGGCTGAAAACATATTTGTTTACTCAAGCCTACCCTGACTAGATTATATCTCACTACTTCACAGTCCTAATAATCGTTTTTTCCTCTCTCTCTTTTTGCCGAGCCCCACACGGATTTATGGAGATATTGGAGATCCAGATCCCTTCTGCCTCTGGATGAGCCCAAATCTTCTGCTGGGACTACGGCTGCTCTAAGGCCATACATACTTCTCATTTTCGCGATATCTGTGTTACCTTCACATTCTGTGTTACCCAGATGAGGATGGGTTTCCCTTCTGAGTCGGGTTCCTCTCAAGGTTTCTTCCTCAAAAAACATCTTAGGGAGTTTTTCCTTGCCACCGTCGCCACTCAGTGCTTGATCAGTTGAGATAAATTCCATTTGTTTTATACCTGTTTGTTTCTGTTTATCTGTTCCTGTTTGTCTCTGTTTATCTGTTCCTGTTTGTCTCTGTTTATCTGTTTCTGACTGTTTATACCTGTTTTTTATTTCTGTAAAGCTGCTTTAAGACAATGACTATTTTAAAAAGTGCTATACAAATAAAATTGAATTGAATTGAATTGAATTATCCAAATCAAAAGCTTACAGCACCTAGTATTCCCATTCAGCCTCCCATTCAAGTACTAACTCGGACCAACTTTGCTTTGCTTCCAAGGTCAGATGAGATCGGGCTTTTGCGGAGTGGTATGGCCGTAATCGACAGCTGCCACCAAATGGGGCCTGATTAAGTAGTGTAAGCAAACATTTGACTGATTGACTGACTGACTGACTGACTGAATGAATGAATGAATGAATGAATGAATGAATGAATGAGTCTCCTGCAAACCTGTAGCCAATCTTCATCCCAAAAGAGGATGTTGTGCAGTGATCATGAAAACAGTTATCCAAATCAAAAGCTTACAGCACCTAGTATTCCTATTCAGTCTCCCATCCAAGTACTAACTCGGACCAACTTTGCTTTGCTTCCAAGGTCAGATGAGATCGGGCTTTTTCGGAGTGGTACGGCTGTAAGCAACAGCTGCCACCAAACAGGGCCTGTTTAAATAGTTTAAGCAAACATTTGACTGACTGATTGACTGACTGACTGACTGAATGAATGAATGAATGAATGAACGAACGAACGAACGAACGGGTGCCCTGCAAACCTGTAGCCAATCTTCATCCCAAAAGAGGATGTTGTGCAGTGATCATGGAAACAGTTATCCAAATCAAAATTTTACAGCACCTAGTAATCTCATTCAGTCTCCCTTCCAAGTACCAACTAGGCCCAACTTTACATTGCTTCCGAGGTAAGATGAGATCGGACTTTTTCAGAGTGGTATGGCTGTTAGTGACAGCTGCCACCAAATGGGGCCTGTTTAAATAGTGTAAGCAAACATTTGACTGACTGAGTGACTGACTGAATGAATGAATTAATGAATGAACGGGTCCCCTGCAAACCTGTAGCCAATGTTCATCCCAAAAGAGGATGTTGTGGAGTGATCATGAAAACAGTTATCAAAATCGAAATCTTACAGCACGTAGTATTGATTTTACTTAATTCAGTCTCAAATATCTAAATATTTGAAATAGTAACTACTAATGACAAGGTCCTCATCAATAATGGTTTATTAATTATTATTTTTATATTTTCCTCACCTTACACAAAGAAAACTCTAGGGAAATGACTTTTATATAACAAAAAATATATACATCATATTGTTTTCAAATATGTATCATATTTTATGGATTCGACAAAAAAACTATGTTTTTTAATTACATTTTAACAAAGGTGGGATTGGAGCCGAGGTTTTGACGTTAGGTTCGTCTGTTCGGCATCCCGGATTTTCCTCACTTTCTATTGGCTATTCAGTGCTCTACACCTACGTGCGACTGGCCGCAGCGTGACAGGCAGAGATACTGTCCACTATACTAAGGAGGAAATCTTACTTACACTCGTGAAGATGGTTGGCTATGATCAAAACATAAACGATCAAACCATAAATGAGCCAAGAAATTGCACTTAAGCTTTGTCCCATG
Organism: Ameiurus melas; assembly: GCA_012411365.1. NCBI lineage: Eukaryota > Metazoa > Chordata > Actinopteri > Siluriformes > Ictaluridae > Ameiurus > Ameiurus melas. Next base: position 24,538,423 of record CM022754.1, on the reverse strand, counting down.
CCCCATACCTGTGATGGCCAACAGAATATGGCACTGGACTTGAACTGCACTGGGGTTTTACCTGTGCAAGTTGAAGCCTGCTATCAACCTGCGTCTTAATGCAGAGAAAACTCTATGGCAGATGAGCAAGAAAGCATTGTGGCATTCATCAAACAAGCTCGTGTTAAACAAATCTTCCATCCTGGGAAATTGCTTTTCACGTTAAGGAAGTCATCCGAATACTGCTTTGAGACAATGTCTATTGTAAAAACCGCTATACAAATAAAATTGAATTTAACTGAATCGAATGTGTACATCCTTCTGAATGTGGAAGCCTGACTCTTTCCTTGATCAAGAAGACAGGTTACTGGTTTTCCACAGAACGTTGAAGCCTGTCTCTTTTGTTGCTCAATAAGACTCTGAACTTGACTGGAGTTTTTTCTGTAAAGTACTGGTCACCAAGTTGACCTATAAGCAAGAGGTCTCTGCTCGAACAAGGCTGGGAGCGGTTTCCCTTCCGTTGTGCTTTTGTAGCAAGGCAGATAACAGCTGCTTGCAAAATCACAGTGAGTCTCTGCTTTTCCACTGAATGTAGGAGTCTGACTCTTTCCTTGATCAAGAAGACAAGTGTAAGGATGCGTTCGACTCGAGGTTGCAACTTGTAATTCCCCACCTCTAAGCAGGAACATACAATGAAAATGCCTTCCCTGTTCACCGAGTGATGTCAAGTCAACATGATAGATTCAGAACTCACAAAGTGGCACTTACCTTAGTGCTGATTTGCTTTAGATCAGGGTTGTCCAGTCTTATCCAGAATGAGCCAGTGTGGCTGAATGTTTTCATACTAACCAAGCAGAAGCCACACATTAGTCGATTGAAAGCCAAGATCAGCAGATCAAACAATTGGAATCAGGTGTGGCTCCTGCTAGATTGGAACGAAAACCTGAAGATTGGACAACCCTGCTTAAGACCAATCAGCATATAGGCATATTTGCTTGTTAAATTTAAAACATTGACTATGTAGACAGCTGATAGCGGAAAATGTACACCTCTCTTCACAGTTTGAATGCTTGTCACTAACAGAAGACAGACCCGATTTTCTCACATTTTTGCCCCTTGTTCACAGGTGAAACGTACCCTGATGGATAATGATGTGCTTCCAAACAGCAAAAAACCACTAACAACCCAACTGGGAAAGCTGAAAGGCTTCTAAGAGGCCTGCATTGAAGCCTATGGCACACTCTATTGCCAACTCATTTGCAGGTAGGCCCTTCCTTCCTTTTGTTCCAACTACTATAAAGTAGCACTTAAAGCTTCAATTTACAGTGTGCATTGGCCAGGAACCGAACCCAGGTAAACTGCTTGGAAGGCAGCTATACCAGCAATGCCCACCACTATACCACCAATGCCATGATGGGAAACATCACGTTTGCCTCACATGCAAAAGGTCCCTGGTTCGAGGCCGGGCAGAAACAAGCTAGAAATTTGGAATTTTGCTTTAATAACTGACCGGTTGTCATCACTATAGGATCAGGTCCTTCAAGCAAGCCCGAAAGCAAGCCCTCGACCAGAGCAGAATTCCTGCTTTTGTTGCAAAGCAGATAACATTTGCTTACAAAATGAAAGGTAGTCTCTGTTTTTTTCACAGAAAGACAAAGCCTGTCTCTTTTGTTGCTCAATAAGACTCTGAACGTGACTGGAAAATTTTCTGTAAAGTACTGGTCACCAAGTTGACCTATCAGCAAGAGGTCTACGCACAAAAACGGCTGGGAGCGGTTTCCCTTCCATTGTGCTTTTGTAGATTATCATGAAGACAAGTGTAATGATGCGTTTGACTAGAGGTTGCAACTTGTAATTCCCCACCTCCAAGTATGAACATACATAGAAAACGCACCCTCAACTGGGAACCACTCCTGAAGGGAGAGAGCATGCACCGGACGAGTCTCATCTTCAGAAAAGGCATTAAACGTCTCATAGAATAGAGACTGAGGTTTCCTTTTTTAAAAGCCATCTTTGTACATTAGACCCTTCTCCAATTCCTTCAAGAGCGAGAATAAGTTGGAAATAGTCACTTCAACAGCGGTCATGCCACACGTTCCACAAGAGATCCAGAAACAGTTCAGGCTGAAAGTCAAGTCGATTGCTAAGTAATTACCATGTCCTGGGTGTAGATAGGCTAGAGATACAATATTTAGGAGCCACAGGGCATGGTTGTCAATGAACTCCTCAATTCTCTTGCCTCTGGTGTTACTCCACTTACCATCCCACAGTGTACTGTGGCTATTAAAATCCCCCATAAGTATGAACGGTAGGAGGAGATGCAGGACAAGGCTGTCTTGGTGTGTTAGAGTCATGTCTGGTGGAATGTATATTGAGCACACTGTATTAGCTCTGTTAGTACAGATGTTTTATGCACCGATATCGCTTGTCCAAAGTGATGTGACTGTGTTTCAAGTTATTCCATATTAAAATAGCTGTGCTACCAGAGGCATGTCAGTTGTTTGCACCAAAAGAATTTAGAACTGTACAGTTTTTAAAAAACTAAGTGTCAGTTGCCAACTGGGTTTCATGCAGACCCAATGCAAGAAGAATAAAAGTTTCAGCTAGCTGTTGCAATCCTGCAAAATTAGCTCTAAAACCATGACAGTTCCACGATGATAGTATAGTTCATAATTAAGTGTACTGGTACACTCGCCCTTGTTAGTGATTCTTTCTAGTTGAGGTTTTTTGAAGGTAATAATGTACGTGCCGGTTTTAATACGTCTTCTCTTCTGATTGTTATTCTCTTCACATGCATCACTCCTTGAGTTTTGAGCTCTAGAGCAATCTCAACTTCTGCATCATCTCATTCTTTGGTGTGAATCACTCCTTTCAAAACCATTTCAAAACCCTCATTTCAAAACCAGCCAATGAAGTTGCATGAAGATACATTCCATTATTTTTTAGAACATTCCACAAGAATATGTCCAGATCTCAGTTTTTCCACATCCTTCACTGCACCAACTATTCCTGTAAAGCCCTTATGAATGGCCAAAGGAGATCATTTTGTGATCGGTGTATCCGATGACATAGACTAAATAATTATGCATACTGGCCTATCTTCAGTACTTAGCATTGGAGGTCCAGGGGGTGGTAGGTGCTGGTCCATGTAGCCAGCAGAACTGCAACCTTTTGATGCCAGTTCAATGAGAGACTCACTGGACCCAGCCTATAGGCTTTTACACACAGTAGGAGGACTGGGGTTGGACAAGACTTTGTTTTATTGGAGACAAGAACACTACACTTTGCTGGATTACCTTTTTTTATCGTGGGCTTTTTAAAATATGGAACCTTTTTAAAAAAACAAATCAAGGGGTGCAGAACACCACAGTGACTGCAGGAGAAACTCCTGGTTCATGGTGGGCAATTGGACATCTCTGGTGTGACCACTCCTTTATTATCCAGGGTTCTTGTCTCCTAAGGGATTCTGACATTCCGGCAGCTGGTGAACATCACAGGGACGGCCCTGTCACGTGCAGAGGACTTAGCAGCGCACCTGAGAGTACAGTCTCTACACATTGTAAATAAGCTCCTACATCACTGGAGGTCCACCCTAACGTCAGAGGAGCATGCTCAGCTGATGGACAACAAAACAAGCGAGACTAGGCCTACAGAGGAAGAACCTTTCCCCAAGCTGGGCATCGCTCTAGATGGGTATGGGGGCCCCCTCCTGGAGTTCAGCAGTGACATGAACATTGCAACAGTGTCAGGTTTTCTTCTGTACACAGCCTGCTTGAAAGTTTTAAATATAAAAAATTTGAATGGGGGAGTGGGCACCCCATGGCGAAGTGTATTGAGTTTTAATGATGATATTAAACCAGAGTGGAGGGCACTATACAAACCACCAATAACCAAAAAATTTGCTGACCTCCAATGGAGGATTTTACATGGAATTGTTTCTGTAAATTCTTTTATCTCCATTTTAAACCCTGGGGTCACACAGGAATGTTCATTTTGTTCACAGAGAGAGACTATGCTTCATGCTTTTATACATTGTTCCAGGTTGCAGCCATTGTTTGTGTTTTTAAAAAACAACCTGAGGTCATTTTATGTGGATGTTACTTTTCAAATTTTTATCTTTGGTTTTAAGTATGCCAGAAGAAATAGATTCAAGTGTCAACTGATCAATGTTATCTTTGGCTAGGCCAAAATGGCGATATACCTGAGCAGGAAAAACAAGGTGGCACAAAACACAAACTGTGATGCCATAAAAATTCTCTACAGACTGACCAAATCATGAATTCTGATTGATTTTAACTTTTACAGAAGTATGAGGGACTTGGAGATGTTCAAGGCAGTGTGGTGTTGTGAGGAGGCTCTGTGCTCGGTAGAGTGCACCAGCATTAGACTGATAATGTTCATAACAACTGTTTGTTGTTGTGTTGAGTTATTTATTTATTTTAGGGTTGCAACTAATGATTATTTTCATGTTGGGAATAAAAGATAACACTGACAGAAACAGTAAACTGAACAAAGTGAATGTCGGTGACTCTGAGGCTAAAGTTACCGGTGTCGCAATACGTGTGTGACATGCGCCATCGACTAGGAAGTGGATTATACTTCCAATTAGTAAACCCACAAGTGTTCCATTTGAGAGGGTGTTACCTTTCAAAAATCCACACACTAGACTACAGAGAATACAGAGTTTTCACTTGATTTTGGACACAACTTTAGTGTTGTACATTACTCCAAGTAATGTAATGAGCAAATCTCTACACCAATGCGGTGCGCAGACTAACTAATCCATAATGAGATTCAATACAGATTTTCATAATCGATTATTATCCATTTTATAGATTAGTTGTTATAGCTCTAATTTATTTATTTATTTATTTGTTTTTTATGGTCCTATAAATATTTATTCATTCATATATTGAGTCACCTTGACTTTAATGTGTATGTGACTTTTGCTAAATAAAGGATTGTAAAAGTCAAAGTCTCTCCAGCTCTCTCTCTTCCAGTTTCCACCTGTACATCACTGAGGGAAACCTCAAATCTCCCTCCAGAGCCGAGCAGAAAGATCACAAACCAAAATGATGTCATTTAACCAGCGCATATTAAACAGAAAATACTAATTAAGGTGTACAATTACTTATAAATGAATATCAACATGAACAATAATAATAATTAATATTAGGGGTTCGATTCCCGCCGGGGCCATGTGTGTGCGGAGTTTGCATGTTCTCCCCGTTCTGTGCGGGTTTCCTCCAGGTACTCCGGTTTCCTCACCCAGTCCAAACACATGCATGGTAAGCTGATTGGCGTGTCTAAAGTGTCAGTAGTGTATGAATGGGTGTGTGAGTGTGTATGTGATTGTGCCCTGCAATGGACTGGCACCCTGTCCACGGTGTACCCGGCCCCTGTGCCCGATGTTCCTGGGATAGGCTCCAGGTTCCCCCGTGACCCTGAAGAAGGAGTAAGCGGTAGAAGATGGATGGGTGGATGGATGGATTAATAATTTGATTATCAATGACGTGTGTGTGTGGTGATGATGGTGATTATGTCAGACACTGGAGGTGTGACTCTGCCTCCACCAGAAGCTACAGAAGATCTGGTGGGTCTGACTCAGTCTGTCGCCATGGTGACAGCAGAACATGTGGGCATGGCCGACTCCACCCAGCCGATGAGCCTGAGCCAGGGTCGTGTTGCCATGGTGATCAGGCCGCCACTCACACAGGGGATGTTAAAGCACATCGCTGACAAAACTGACTTCTTCAGGGTGACACATTAATCGCTGCAGAAAGAAGTGAAGAAAGAAGTGAAGAAGAAAGTGCCCAGGTCATGCACCTTTTAGACAGTCCCTTACTGACTCCTTTACTATAAAGCCGCTAATGACCTGCGCTTCCCAAAGCCCGTTTCGCTTCGGGCTTTGTTGTGGATAAAATCAACCTTTCTAGCCTAAGTCAAAAAACTTCTAAGACAGAGAGTTTAGTAGATGTCAAAGTAATAAACTTTATTGGAAACCAACAAAGGTGACTGTCTGCAGAGTCCAACTTGTACATACATGAACATGTCTTTATATACTTCCCAATAACAGTAAACATAATTCCTAGGTGTGGCATTCACCATTTCTTTTTAGAACCGACCAATCTCCCATGCCTTAGCTAATTATTCATATCTATATGACACCCCACCATTGTGGCGCATGCGCAGCCAGTTGTATGTTCTTCAAAGTTCTTACCAGAACTGGGTTCACCATCATGTCACATAATTCAACCCATAGCCTCATATTGGTACCCTTCCCTTGAACTCTTTTTATCTTACTGATTTGCAAGCACAAGGGGGGGGCCCATTTCAGAAACCCAACTCTGGAATGTTTCTAATTTACTGCCACAAGTGAAGTTGCGTTTAGACAAACACAAGCTCTTAATTTACTTCTACAGAGTGAATCTGCTTTAGACATCCCCATAGCACCTAATTTACACACCTAGAAGTGAAGCTGAGTTTAGACAAACAACGGCTCTTACTTTACCCACTTAGGAGAACACACATGTTGGAAGTGTCCTTATAGCTTTAGATTTGCCACAGAAAGCAATTAGGCCTACTGTTCAGTAAGGCACAGAATTCTTCTACTCAACCCACACTCAGAATAGAACTTGACCAACCATCGTTCAATGAGTTTAGATTATGCTTTCAACTATGGATTATACAGATATTTGAATATTCTTTAAGTAATACATCTAAATGTAGGTTACATATTAAATACACTTCATTAACATATCCAGAAGTGACTTATACATATTGATTACACATCATAGCTATTTTCTTAGACATATTTTTGATATATTTTCTATAGCTTTAGCGGGAGAAAATGTACAAATATATTCAGTTTTATTGGTTCTATGTGCACTCAATACACATTATTAAGACAATACATATGTCCTTTTTGTGTGTTTATTTCTTGAGAAACGGAAGAGAGAAGTACAGCGAATGTCCAATATAAACCCAAGTTTAGCACGGTGCACGTGCTAAACTGAGGGAACAGATTACTAAACTGAGGGAACGGATTACTAAACTGAGGGAACAGATTGCTAAACTGAGGGAACCGATTGCTAAACTGAGGGAACAGATTTCTAATCTGAGGGAACAGATTACTAAACTGAGGGAACCGATTGCTAAACTGAGGGAACAGATTACTAAACTGAGGAAACAGATTGCAGATTGAATTTTTTTTTTACCTGGCACTAGGGGGCTCCGTATGAAGATGCACTTAAAACCACAGATGAAAAACTGAAAAGTTAAATCCAAATAAAATGACTTCAGGTTGTTGTCGTTTTTTTTTTTTTTTTTTTTTTTTTAAAGAATGCAAACGAAACACTTTCTTATTGTCGTTATTGTATATCATATTCAGGGATTGTTATGAATATGAGTACAAATTATTATAACGTTGTTATATTATTCACGTACGAATTCATAAACATGCCGGAGCTTTTTAATTTTGCATTCTCGGGCTCTAAATTTCTAAACCTCTGATTGTGGAAACGCAGTAAAATCTCCAAAATCAGCTCAATTTGTCAGAATATGTCTCATTCAGAATCAGATCCAGTTTACAGACTCTGCCTAACTTTCTTGTCAGAGGGTTCGATTCGGTGTATGATGGAGTAAGACGCAAGTTTGAGTCTCCTGCTGATTTCAATTAAAATTGTAATTAATGGGCACTCTTTTGGTCATATAATATATTTTGACTTCTTTGTTTCCTTATTTGTACTTTTAACTTGGTGGCTCGTTAAAATGTCTGAAAAGAACACCGAAAACCCGGGGGTAGCATTCAGACAAAACTGAGGGCTTAGAGAGCTCGCCGCTGAAGCGAGCCCCCTTCACCCCATTAATTTACATCTACGTCTCCAGCGGTGACCCAGACTTTGCCGCACTCAAGCTTGAGTTGTTGGCTTCACTGAGGAAGGATATTGCTGATATTTTTTAAAAAGGAGTTCCAGGAGATGTTTATGGATGTGTTGTCTAAGTTTATTTCTTGGATTAGCCACTTTACTCTTCCCCTAATGGACAGGGTTCAGACAAACGATACTTATTCAGATTATTTTGCTCGGATGAGGGTGTCGGCATGGTTGTCCTTTATCCTGTCTGCTTTTTGCTGTCACCATCGAGCCGCTGTTTATTGCACTAAAATCTTCTCCCCTTGTTTAAAGGAATAGTTTGTTACAGTGTAGAATACAAATTGTTGCTATATGCTGATTATTTGTATCATATGTAACCGATCCTATCGCCTCTATGCCATCTGTCTTGGATGTTATGGAGTCTTTTGGTGTTATCTCTGGTTATAAATTAAATTTAAATTTTGATTAAATTTAGAAGCAACTGTTTTCCTGTCAATATTTCAGCTCTGTCTCTCCAACAGTCAGATCTACCATTTCGATTTAGTCAGTCAGGTTTTAAATACCTAGGTATCAACGTGACATTTTCTTTATCTAATCTTCTATCAGCTAACTTTACTCCCCTTATCTCAAAGGTTAAATCTAACATTCAGAGTTGGGGTAACGTACCACTTTCCCTAATCGGCAGGATCAATGTTGTCAAAATGAATATATTACCAAAGTTTCTTTTCTTGCTCCAGCAAGTGCCTCTTTCTCTCCCAAAATCATTCTTTGATTTATTTGATAAGATAATTAGTACATTTATTTGGGGAGGGAAGCCACCAAGGGTTAGTAAATCTTTATTGCAGATATGTACACTTAGTGGAGGACTTGCATTACCCTGTTTTCAATTCTATTACTGGGCTGCACACATCCATAAACTTATGCTGGGTTCAATCTCCTGGATCTTCTTGGTTTAAATTGGAATTATCTTCTTGTAGAGAATCCTCTTTACCTGCTTTGCTTTACTCCTCTTTACCTACAAAACTCTCCCTATATACTGATAACCCTGTTGTCCTTAACATACTTAGGACTTGGTATCAAATTAGATGGCACTTTAAATTTGTACATGCATCCTCTTTGTGTCCTTTAGTCAACAACCATCTATTTCCCCCACTCTACATTTTCAGTGTGGTATGATCCACATCAGAGAGGAATGATTTCTAGGATTTATGATTTTGCTGTTAAACAGTTAAACTGTTAAAACAGTTCAGAAGCTCCGTGTATTGTCCTTGATATGTGAAAACTAGACAGAGCACAGTAGTGTCAGTCAGTCATTGCATTTACATGGACAACAATAATCCACTATTAACCCAATTAAGACAATATTCTAATTAAGAATCTACCATGTAAACAGACATTTTTAAGGACCTTAATCTGATTAAGGTCATACTAGAAGTAAGCACTAATCGAATTAAGGCATGTGGAGTACTCCTGTTTTAGTATTATCAACGCATATTACATACATTTAACACCTTAATCACATTATGAACATCGTGTGAGAGTTTTCACCACATTTTGCGACAGGACATGACCACACATGGCAGTTTTACGTTTTATGGCGGACAAGAGAGTTTGTCTGCATCCCAAACTGCATAATTTTCTACTATAGGCCTGTAGTGGGGATAAATACATGTATCTCAGCTACTATATAGAAGATAAGTACGCGGTTTGGGACGCAGCCCACGACTTCAAGCAGTTGCCTATTAGCATGTATAGCATGGGAAATAATTAACTGCACTTAAAGCATTTGTAAAAAAAAAATTAAATAAAAACACCCAAAAGTGTATACGGTACCATAACAAAGACGAGCTGTATGTTGATACTTGAAATTCTGGAGGGACGTCGGACGGCGTGGCACGGTGACGTAATGACGCGTGCTGTTAATCGAATTATGTTCTAAAACATGCAAAACGGGAACATGACAGGAGTATTCTAAAAGTGACTCATGTAAACACCTTATTCACAATATTATCTTACTTAGAGTGAGGTCAATAATTAGATTGCTGCTGTCCATGAAAACGTAGTCAGTGTAAAATAGCCCAAACCCACCTTCTGTTTCATGCGACATTGTCCTGGATGGAGCTTGACTGCCCTCGTGTGTCCAAACTCGGGAATGGCAGTTTCCCTGAAGGGGTATTCTGTTCCAAGTTTATGGTAGTTAGCTAAGAAATATTACAAGATTACTATTACTCTCTCTCCCCTTTTTTAACCCGTTCAAGATATTTATTGTATACATTACCTTTATCTTTGTGATGTTCTTCCCTAATTGTGGATATTCTCGAGTGAAATAGATGAGGCCACGTAGGGAACACATGAAGCAGTGATGCGAATGAAATTTCTACTAACATTAGAAATACATTAATATTTTTATATTATAAATCAATTTGTGTACTTAAATATACTGCTCTGTATATTATATAATGTTAATCATCACTATCATCATGTGTGAATATGCTTTAAATGTGTTGGTTGGTGTGCTCTCTGTATATCGTGTTTCTTTCCGGCTGTCTGGCCGGTGTGCGCACATATATAGTGAAATCGGAGCAGCGTTCAGAGTTCTAGACCTATCCTGGTGGTATGCCTGCACATTTTCCCTGTTTATGACGGCGCTAATGTCGAAGTTTTTTAAACGTTGTGGTATCTGAGCAGGCCTCTGTATTCATTTGAACGGAGTTGTATTAAATCATTGCTGTATCCAACCTTTGCATTTTGGTAAATAAATAAATGGCTTTTATCCAAAGCACTTTACACTGTGTCTAATTCACACGTACATACTCACACACCAATGGTAACAGAAGTGCCCTTCAAGGCTTTAACTTTGCCATTGGAAGCAACTTGGGGTCTATTGTCTTTCCCAAGGCCACTTCGGCATGTGAAGTCATGTGGGCTGGGAATTGAACCACCAACCCTACGATTAGTGGATTAATGGACAACCCACTCAACCATGCCATGGCTGCCATTTTGTTTGTTGATTTAGTGCAGTGGTGTCAAACTCATTTTAGTTCAGGAGCCACATACAGCCTAATTAGATGTCAAGTGGGCCGGGCCAGTAAAACCATAGTATAATCACCTATAGATAACAAGAAGTCCATGTTTTTACCTTTGTTTTCATGCAAAGACATTTATATTTAATGAAATATCCTTTTATAAAATATATCATGAGCAACCTCAGATTTCTTAAGACAAACGCGTGTAATTTGCTTCTGATTATCATTCACATATAAGTGCATTACAACTGTTCACAGTGTTTGCACAAATGCAAAAAACTTCACAGGTATTTGGAACTGAAAAATATAGTATTTCACTTTAAAATTGATGGCATTGCATGAACAATAGGATTCCACCAAACCAAACTCTTTCGTACTGAAGCTGTTGACTAACATTAAATTGCACATTTTTTTAACTATTACCTATTCATCTCTGTGAATAAATAGGAAGCGGTCCATTTTTCATGGAAAACTCTACACTCTCTATCCACTTTTCTGCTTTTTGGAAGACATTTTGGCTAATGAGGAATAGCATTTTATAAAAAATGACAAGTTCGTGTCTTTTATGCATTTTTTTTTTCACTTTCAAAATTGGCCCCTGGGCGGGCGGAATTGAACCCTCTAGCGGGCCGGTTTTGGCCCCTGGGCCATACGTTTGACACCCATGATTTAGAGTGATGATTTAGTCTTAATAATAATCTAGTAATAATCTCTTAATAAATAATAATCTGCTTGCTCTCTTTTTCATACAACAGTAATGGATAATTGATCAATGGATCTACTAGCTTTCAAGCTTCAATTAGTGCACAACATATTGTAATTGTATTCAATTACAACCTGGACATTTACACGGACAGCAAATCTAATTATTGACCTTATTCTGAATAAACAAAACATAGATCGATTAATCCACACACATTATAACGCTTCACGCCACATCGTCCCTCCAGAGTTTCCTGTATCAACATACTACGTCTTCATTATGGGACCGTATAATGGATTTGGGTGTTTATTTTAATTTTACTAAAGCTTCAAGTGCTTTCTTCTTTCTGAAAGCTTTCTTCTTGCCACTCTTCCATAAAGGCCAGATTTTTGCAGTGTACGACTGATTGTTGTCCTATGGACAGACTCTCCCACCTCAGCTTTAGTTCTCTGCAGTTCATCCAGAGTGATCATGGGCCTCTTGGCTGCATCTCTGATCAGTCTTCTCCTTGACTGAGCTGAAAGTTTAGAGGGACGCCAGGTCTTGGTAGATTTGCAGTGGTCTGATACTCCTTCCATTTCAAATTGATCGCAGTGCTCCTTGGGATGTTTAAAGCTTGGGAAATCTTTTTGTATCCAAATCTGGCTTTAAACTTCCACAAGAGTATTACGGACCT
>CM022754.1:24516755-24525612 GCA_012411365.1 Ameiurus melas | reverse complement strand
ATGTTCTTTAAGAAGATAACAGCTCTGAGTCTTCCTATAACCCATTTTGTGAGATCTGAGACCTCATACAGAATCTCCAGTCACATTTTGAGGTTCATGCTGGTGGACTCTTCTTCCACAGGTTTTCTATGGGGTTCAGGTCAGGGACTGGGATGGCATGATCTTGATTTTGTCAGTAAACCATTTTGGTGTATGTTTTGGACCATTGTCCTGCTTGAAGATCCAACCACGTCACGTTTTAATCTTTCTCGCAGAGGCAGTCAGGTTCTTATTTAATATCTGATGATATTTGATAGAGTATCTCAACCAAATGTCCATGTCCTCTGGCAGAAAAACAGGCAAAAACATTAAACATCCACCACCATATTTAATCGTAAGCATGAGGTACTTTTCCATATGGCTACTGTACCTCTCTGTGTGCGCCAAAACCACCTCTGGTGTTTATTACCAAAAAGCTCTATTTTGATTTCATCTGACCATAGAACCCAATCCCATTTGAAGTTCCAGTAGTGTCTGGCAAACTGAAGACACCCAAGTTTGTTTTTGGATGAGCGAGGATTTTTTTTCTTGAAACCCTTCCAAATAACTTGTGGTGATGGAGGTGACTTCAGATTGTAGTTTTGGAGAATTTCTGACCACAAGACACAACTTACATCTGCAATTCTCCAGCTGTGATCCTTGGAGATTTTGGCCATTGGACCCATCCTCTTCACAGAGTGTTCAGACAATAGACGTGTTCAATTCCAGGTCGATTCATAACATTTACAGTTGACTGGAATTTCTTAATTATTGCCCTGATGGTGGAAATGAGCATTTTCAATGCTTGTGCTATTTTCTTATAGACACTTCCCATTTTGTGAAGCTTAACAACCTCTTGCTGCACATCCCAGCCATATTCCTTTTTAAGTACTTTGGCCTATTACCTGTTACCTAATATTTATACCCCAGTTAAACAGGAAGTCATGGTTGAACAATTGCCTGTTCCTACTTACCCAGGTGTACTAAAGAAATTTTTTAATACCAGTTCAAATATACTTCAAATATATTTTACTCATATGAATTCATGTGGTGCCAATAAATGTTGCACACACATTTATATATTTAAGATATATAAATTTAAGATATTTTTATAAACACAATGCGGCCCTTGTCAAAGTCACTCAGATCTTTACACTTACTCATTTTTCCTGCTTCCAACACATGAACTCTGAGAACTGACTGTTCCTGTGCTGCCTCATTTATCCCAGCCCTTGACAGGTGGCATTGTAATGAGATAATCAATGTTCTTCCCGTCGCCTGTCTGTGGATTTAATGTTATAGCTAATCAGTATATATTAACCTCTTATATTTCTATCTGGATCCCATTACCTTAAGGTTCACCTTATTAAATTTCACAAACAACCAAACGTTTGCAGAATCAAAAGCATGATTTTGATTTTCCCCTTCACTGCTCTCAAATAGACTGCTTCCAGAAATGGTCTAGAAATGGACTATTTAGCAGAAATGTTCAGCAGAAATAGTCATCAGAAATGTTCAGCAGAAATGGTCATTAGAAATGGTCAATAGAAATGTTCTGTAGAAGTGTTCAGCAGAAATGTTCAGTAGAAGTGTTCAGCAGAAATTTTCAATAAAAAAGAACTTAAAAAAATAGACTGCTTCTGCTCATTTCATTATTTATCTGTTTTCTCTCATTCCCAGCTACGATCGGTTCTTATCACTGTGAATAATTGAATAAATAATGCTTTTAGACATCCAGGACTGAGGTTGAATATAGAATATTTGAAGGGGAGCTTCAGTGCTACTTTCTGTGGCACCAAGAACTTTGTGACCAATCCATCTACTGTATATACAGTACACCCTATTGATGAAATCAATTCTGGGCAGAACTAAGTATTTACAAACAGTGATGTTCACAATCCCTGCATTTTCCTAGAATGCCACATGACCTTATTACAAACATATCATATGAGAGATACATTCCATATGATCAATTTTACACGATAGATCATTTTATCTTGTAATTAAAATCATGACAGATGGCATATGGCACGTGAGAGAAGGCTCAAATAACACTCTGTAGTTACTCCCGACCTATAACATCAGAAAACATACTATAGAGTCTGTGTCTGTTCCCCGAGCTATACAAATATATAGGAAATCTCGTAACCTTCATAACCTAATTAACATAAAATTAAATCATACTGAATGCACAGCCAGCATTTTTGATCTGAAGCTAGGACTATTAAACGTTAGATCTCTTATGTCTAAGGCTCTTATTGTCAACGACATCATTACTGACCAGGAATGTAATTTAATGTGTTTAACGGAAACTTGGGTTAAACCAAATGAGTACATAGCATTAAATGAGGCCAGTCCTCCTGGATACAGTTATGTACATCAGCCTTGTTCAACTAGTAGAGGAGGAGGTATTGGTCTTATCCATAGTGAAAATCTAGTCGTCACACAAAAATATAGTCATAAGTTTAATTCCTTTGAAATTCTTTATACCAGTGTAAATTACGTAGCCAAAAAAAATAAGTCAATTCCTCTAATTATTATTTACAGACCCCCAGGGCCATATACTGAATTTCTTAGTGAATTTGCAGACTTTGTATCAAACCTGGTTGTGTCTCTAAATAAAGCATTAATCGTTGGAGATTTTAATATTCATTTTGATAACCTGGAGGACCCTCTGAGAACAGCGGTCGTGTCCATCTTAGATTCAGTAGGGATTAATCAGACAATCGGGCCTACTCATAGTGGTGGTCACACCTTGACCTCATACTAACATACGGAATAAAGTATAGAAAATATTGTACTTATTCCACAGTCTGAAGTTATCTCAGACCACCATCTTATCTCATTCATAATCCGTATTGATCATAATATCTCCACCTCGCCTCGCTACCGCGTAAAACGCACATTCTCATCAGCTACTGCACTGAGCTTCATAAATAACCTACCAGAGACATCAATTAGATTTGGATCAGCGCCTGATCCAGTAGATCTCGACCAGGCAACTGAAAGTTTGGAGTCAACACTCCGCTGCACACTAGATAGAGTGGCTCCACTCAAAAGAAAATAATTGGACAAAAAAAATTAGCACCCTGGTATAATGATCTAACGCGATCATTAAAACAGAAATCTAGACAATTAGAATGTAAATGGCGCCAAAACCAAGCTGGAGATATTTCAGACAGCATGGAAGGAGAGCCTACTGCAATAAAGGAAATCTCTTGCAGATGCTAAAAAGATCTACTTCTCCACCTTAATAGGAGACAACCAAAACAATTCCAGATTCTTCTTCAACACGGTAGCAAAACTAACTAGGAATAAAACCACTTCAGAGGAAAACACTCAATCATTTCATAGCAGTGAGGATTTCATGAAATTTTTCATTTATAAAATTGAAAATATTAGAGATGAAATACAGGCCATTAAATTACAACCGTTCAGTAATGTAACAAACCCATTAGATGACAATGTGGCAATACCGGATCAATGTTTAGAGTGTTTTGCTCCGCTTAGAGAGACCGAACTAGCTACACTAATCTCATCAGCCAATTCATCAACCTGCATACTAGATCCCATACCTACATGTTTGTTTAAACAGATTTGTCCAGGAGTAATTAAGTCACTTTTAAATATAGTAAATTCTTCCCTAACCATTGGCTATGTACCTAAATCTCTAAAATGAGCAGTTATTAAACCATTGATAAAAAGAACCTGACCTTGACCCGTCTCAATTGTCCAGCTATAGACCAATATCGAATCTCCCCAACATCTCTAAGATTCTAGAAAAGGTAGTAGCAAAGCAGTTATGCTCATACTTAGAAATGAATAACATTCATGAAATGTATCAGTCAGGATTTAGACTTCATCACAGCACAGAGACAGCACTAGTTAAAGTAGTAAATGACCTTCTTCTGACCTCTGATCAGGGTTGTGTCTCGCTGCTTTGTTACTCACACCTTAGTGCAGCTTTTGATACCATAGATCACACTATTCTCCTTGATAGATTAGAAAATGTTGTTGGCATTAGGGAACAGTCCTCTCCTGGCTCAGGTCTTATCTGACCGATCGTTATCAGTTTGTCGATATAAATGGTGATTTCTCCATGCGTACTGAGGTTACTTTTGGAGTTCCCCAAGGGTTCTGTTTTAGGCCCACTGCTTTTTACTTTTTATATATGTTACCCTAGGACAAATTATTCGGTAACATGGAATTAGCTTCCACTGTTATGCTGATGATACACAGCTGTATGTGTCAGCGAAGCCAGAGGACAGACAGAAGCTTAGTAAAGTTGAGGATTGTGTAAAGGACATTAGACGTTAACTAACTTCCTTTTACTTAATTCTGATAAAACAGAAATACTTTTATTAGGCCCACGTGTAGCTAGAAGTAATCTTCCTGAATACACAGTAACTCTGGATGGTCTTTCTGTTTCATCATGTACAGCAGTTAAAGACCTCAGAGTGATTATTGACTCCAGTCTATCATTTGATGCTCATGTAGATAATATTACTAGGATAGTGTTCTTTCATCTCAGTAATATTTCTAAGATAAGAAACATACTGTCACTACATGATGCAGAAATACTGGTTCATGCATTCGTCACCTCTAGATTAGATTACTGTAATGCCTTACTGTCTGGATGTTCCAGTAGGAATATAAATAAACTCCAGTTAGTCCAGAATGCAGCTGCTAGAGTCCTAACTAGAACTAGAAGATACGACCACATCACCCCGATCTTATCCACACTGCATTGGCTCCCTGTAAAATTTCGCATTAAGTTTAAAATACTTCTAATAACCTATAAAGCACTACACGGTCTTGCACCACAATATCTAAGCGACCTTCTTGTTTTATATGATCCGCCACGCCTACTCAGATCAAAAGGTGCAGGCTATTTGACATTACCTAGAATAGTGAAGACTACAGCAGGGGGAAGAGCCTTCGCTTATAGAGCCCCACAGTTATGGAACAGTCTTCCTATTAGTGTTCGGGACTCAGACACAGTCTCAGTGTTTAAATCTAGGCTTAAAACATATTTGTTTACTCAAGCTTACCCTGACTAGATTATATCTCACTACTTCACAGTCCTAATCGTTTTTCTCCCTCTCTCTCTCTTTTTGCCGAGCCCCACACGAATTTATGGAGATATTGGAGATCCAGATCCCTTCTGCCTCTGGATGAGCCCAAATCTTCTGCTGGGACTATGGCTGCTCCGAAGGCCATACTTCTCATTTTCACATTATCTGTGTTACCTTCACATTCTGTGTTACCCAGATGAGGATGGGTTTCCCTTCTGAGTCGGGTTCCTCTCAAGGTTTCTTCCTCAAAAAACATCTTAGGGAGTTTTTCCTTGCCACCGTCGCCACTCAGTGGCTTGCTCAGTTGGGATAAATTCCATTTGTTTTATACCTGTTTGTCTCTGTTTATCTGTTCCTGTTTGTCTCTCTTTATCTGTTTCTGACTGTTTATACCTGTTTTTTATTTCTGTAAAGCTGCTTTGAGACAATGACTATTGTAAAAAGCGCTATACAAATAAAATTGAATTGAATTGAAAACATGTCTGTTTTCACACACATACAGTGGTGTGAAAAAGTGTTTGCCCCCTTCCTCATTTCCTGTTCCTTTGCATGTTTGTCACACTTAAGTGTTTCGGAACATCAAACCAATTTAAACAATAGTCAAGGACAACACAAGTAAACACAAAATGCAATTTGTAAATGAAGGTGTTTATTATTAAAGGTGAAAAAAAATCCAAACCATCATGGCCCTGTGTGAAAAAGTGATTGCCCCCTAAACCTAATAACTGGTTTGGCCACCCTTAGCAGCAACAACTGCAACCAAGCGTTTGCGATAACGTGCAATGAGGCTTTTACAGCGTCCTGGAGGAATTTTGCCCACTCATCTTTGCAGAATTGTCCTAATTCAGTTACATTAGAGGGTTTTCGAGCATGAACGGCCTTTTTAAGGTCATACCACAACATCTCAATAGGATTCAGGTCAGGACTTTGGCTAGGCCACTCCAAAGTCTTCATTTTGTTTTTCTTCAGCCATTCGGTGGTGGACTTGCTGGTGTGTTTAGGATCATTGTCCTGCTGCAGAACCCAAGTTCGTTTCAGCTTGAGTACGAACAGATGGTCGGACATTCTCCTTCAGGATCTCTTGGTAGACAGCAGAATTCATAGTTCCTTTTATCACGGCAAGTCTTCCAGGTCCCGAAGCAGCAAAACAGCCCCAGACCATCACACTACCACCACCATATTTTACTGTTGGTATAATGTTCTTTTTATGAAATGCAGTGTCCTTCTTACAACAGATATACTTGGACACACACCTTCCAAAGAGTTCCACTTTTGTCTAATCGGTCCACAGAATGTTGTCCCAAAAGTCTTGGGGATCATCAAGATGTGTTGTGGAGAAATTGAGACGAGCTTTGATGCTCTTTTTGCTCAGCAGTGGTTTTCTCCTTGAACTCTGCCATGCAGGCCATTTTTGCCCAGTCTTTTCCTGATGGTGGAGGCATGAACGCTGACCTTAACTGAGGCAAGTGAGGCCTGCAGTTCTTTGGACGTTGTTGTGGGGTCTTTTGTGACCTCTTGGATGAGTCGTCGCTGCGCTCTTGGGGGTAATTTTGGGCGGCCGGCCACTCCTGGGAAGGTTCACCACTGTTCCATGTCTTCACTTGTGGATAATGGCTCTCACTGTGGTTCGCTGGATTCCCAAAGCTTTGGAAATGGCTTTATAACCCTTTCCAGACTGATAGATCTCAATTACTTTCTTTCTCAATTGTTCCTGAATTTCTTTGGGTCTCGGCATGATGTGTAGCTTTTAAGGATCTTCTGGTGGACCTTACTGTGTCAAGCAGCTCCTATTTAATTGATGCCTTGATTGTGAACAGGTGTGGCAATAATCAGGCCTGGGTGTGGCTAGAGAAATTGAACTCAGGTGTGGACAACCACAGTTATAGTATGTTTTAACAAGGGGGGCAATCACTTTTTCACACAGGGCCATGATGGTTTGGTTTTTTTCACCTTTAATAATAAACACCTTCATTTACAAATTGCATTTTGTGTTTACTTGTGTTGTCCTTGACTATTGTTTAAATTGGTTTGATGTTCCGAAACACCTAAGTGTGACAAACATGCAAATGAACAGGAAATGAGGAAGGGGGCAAACACTTTTTCACACCACTGTATACATTAGACAAATGTACACTCTCAGTTACTCCAAGGTTTCTTGCTCTTACTTCACACATCAAGTATCTCAGTTAATGGAAGAAGTCATAATCATTATCCTCACAATTCAATCCAGTTAATGTATATGCTGTACACTGGAAATCACTTCACACACACTATAACTGAGTCAGCCCTCTTGCCATGACAGTACATCTCAGAATTGCAGTTGCTAAGTGATTAGTGGACGGCTGGCTGAGTTTTGCAGCACATTAGGAGATTTAAGGTCCAGCCTGCAGAGGCTGCAAGAGACACACAGCGATAATGCAGGATTAGACCATGCATGGGAGTCACATGGGGATGCTGTCAGAGTCACCAGACTCTGATTTAAGGGATGAAAAACCCCACACACACTTATCTTCATGTGCTTAGCTTTAAAGGTCTGTATATGTATTTTTTTCTTTTTTTTTTTAAATCTAACTCCTCACAGATTGCCTGTAAAGTAATCCTAAAAATGTGATGCATTTATTCCTCTTGTTCTACAGGTTGTTGCAGTGATTTTTTTTTAACCATATGGTGCCTTTGAGCCACATTATCAGTGAATACACTCATGGAGTACTTTATTAGGAACACCACTCTA
Source organism: Ameiurus melas (assembly GCA_012411365.1). NCBI lineage: Eukaryota > Metazoa > Chordata > Actinopteri > Siluriformes > Ictaluridae > Ameiurus > Ameiurus melas. The sequence goes on along the minus strand of CM022754.1, from coordinate 24,517,788 downwards.
ATACTGGGTAGGGCCTCCCTTTGCTCTCAAAACAACTTCAATTCTTCATAGCATGGATTCTACATTTGTTGGACAAATTCCTTTGAGATTCTGGTTCACTTTGACATGATTGCCTCATGCAATTCCTGCAGATTTAATTCAGATGTTATTAGTATTGTGAGTAAAATCTACAGACTGTAGTGTGTGAAAATCACAGGAGATCAGCAGTTATAAAATTACAAAAGATTCCCCCCATTTTGATTGTTGATGTGAATATTACCCGAAGCGGCTGGCCCATATCTGTATGATTTTATACCCTGCTCTGCTGCCACATGATTCGCTGATTAAATAATTGCATGACTGAGTAGGTGTACAGGTGTTCCTAATAAAGGGCTTGGTGAGTGTATATTATGTTGTTTGATATAGTATCAGTGCTGCGTTTTCTCTCCACTTCTGTAGTTCTCAGTCATTAAATGCAGTTCAGAGACGCTTCCATTACACCAATCACCAGCTCGCCATCTACAACCTGCTACCTTTAACAGACCGATGCGGTTAGCCACGCCCACAGACTCCAGGGAGGATAATATGATTGGTTCGAACGTGCATGGTGAGTGGAGCCACGAGAGAGTGCTCTACATGGAGTGAAATCATTCCCACTGAAATCCTCTTATACAGAGACTAAGAGTCCACGTAGTAGGATTCAGTCATTATCTACATCAGGGGTACCAACCCCGGGCGGGAACCGGTACCGGTCCGTGGCTCACTTGGTACCGGGACGCACAGAAAGAATAAATCACTTACATTATTTCCATTTTATTTATTATCTGAGTCTGAACAATGTTTTATTTTGATCGGATTCTCTCCGTTACATCCGTCTATGACTCCGCTTGTCTCGGTCACGTGATTCGTTACTCGGTCACATGATACGTTAAGCATTAGGGGGGCAGAGCGGATGTTACTCGTGTTATGTTGTTGGCGTGATGTTACCGGGATGCTGCTAATAAATTATTATATATATTTTTTAAATACCCCAGTTTTTATGCTGGTCGTATCA
>CM022754.1:24454255-24511755 GCA_012411365.1 Ameiurus melas | reverse complement strand
TGTAAATAAACTACACTCGTTCTTAAGTGCGCTTACCTCCTTCCTTCATCCTCTCCGTCACGAGATGTGACAGAAATTAACCGCCGTAAACATGGAGGTAGCACGAGAACGACGAGGACGCCGAACCCAAAACCGCACGCCCAAGATTCCCGCCTTGGATTCAATGAGCTTCGCACAGAGGACTTTCGAGCACATGCCTGCATGGTATGACGGCCTGGGTTACCCAGATTATTTCGCGATGGAATGTCAGCAATATTTCGCCAGCCTGTGTGACCCGAAACCACCAGTACGACAATTTAGCCTGTTCATCATGTCTCGCTTTTTGGGTTTCGCTCGCATGTGGGCACTACAGATGGTGGCTGAGAGACCCGGGGTGCTGAAGGATATTTCTGTTTTTTGAGCAGTTTTTTGAGGAATTTGGAGAACCAGGGCAAAAGTATGACCTGGATAAAGTGCTGCAGGAAGGTAATGGGAGGACTCATGCAGAGCCTTTTCTCCACGTGTACTATGAACGGGTGAAACAGAGAGGGGAGAAGGGCAGAGAAAGCTACAGTCAAAGTTCCAGTCACAGCCACGCCACGCCTCCGGTCCAAATCACGCCTCTCGCTCCAGCCACAGCCACGCCTCTCGCTCCAGCCCCTGCCATGCCTCAGGTCCATGTCCCGGTCCAGGTCAAGCCACAAGTCCAAGTTACCGTGCATCCTACTAAGCAGAATCCATTCATCTCCAAGTCTGCCGACCCAATTCACACAATTCCGCTCACAGCCAAGTTCCAAGTTCAAGCTCCAGTCACAGCCAAGCCTCACGTTCCAGTCGTAATCACTCAGAGTAAGAAGGAAATGGTGGAAAAAATGAGCAGAATGCAGTTGGAGTTGGAGGGTTTGAGCAGCACTCTGTCTTGAAATGGAGAAGAAATGCATCGAAGCTACTAAAGAATGCTCATCCATGGAGTTGCAACTACAGGAAACACAGGTTTTGCTGCAAGAGGAGACACTCTGGAAACGGGTTCTGAGCATTCGCCCTGTCGACTTATAGGACAACGAAACCAACTAAAGCAGATTCTGGAGGAGGAGAAGGATAGAAGGAAAGTGCAGAGACCCAGCTTCACCAAGTCCAGACTCCGTCACAAGCTCACAGCGCCCAAGTCCAGACTCAGTCTCAAGCTCACGATGCCCAAGTCCAGACACAGTCTCAAGCTCACAGCGTCCAAGTCCAGACACAGTCTCAAGCTCACAGCGTCCAAGTCCAGACTCAGTCTCAAGCTCACGACGCCCAAGTCCAGACACAGTCTCAAGCTCACGACGCCCAAGTCCAGACACAGTCTCAAGCTCACAGCATCCAAGTCCAGACTCAGTCTCAAGCTCACAACATCCCAGTCACAGCCAAGCCTCACGGCCCGTTGGTAATCGCTAAGAGTAAAAAGGAGTCACGTCGACAGGAGGGGGAGTCTGCGGTCGCGGAAACCAGCTCCCACCCTCCCTCCCGTTTTAGATGCTCGCTCAGCCTCCACGTCCTGCTGGGGACGCCGCTCAGCCTCCCTGCTCTGCTGAGGACGCCGGTCAGCCTTCCTGCTCTGCTGTGGACGTCGCTCTGCCTTCCTGCTCGGCTGAGGTCGTCGCCGCCTTCCTGTTCGGCTGAGGTCGTTGCTCGCCATCCTGCTTCGCTGGGGACGCGCTCGCTCTGCCTCCATGCTCCCGGAAGACGTCGCTCCTTGTGTGCGCTCCCCCTTCCTGCTCCACGGAGGTCATCGCTCCACCCCTGGGCTCAGCGGAGGGCATCGTTCCTCCCTTGAGCCTCACGGAGAACCCCGCTTCCCCTGGAGCCCGCGCGAGAACCTCGCTTCCCCTTGAGCCTCGCGGTGAACTTCGCTCCATGTCCCTACTCGCCAGAAACATCATGCGGTTTCCTGGCTCTGCTTGGGAGGAATTCAGCCCAGGGCCCGGGGCCCCCGGGTGATATGGGATGTTTTGGCACTCCGGAGGAGTGCCGCCTTGGAAAGGGACTCTGTCACGGTTCCCCTTGAAGCAGCATGCCTCGCCGGTTGCGCATGCGTGTTGTGACATTTGAACATGTGCTCTTTGTTTTTGTTTTTGTCATTGGCTGGGAGGGCACGGTGTTTTGTTTATGTTCCTCATGACCCCAACCCATGTCTGTCATAGGTTGAATCCCCACGTGTGTCCGTATTAGTTCCAGCTGAACACTGTTTAAGTTCATTCTTGCCGGCTTATATACTACGTGCGTCGCACTACACACGGCGCGGTTAATTAAACATAGTATTACGTTCCTTGTTAGTTATAGTTCATGCTGGGTTATCCACTCCCAGATTATTGTCATAGCTCACGTTCATGTTTATGCTTAGTTTGTTTCTTTGGACGCTTTTTTCTGTGCCACGTTACTGAGATCTGCCTTGCCCCAAGTTTATGCCTGTTTGCCGTTCGCCTGACCTTCGCTTGTTCTCTGACTACGCCTTTGGATTACGTTTTGGATTTGTCTGCCTGCCTCTTGTAAATAAACTACACTCGTTCTTAAGTGCGCTTACCTCCTTCCTTCATCCGCTCCATCACGAGAATACAAGGAGTCACAACATCAACCGGGAAAGTAACTAAAATTACTGCTTATGCAGATGACATTATAGTTTTAATTAAAAGCAAACAGAATTAGACACAATAAATATACTTTGTAAATGTTATGAAGAGATATCTGGTGCTAGATTAAATCAGAATAAAACGGAAGCGGTGTGGATGGGCAGTAGCGCCCCCCACTGCTAAATATAGAAATAAAAGAAGAGATCAAAGTACTGGGCTTGACCAACAAGTACACAATGACAGAACAAATTCAGGGGGAAAAGAACAAGAAAGTAAAGCGTAAATCGATACCTGGAAAATCATTAATTACAAAACTAGAATCCAAATCAAAACTTTTGTGCTTTCCAAATGATTATTCTTAGTCACCATTTCCCTCCTGACAACAAATGTATAATTAAAGTTAATTAAAATGTGTGTGATTTATTTGGGGTAATAACAGAGTTGTGATTAAGAGGTCACTCTTATTTAAATGGAAAGAGCTCGGGAACTCAGAGCAATTGACCTCAGTATTAAATTAAAAATAGCGTTGTGTAAAAACGTGTCACAAGTCATGAACAGAGGAGCTGACTGGATAGGAGAATTAAAAACATGGAAGAAAAAAGAGGCAGGGCTAGACAAAACTAGTAGAAAATTAGTAGTAAACAGTCACAGTTTATGTTTATGTTTCATGTTCCATGTTAGATTAGATTGTTTCATAGCCATAGTCATAGTCCATGTTAGAGTTAGTTCATGCTGGGTTATCCGCTCCCAGTTTCACGTCCTGTTTCATGTTTCTCGTTTTGGTTCTCGACCCAGTTTCCCGTGACCACAACTTCGTTTCCTGCCTTATCCTGTATATGCCTGTTTTCTGATCACATGACCGCTCGCTTGTTTTGGATTACGTGTCTGGATTACATTTTGGATTTGTCTGCTCACCTCTCTGTAAATAAATTTACTGTTCGAACTGCGATTGCATCCGTCCTATCTTCCCTTATGTCACGATTCGTGACTACTGGGTTCATTTATCCAGCAAAAGTATTTATAAAAAATGAATATGAATACGGAGGTATGGGAGAATATTAACACCTCACAATAACTGAAAGTGAGCAGTGTATTAAAATATTAATATAAAAGATATCACAGAACATGTTGGTGATGTATTGTTAATAAGTGTTAATAGATTCGCGGTTTGGTGTATAGTTAATTGGATCTGTTTTGTTACCATGACAGTATCTCCTGTTAATAACTGTAATTTTTTTCAAAAAAAAAAAAAGTAAAATACATTTACTGGTTTGTTATATGCACTGTCAATTATAAAATCTGGAAAACAAGGTGTAATATGATTATTAATCAGTGTCATATCCCTGCAATCTTTAAACAGATTGTTAGTGAATTACAAAGACAAAAAATAAACACCCATGCACTTTATTGAGTTATTGAAGAGATGTGAGGAGTAAATATGTGGTAAATTAATGTGAATACATGTGTGTGATTTAACTGTATCAAACTACTGTGGCATACAAATGTCAACAAGTCTATGTAATGATTTGTGAAATCTCTCAATAAAGCTTTATTTGAAAACGCAAGGCCTGTTAATACTCTGTTCTAACAGAGAATCCACAGTACACTGTACGTAAGGCTTTGCAGCATCTGGATAATTGTACTGTCTGAGAAAGGGTGGGCCACCTCTGTGAACCTTCACTTCCATCACACTAGTATCAACACAGCCGCAATCCTGCTTTGAATCAACAAAAACAACTCTGATCTGATGCATTGGTTCTGATCATTCAGAATCTTCCAGTGATAACAAGGTATGTAAGTCATAATCCTCTGCCTTTTCGATCGCATGTACAGCAGAATTCTCCACAAGCTAATCTTTACTCTGAGGATTACGCCAAATGCAATTGTTGCCATAGTCAATGATATAGCCACGCTTAGTCATAATGTCTGAACCTAATATACCGTGACCACCACCACTTCTACTGGTCAGGGTTTGTCTTTGAAATCATCATTGCCAGTTTGGAACGACATATTTTCTGTCTAGGATGCAAGAGAAATTGGGATGTAAGAGAAAGAGAAATCAACTAACCAATCATCACATTGGCCTCCAAAAGCGACATTTACGATTGTTCTACTGTGATTATCTCGTGACAGGGTGCTACATGTGAAATGGAGGCCTGTAATCCCTATGCTGAAGAAGTCATGGCTTTAAAGCTCTGCTTCTCCATGTGAGCACACAGTTCCTCATTCTCCTTGCTCAGTCTGTTTACCGTAGCCTGTAACTGGTTAAGATCAATGTTCGGAGCTGTTCTCCTAGAAAAAACTTTGCATTCCCTAGAATTGTGTCCCTCTTTGCCACATGAATAGAACACTGGGGGGTCATCAGGGTTAGATGGAGGTGGGCTCTCCTTTTTGTCTCTAGTTGCACTAGATAGGGGTTTATAATGCCTATTGCTGACACAGGATGAGATTTCTTTGAATTAGCATTACTGTTTTAAAACTGTGTCATTTTTGCACTAATGTCACTATACTTGGAGAGATGTGTCACATGCATTGCCACAGCAGAATGAGTGAATGGGTCACACTTGCTAAGTAGGACAGATTTTAAGCTGACATCATCCTGAGTAATATCAGGATTACCACTGAATGTTTTAAACGCCTCCAATAACCGTTCTGAAAATGCCACTGGAACCCTTTCCTCATGGTCATCTCAGATATTTTATCCCAGTCAACTGACATCACTCCTAAAACTTCAAGCGATGCCTGTTTTCTTTCCAATGTATTTGCAGTTCTGACCTTCACTTTCTCATGTAAGGCTCCGGACAGAGTATCAGGCAGACACCACGTATGCATCACCATCTGTAAACTTGTACACGTCTGAATATTGCTCCAGGTTTTGTTTGGTGCTTTGCCTGTGCTTCATCCAACTCACGAAACAGTGTTTCAACGGATGATCTAAGCATGCTATTGTTAGTTTTACGACATGCAATCTCCTTCTGCATTCTGATCTTTTCCTCTTTACAGATCTTTTCACTAGTCTGGTACATTTTAGTAGAAATTAAGCCGTGACTGATTCAAGAATGAAGCCACGCATTTTCAGCCTCCGTTTCATCTAGCCTTCACTTAGTTTGCACGAGGCAAAAATTGCTTGAAGCGCATTTGCAACTTTTCATTTTTTATTTCTAGGCATTGTAGGAACATTTTCAAACCGGGAGATAGCCCACCCATACGGCTTATCAGCAACATTCTCTATCCCGTGATACATTCCCTGTGAGGTGTGGCTTGGCGGTGTATTTAACGATCAGCTCTTCCATTCTCAAACCTTATTGAATTATGTACTGCAATTCAATAGCTATTCACCCCTTTTCAATGACTACACGTTATCTAGATACTTTAAGGTATCTGTTAGTCTATTTATTCATTTGTACATCTGATGCAAACAAACAAAACCTTGATCTCTCAGTGTTTCTTCGGGATAACAGCAGAGTCAGGATGCAGAACATTTGGTATCATCGTGACAAATGCTGATTCTCACAGCTTGAGACTCTTTTTTATGAAGTTTTTATTGCTCTATAAGACATAAACTCCTTTGTTTATTCCTTCCTTTTCTTCTTTTACTACTTTTTTGTTTTACTTTTTGTTCCAATTGTCTTTTTTCCTGAATGTTTGTTTAGAACTTTCTGGAACATGGCGCTAATGCTAATTTAATATGTTCTGTCAGAAAGCCCACACAGTTTGCAGCATGCTGTGGACCCAAAAAAACTCTTCCACCTGCCCCCACTGTTAACTTCCCTACAGTCACCCCAAACACAACTTTCCCCCCTGTTCCCACCACCACTTTACCAGCAGCACCACCACCAGCAGCAGCACACGGCTCGTTCACAGAGATGCTGCAGAACTGGCAGCCGATGGACGATATGCAATGTGAGTGTATTCTTCTGCTTTCTGATTGACTTTCTGTTGTAGATATTAATTTTTTAGAATATGTTTCCTCACTTCCCTTAACACAGTGTTCTCTTGTAGCGCGCCAGGCTGTCAGACTTTACGAGGAGCCTACAGTAATCATCAGAACCAGATAGGGCCAGCATGATTCCCCCCAGCCATCTTACTGGAATTATGTAAGTTAGGAATAAGACTAAGGATGGGGTTGTATAGTTTTGTAGTGTGTATCATTTGTAAATGTTGTTAACTTCTTTATCATAGCCATGCTGAGGGAGGTGTTGACTAAATTAGAGATGGTGCTGGACCAACAAACTACTGAGATTGCTTCAACTACAAGAGGTCCAGGTGCAGCCTTTGGATATTAATGAAGATTTACTGCCCCTGAAAGACCTTCCTCAACTGCGTAGTCTGGAGCAAAGGATGCATTTTTTTTTTTTATATAATTCGTTTGCACAATTACACAGCGACTGAGAGCATTTCATTTTTTCTCAAAAGGACACACTTGTACTCAAAGCACAACATTCAACACCACTTTGATATGAGGGAACAGTTATGAAATACTTTTTGTAGAAGAGGAAATCATAGAAAACACACAGGGAAGGGTAACTGCAGGAGTAGTGAGAAGCACTGACACAGTTGACGAGGCAATATATGCTTATTAATTATTTATTTTTATATTAGTGTATATTATTTTTGTTTTTAAAATGGGTTTCAGGTAAACTGGTTGGCGGTCTTGATGGGGTGGATGCGTGACTGCACCTGGCGCATATTGAAGAGGGTGATTGCTAACTCCCTGGAAAAAAAATCTCAATTGGAGGGGAGTCAATGGAAAGACATCACTGTCCACTCTCCAACTCGGAGAGGTCATGATTAGTAAGTATATGTGTTTACATACAGAATTAGCTGTCTCTCTCAGATTATATGTAAGGAGTAATCCATGGTTAAATGTGCATTAAACGATTTTAATGCATGATGTGGAGGAAAAGAACCACTTTTTCAAATCATTTAATGCACACCTAGCCATGGATTACCGCACTTACACCGGTCTTTCCACAATTAATAACGTTAAAGTTGTCATTGGTTTAGAAGTGCAAACTTTGATTAGAAGTTTAAAATAACCGTAAATTTCATAAGTTAGGTCATTAGATCTGGAATTTTGTCTGAAATAAATCAGACAAAGAGATACAGTAGTGTGATAAGATTTATATTTAGAAATTATAACGGTGATCAAACTGGCTGGAATGACCTGTGCAATAAACAGTTATAATGCACATCTTCCAGCCAATCAGAATCCAGTATTCACAGTGACCATGGTATAAGTGTAATTAATGCTTAAGATTCATAATGACCTTACAATATGTATTGCTTTATTCCAAAGCTGCAGTTCATAGAAACCTCCTCACAGCTAATGCTGCAGAGATGGAGGTTGAGGGACCATGAAGAGGTGGTTCCAGCTGGCATCAGATTGTGAGTGTGGGTGCAAGAGCAGATTCTTGCAAAAGGAAGGTATGTAGAGTGTTTTAACTCTGCTGTTTTTTTGTTTGCGCTATTTGTTAATTTGTTAAAATGTTCATATTATAGTCTATTTTTAATTGTTTATGAAAGTCCATGCTGTTGAATTTGTGTGTAGGTGTGTTGGTAGCCGGGTGGGTATACAGTTACGTAGAAAGTTTACATACCCCTTGCAGAATTTTTTAAAATCTTAATACTCTTAACAAAATAAGATTGATCATAAAAAACCTATGTTGTTTATTTTGTCCTGTTCTGAATAAACTATTTCACACAACAGATGTTTACATACAGTCTTCAAGACAATAGCTGAGTTTATAAAAAATTACCCCCGTTCAAAAGTTTACATACCCTTGATTCTTAATACTGTGGGCGTTACTTGGATGATTCATGATTGTTTTTATATTTGTGATAGTTGTTCATGAGTCTCTTGTTTGTTCTGAGCAGTTAAACTGCCCACTGTTCTTCAGAAAAAATCTTCCAGGTCCTGCACATTCTTTACTTTTGCATGTTCTGCATATTTGAGCCTTTTCCAACAGCAGCTATATGATGTTGAGATCCACTTTTTCACACTGAGGAGAACTGAGGGACTCATACACGACTATTACAAAAGGTGCAAACGTTCACTGATGCTCAAGAAGGTAACACGATACATTAAGAGCCAGGGGGTGTAAACTTTTGAACAGGACGATCTGTGTAAATTATCAGTTTGTTTAAAGACCTCCATCCATCCATCCATCTTCAACCGCTTATCCGTGCAATCGGCGGGGGGTCAGCGAGCTTCAGCAAGAGACCCCAAACTTCCCTTTCCTGAGCCACATTTACCAGCTCTGACTGGGGGATCCGGGTATGCCCCCAGGCCAGTGTGGAAATATAATCTCTCCACCTAGTCCTGGGTCTTCCCCGAGGTCTCCCTCCCAGCTGGACGTGCCTGGAACACCTCCCTAGGGAGACGCCCCGGGGCATCCTTACCAGGTGCCCGACCCACCTCAACTGGCTCCTTTCAACGCAGCGAGCAGCGGCCTACTCTGAGTTCCTCTCGGATAGCCGAGCTTCACCCTATCTCTAAGGGAGAGGCCAGCCACCCTCCTGAGAAAACCCATTTCGGCCGCTTGCACCCGCGATCTTGTTCTTTCGGTCACTACCCAACCTTCATGACCATAGGTGAGTGTAGGAACGAAATGTTCGTAGATCGAGAGTTTTGCCTTCCGACTCAACTCTCTTTCGTCATAACGGTGCGATTAGCGATTGCAACACCGCCCCGCTGCTCATTCTCCGGCCAATCTCCCGCTCCAATGTCCCTCACTCGTGAACAAGACCCCGAGGTACTTGAACTCCTTCACTTGGGTTATGTTCTCATTCCCTACCGGAGTAGGCACTCCATCGGTTTCCTGCTGAGAACCATGGCCTTAGATTTGGAGGTGCTAATCCTCATCCCAGCCGCTTCGCACTCGGCTGCAAACCGATCCAGCAAGTGCTGGAGGTCACGGACCGATGATGTCATCAGGACTACATCATCTGCAAAAACAGCGTGGCGAGATCCTGAGGTCACCAAACCGCAACCCCTCCCCACCACGACGCGCCTTGATATCCTGTCCATGAATATCACAAACAGGATTGGTGATAAAGCAGCGCCCTGGCGGAGACCAACCCCACCTGGAACAAGTCTGACTTCTTACCGAGCATACGGACACAACTCTCGCTTTGGGTGTACAGTGATTGGATAGCCCTAAGAAGGGAACCCTTCACCCCATACTCCCCTCAGCACCTCCCACAGTAGACCCCTGGGGACACGGTCATACGCCTTCTCCAGATCCACAAAACACATGTAGACTGGATGGGCATACTCCCAGGCCCCCTCCAAGATCCTTGCAAGAGTAAAGAGCTGGTCCGTTGTCTACGCACCAGGACGGAAACCGCATTGTTCCTCCTCAATCCGAGGTTCGATTATCGGCCGAACCCTCCGTTCCAGTAACTTGAGTAGACTTTACCAGGGAGGCTGAGAAGTGTGATACCCCTATAATTGGCGCACAATCTCTGGTCCCCTTTTTTAAACAGGGGAAACCACCACCCCGGTCTGCCACATCTTGGGCACTGTCCCCGACTTTCACGCAATGTTAAAGAGGCGTGTCATCCAAGACATCCCTCCACACCCAGAGCTTTCAGCATTTCTGGACCAATCTCATCAATCCCCGGGGCTTTGCCACTGTGTAGCTGATTGACCACCTCAGCAACCTCCACCACGGAAATTGGCGACGATCCCCATCAGCGTCCACCTTTGCCTCTACCATAGAGGGTGTGTTAGTCGGATTCAGGAGTTCCTCAAAGTGTTCCTTCCACCGGGCTTATTACTCTTCAGTTAAGGTCAACAGTCTCCCTTCCTTACTGTATACAGCTTGGATGGTTCCCCGTTTCCCCTTCCTGAGGTGGCGGATGGTTTTCCAGAAACACCTTGTGCCGACCGAAAATCCTTCTCCATGTCCTCTCCAAACTTCTCCCACACCCACTGCTTTGCTTCTTCCACGGCAGAAGCTGCAGCCCTTGCGCCTGTCGGTACCTTGCAACTGCCTCCAGAGTCCCCTGGGATAACACATCCAGGAAGGCCTCCTTCTTCAGTCGGACGGCTTCCCTGACCATCGGTGTCCACCATGGTGTTCTAGGGTTACCGCCCTTGAGGCACCTAAGACTTTGAGACCACAGCTCTCCCGCGCAGCTCCAGCAATGGAAGCTTTGAACATTGCCCACTCGGATTAATGCCCCCAACCTCCACAGGGATGTCAGAAAAGTTCCGCTGGAGGTGTGTGTTGAAGATCTCACGGACAGGGGCCTCCTTCAGACGTTCCCAGTTCACCCGCACTACCCGTTTGGGCTTTCCAGGTCTGTCCAGAGTCTTCCCCACGCCTTGATCCAACTCACCACCAGATGGTGATCAGTTGACAGCTCCGCCCCTCTCTTCACCCGAGTGTCCAGAACATGCGGCCTCAGATCAGATGATACGATTACAAAATCGATCATAGACCTGCGTGCCTAGGGTGCTCTGGTTACCAAGTACACTTATGAGCCTCCTTATGTTCGGAACATGGTATTCGTTATAGACAATCCATGACTAGCACAGAAGTCCAATAACAAATACCCGCTGGGTTTAGGTCAGGGAGGCCGTTCCTCCCAATCACGCCTCCAGGTATCTCCATCATTGCCCACGGCGCGTTGAAGTCCCCAGCAGAACTATGGAGTCTCCTTACTGGTGCCCCACAGGACTCTATTCAGGGTCTTCAAGAAGGTTTAAAGACCTTTATTTTTATTTTGTACTGCCCTTCAGAAGCTAAATAAGATACTTACATATCTCCCAGAAGACCAAATTACAATTTACACCTGTTCAAAAGTTTACACCCGTGGCTCTTAATGTTCCCTTCTTGAGCATCAGTGAATGTTTGCACCTTGTGTAATAGTTGTGTACGCAGAAGATGGATCTCAACATCTCAACAAGAAACTCATGAAGAACGATCACAAAACATAGACACAATTGTGCATCATCCAGGTAACGACACAGCATTAAGAATCAAGCATATGTAAACTTTTGAATGTGGTAATTGTTATAAATTCAGCTATTATCTTGTGGACTATATGTAAACATCTGTTATGTGAAATAGTTTATTCAGGACAGGACTAAATAAACAACAACATGGGATTATGATGATCAATCTTATTTTGTTAAGAGTATTGAGTGTGTGGGCCGGTTTTGACCCAGGCATTTACTGGGCCAGAACTAAAGTAAGTATGAGGCCCACAAGTGGGCCAGACAAATCTTGGTTTATCAAATCTTGCTATCTTGGTTGGATTCGTCTGAGTCAAAGTGAACCCCGAAAAAAAATATCAACACAGACATTTATACTGTTTCAAACCAGGTTTTCTGTATGTAATGTAAATGAAGTTTCATTCTAAATGTAAATTAAAGAAAGCATTTGATTCAATCACTTTCCGTTCTCACTGTATGGATGTTGTTACAGATGTGACCCCAATTGGTGATGGGATTATTGAGACAAATGTCTTTCTGAACGCTAATTACAGTCATGTAGCCCTTTGTTCAGGGATGGTTCTTGATGTCCCACTGCTGCTCCCATGCTATAACTGTGTGAATGTCACTTTAGGTGGTATTATACACATATTGCTGAGACCCAGTTAAATTGGTAATTCTGCCCTTTTGGGGAACAAGCTTATCCTAACAAACTTCGGGGTGGAATCTGCTGAGATGCAGTCTGTAATTTCTTACAATTCTGTTTCCAAGAAAATCTCAACTTCTGAATCTTTCTTTTTGATAGGGTGAGAAATAGACTAAAGAGTTATTGAAATATTCAAATTAACAGATCTCAAGATCATTCCAAATTGTTGATTATTTTCAAACTTCTTGTCATTTACTGACTTGTCATGTTTTTTTATTATTTTTTAGAACCTATTTTTTAGAACACATTTTTGTGTCCTTGTTACATGCATTTGACCCATATCCTTCTTCTGGAATTTTACCCTCGTGTCACAGTTTGGCTGCAGTTTTTATGGATTTACCCTGCATGTTTTCTATTTTCATTCACAAGTATGTTTTGAGGTTTAGTCCTCCCAAAAAACTATAGGGGAAGAAAGATTTAATTTTTTGGTCATCCGATAAACATAACAGCCTTCATTGTTGACACAGACGATGCTAGACCATAAAACTCACCTCCCTCTTTTTACTTTTAACCAGCTGGTCCCAAAGTAATTTATAGTGGGTGTACAGTGCATCTGGAAAGTATTCACAGCGCTTCACTTTTGACACAGCCTTATTCCAAAATGTATTAAATTCACTATTTTCCTCAAAATTCTACAAACAATACCTCATAATGACAACGTAAAAGATGTTTTTTTTTTAATCTTTTACAAATTTATTAAAAATAAAAAACAAAAAAAGCACATGTACATAAGTATTCACAGTAGGTAAGTACGCGGTTAGGGACGCAGCCGTGCTCTCTTGTTTGCGGTGAAACGGTTGAGCACTGCTGTATGTGATCGTGTCCTGTCACAAAATGTGGTGAAAACTCCCACGTGCCATTAATAGTGTGATTAAGGTGTGTAAATGTCTGTAACGCATGTCGATATTTAGTTTGCGACTAAAACAGGAATACTCCGCATGTCTTATTTCTATTTGTGTTTACTTCAAGTATGACTTTAATCAGATTAAGGTCATCAATAATCACTGTTTACATGCTAGATTCTTAATGAGAGTATCGTCTCAATTGGATTAATATCGGATTATTGTTGTCCATGTGTCACATGTCAAAGATGGGTACGGAAGCAATCGCAGATTTGAAACATTTTATTTAATAAACCAACAAAAAACAAAAGATAATATGACTAATGCAAAACACTGTGGCAAGAACATAACAAAACATAAATTAACAGAACCAAATCACGGTAACATGGGCAACAGTAATGTAAGACAAACGTAAGACAAGGAAGCTGTACAAACAGTGGCTATATTATAAGCGTGCTCGTTAACAGAAACATGATTCAGGCGCAGGTGGTCATGTGACATTGATGTAGTACAGTGCAGTGGCTGATGGGAACTGAAGTCCAGAGTACCTTCTTGATATATGACACCATGTAAACATACTGATAGACATGTACACACTTTAATCACAGTATTAACATCCTGTGGGAGTTTTTGCCACATACAGTGCCTTGCGAAAGTATTCGGCCCCCTTGAACTTTTCAACCTTTTGCCACATTTCAAGCTTCAAACATAAAGATATAAAATTTTAATTTTTTGTGAAGAATCACCAACAAGTGGGACACAATTGTGAAGTGGAACGAAATCTATTGGATATTTTAAACTTTTTTAGCAAATAAAAATCTGAAAAGTGGTGCGTGCAAAATTATTCGGCTCCTTTACTTTCAGTGCAGCAAACTCACTCCAGAAGTTCAGCGAGGATCTCTGAATGATCCAATGTTGTCCTAAATGACTGATGGTGATAAATAGAATCCACCTGTGTGTAATCAAGTCTCTGTATAAATGCACCTGCTCTGTGATAGTCTCAGGGTTCTGTTGAAAGCACAGAGAGCATCATGAAGACCAAGGAACACACCAGGCAGGTCCGTAATACTGTTGTGGAGAAGTTTAAAGCCAGATTTGGATACAAAAAGATTTCCCAAGCTTTAAACATCCCAAGGAGCACTGTGCAAGCGATCATTTTGAAATGGAAGGAGTATCAGATCACTGCAAATCTACCAAGACCTGGCCGTCCCTCTAAACTTTCAGCTCAGACAAGGAGAAGACTGATCAGAGATGCAGCCAAGAGGCCCATGATCACTCTGGATGAACTGCAGAGAACTAAAGCTGAGGTGGGAGAGTCTGTCCATAGGACAACAATCAGTCGTACACTGCACAAATCTGGCCTTTATGGAAGAGTGGCAAGAAGAAAGCTTGCAGAAAGAAGAAAGCACTTGAAGCTTTCGTAAAATTAAAAATGAAACACCCAAATCCGTATACGGTCCTATAACGAAGACGTAGTATGTTGATACAGGAAACTCTGGAGGGGACGATGTGGCGTGGAGGCGTTATAATGTGTGTCGTTAATCGATCTATGTTTGTTTATTCAGAATAAGGTCAATAATTAGATTATTGCTGTCCGTGTAAATGTCCAGGTAGTAATTGAATACAGTTACAATATGTTGTGCACTAATTGAAGCTTGAAAGCTAGTAGATCCATTGATCAATTATCCATTACTGTTGTATGAAAAAGAGCAAGCAGATTATTATTTATTAGAGATTATTACTAGATTATTATTAGACTAAATCATCACTCTAAATCATGGGTGTCAAACGTACGGCCCAGGGGCCAAAACCGGCCCGCTAGAGGGTTCAATTCGGCCCGCAGGACGAATTTTGAAAGTGAAAAAAAAATGCATAAAAGACACGAACTTGTCATTTTTTATAAAATGCTATTCCTAGATTATCCGTTAGAAGGGTAAAAGACGCGGCACATCTCTGGGACTGAACAGCAGATGGCAGCAATGCGACGTCTACTCTGTTTTCCTTCTCGTCCCCACACCCTCATTAGCCAAAATGTCTGCCAAAAAGCAGAAAAGTGGATACAGAGTGTAGAGTTTTCCATGAAAAATGGACCGCTTCCTATTTATTCACAGAGATGAATAGGTAATAGTTAAAAAAAATTGTGCAATTTAATGTTATTCAACAGCTTCAGTACAAAAGAGTTTGGTTTGGTGGAATCCTATTGTTCATGCAATGCCATCAATTTTAAACTGAAATATTATATTTTTCAGTTCCAAATACCTGTGAAGTTTTTTTGCATTTGTGCAAACACTGTGAGCAGTTGTAATGCACATATATGTGAATGATAATCAGAAGCAAATTACACATGTTTGTCTTAAGAAATCTGAGGTTGCTCATGATATATTTTATAAAAGGATATTTCATTAAATATAAATGTCTTTGCCACCACTGAACTAAATCAACAAACAAAATGGCAGCCATGGCATGGTTGAGTGGGTTGTCCATTAATCCACTAATCGTAGGGTTGGTGGTTCAATTCCCAGCCCACATGACTTCACATGCCGAAGTGGCCTTGGGAAAGACAATAGACCCCAAGTTGCTTCCAATGGCAAAGTTAAAGCCTTGAAGGGCACTTCTGCTACCATTGGTGTGTGAGTATGTACGTGTGAATTAGACACAGTGTAAAGTGCTTTGGATAAAAGCCATTTATTTATTTACCAAAATGCAAAGGTTGTATACAGCAATGATTTAATACAACTGCGTTCAAATGAATACAGAGGCCTGCTCAGATACCACAACGTTTAAAAACTCGACATTAGCGCCGTCATAAACAGGGAAAATGTGCAGGCATACCACCAGGATAGGTCTAGAACTCTGAACGCTGCTCCGATTTCACTATATATGTGCGCACACCGGCCAGACAGCTGGAAAGAAACACGATATACAGAGAGCACACCAACCAACACATTTAAAGCATATTCACACATGATGATGGTGATGATTAACATTATATAATATACATAGCAGTATATTTAAGTACACAAATTGATTTGTAATATAAAAATATTATTGTATTTCTAATGTATAAAAAATGTATTTCTAATGTTAGTAGAAATTTCATTCGCATCACTGCTTCATGTGTTCCCTACGTGGCCTCATCTATTTCACTCGAGAATATCCACAAATAGGGAAGAACATCACAAAGATAAAGGTAATGTATACAATAAATATCTTGAACGGGTTAAAAAAGGGGAGAGAGAGTAATAGTAATCTTGTAATATTTCTTAGCTAACTACCATAAACTTGGAACAGAATACCCCTTCAGGGAAACTGCCATTCCCGAGTTTGGACACACGAGGGCAGTCAAGCTCCATCCAGGACAATGTCGCCTGAAACAGAAGGTGGGTTTGGGCTATTTTACACTGACTACGTTTTCATGGACAGCAGCAATCTAATTATTGACCTCACTCTGAGTAAGATAATATTGTGAATAAGGTGTTTACATGAGTCACTTTTAGAATACTCCTGTCATGTTCCCGTTTTGCATGTTTTAGAACATAATTAGATTAACAGCACGCGTCATTACGTCACCGTGCCACGCCGTCCGACATCCCTCCAGAATTGCAAGTATCGACATACAGCTCGTCTTTGTTATTGTACCGTATACACTTCTGGGTGTTTTTATTTAATTTTTTTTTTTACAAATGCTTTAAGTGCAGTTAATTATTCCCCATGCTATACATGCTAATAGGCAACTGCTTGAAGTCGTGGGCTGCGTCCCAAACCGCATACTTATCTTCTATATAGTAGCTGAGATACATGTATTTATCCCCACTACAGGCCTATAGTAGAAAATTATGCAGTTTGGGATGCAGACAAACTCTCTTGTTCGCCATAAAACGTAAAACTGCCGTGTGTGGTCATGTCCTGTCGCAAAATGTGGTGAAAACTCTCACACGATGTTCATAATGTGATTAAGGTGTTAAATGTCTGTAATACGCGTTGATAATGCAACTAAAACAGGAGTACTCCACATGTCTTAATTCGATTAGTGCTTACTTCTAGTATGACCTTAATCAGATTAAGGTCCTTAAAAATGTCTGTTTACATGGTAGTTTCTTAATTAGAATATTGTCTTAATTGGGTTAATAGTGGATTATTGTTGTCCATGTAAACGCAATGACTGACTGATACTACTGTGCTCTGTCTAGTTTTCACATATCAAGGACAATACACGGAGCTTCTGAACTGTTTTAACAGTTTAACTGTTTAACAGCAAAATCATAAATCCTAGAAATCATTCCTCTCTGATGTGGATCATACCACACTGAAAATGTAGAGTGGGGGAAATAGATGGTTGTTGACTAAAGGACACAAAGAGGATGCATGTACAAATTTAAAGCGCCATCTAATTTGATACCAAGTCCTAAGTATGTTAAGGACAACAGGGTTATCAGTATATAGGGAGAGTTTTGTAGGTAAAGAGGAGTAAAGCAAAGCAGGTAAAGAGGATTCTCTACAAGAAGATAATTCCAATTTAAACCAAGAAGATCCAGGAGATTGAACCCAGTATAAGTTTATGGATGTGTGCAGCCCAGTAATAGAATTGAAAACAGGGTAATGCAAGTCCTCCACTAAGTGTACATATCTGCAATAAAGATTTACTAACCCTTGGTGGCTTCCCTCTCCAAATAAATGTACTAATTATCTTATCAAATAAATCAAAGAATGATTTTGGGAGAGAAAGAGGCACTTGCTGGAGCAAGAAAAGAAACTTTGGTAATATATTCATTTTGACAACATTGATCCTGCCAATTAGGGAAAGTGGTACGTTACCCCAACTCTGAATGTTAGATTTAACCTTTGAGATAAGGGGAGTAAAGTTAGCTGATAGAAGATTAGATAGAGAACATATCACGTTGATACCTAGGTATTTAAAACCTGACTGACTAAATCGAAATGGTAGATCTGACTGTTGGAGAGACAGAGCTGAAATATTGACAGGAAAACAGTTGCTTCTAAATTTAATCAAAATTTAAATTTAATTTATAACCAGAGATAACACCAAAAGACTCCATAACATCCAAGACAGATGGCATAGAGGTGATAGGATCGGTTACATATGATAACAAATAATCAGCATATAGCAACAATTTGTATTCTACACTGTATCAAACTATTCCTTTAAACAAGGGAGAAGATTTTAGTGCAATAGACAGCGGCTCGATGGTGACAGCAAAAAGCAGACAGGATAAAGGACAACCATGCCGACACCCTCATCCGAGAGCAAAATAATCTGAATAAGTATCGTTTGTCTGAACCCTGTCCATTAGGGGAAGAGTAAAGGCGGCTAATCCAAGAAATAAACTTAGACAACACATCCATAAACATCTCCTGGAACTCCTTTTTAAAAAATATCAGCAATATCCTTCCTCAGTGAAGCCAACAACTCAAGCTTGAGTCGGCAAAGTTCTGGGTCACCGCCGGAGACGCAGATGTAAATTAATGGGTGAAGGGGCGTCGGCGCGGCGAGCTCTCTAAGCCTCAGTTTTGTCTGAATGCTACCACGGGTTTTCGTGTTCTTTTCAGACATTTTAATGAGCCACCAAGTTAAAAGTACAAATAAGGAAACAAAGAAGTCAAAATATATTATATGACCAAAAGAGCGCCATTAATTACAATTTTGATTGAAATCAGCAGGAGACTCAAACTTCGCGTCTTACTCCATCATACACCGAATTCGAACCCTCTGACAAGAAAGTTAGGCAGAGTCTGTTAAACTGGATCTGATTCTGAATGAGACATATTCTGACAAATTGAGCTGATTTTGGAGATTTACTGCGTTTCCACAATCAGAGGTTTAGAAATTTAGAGCCCGAGAATGCAAAATTAAAAAGACACTCCGGCATGTTTATGAATTCATGCGTGAATAATATAACAACGTTATAATAATTTGTACTCATATTCATAACAATCCCTGAATATGATATACAATGGCAATAATAAGAAAGTGTTTCGTTTGCATTCTTTAAAAAAAACAAAAAAAAAACAACAACAACCTGAAGTCATTTTATGTGGATTTAACTTTTCAGTTTTTCATCTGTGGTTTTAAGTACATCTTCATACGGAGCCCCCCTAGTGCCAGGTAAAAAAAAATCAATCTGCAATCTGTTTCCTCAGTTTAGTAATCTGTTCCCTCAGTTTAGTAATCTGTTCCCTCAGTTTAGCAATCTGTTCCCTCAGTTTAGTAATCCGTTCCCTCAGTTTAGTAATCTGTTCCCTCAGATTAGTAATCTGTTCCCTCAGTTTAGCAATCGGTTCCCTCAGTTTAGCAATCTGTTCCCTCAGTTTAGTAATCTGTTCCCTCAGTTTAGTAATCCGTTCCTCAGTTTAGTAATTGTTCCTCAGTGGTACGCACCGTGTTAAACTTGTTGCGGCTATACCGCTGTACTTCTCTTCCGTTTCTCAAGAAATAAACACACAAAAAGGACATATGTATTGTCTTAATAATGTGTTTGAGTGCACATAGAACCAATAAAACTGAATATATTTGTACATTTTCTCCCGCTAAAGCTATAGAAAATATATCAAAAATATGTCTAAGAAAATAGCTATGACGTGTAATCAATATGTATAAGTCACTTCTGGATATGTTAATGAAGTGTATTTAATATGTAACCTACATTTAGATGTATTACTTAAAGCATATTCAAATATCTGTATTATCCATAGTTGGAAGCATAATCTAAACTCATTGAACGATGGTTGGTCAAGTTCTATTCTGAGTGTGGGTTGAGTAGAAGAATTCTGTGCCTTACTGAACAGTAGGCCTAATTGCTTTCTGTGGCAAATCTAAAGTTATAAGGACACTTCTAACATGTGTGTTCTCCTAGGTGGGTAAAGTAAGAGCCTTTGTTTGTCTAAACTCAGCTTCACTTCTAGGTGTGTAAATTAGGTGCTATGGGGATGTCTAAAGCAGATTCACTCTGTAGAAGTAAATTAAGAGCTTGTGTTTGTCACACCTCCAGTGTCTGACATAATCACCATCATCACCACACACACACACGTCATTGATAATCAAATTATTAATCCATCCATCCACCCATCCATCTTCTACCGCTTACTCCTTCTTCAGGGTCACGGGGGAACCTGGAGCCTATCCCAGGAACATCGGGCACGCGAGGGGGTACACCGTGGACAGGGTGCCAGTCCATTGCAGGCACAATCACATACACACTCACACACCATTCATACACTACTGACACTTTAGACACGCAATCAGCTTACCATGCGTGTTTTTGGACTGGGTGAGGAAACCGGAGTACCTGGAGGAAACCCGTACAGAACGGGGAGAACATGCAAACTCCGCACACACATCGCGCGGGGGAATCGAACCCCTAATAATTATTATTATTGTTCATGTTGATATTCATTTATAAGTAATTGTACACCTTAATTAGTATTTTCTGTTTAATATGCGCTGGTTAAATGACATTATTTTGGTTTGTGATCTTTCTGCTCAGCTCTGGAGGGAGATTTGAGATTTCCCTCAGTGATGTATAGGTGGAAACTGGAAGAGAGAGAGCTGGAGAGACTTTGACTTTTACAATCCTTTATTTAGCAAAAGTCACATACACATTAAAGTCAAGGTGACTCAATATATGAATGAATAAATATTTATAGGACCATAAAAAACAAACAAATAAATAAATAAATAAATAAATTAGAGCTATAACAACTAATCTATAAAATGGATAATAATCGATTATGAAAATCTGTATTGAATCTCATTATGGATTAGTTAGTCTGCGCACCGCATTGGTGGAGATTTGCTCATTACATTACTTGGAGTAATGTACAACACTAAAGTTGTGTCCAAAATCAAGTGAAAACTCTGTATTCTCTGTAGTCTAGTGTGTGGATTTTTGAAAGGTAACATCCTCTCAAATGGAACACTTGTGGGTTTACTAATTGGAAGTATAATCCACTTCCTAGTCGATGGCGCATGTCACACACGTAATGCGACACCGGTAACTTTAGCCTCAGAGTCACCGACATTGACTTTCTTCAGTTTACTGTTTCTGTCAGTGTTATCTTTTATTCCCAACATGAAAATAATCATTAGTTGCAACCCTAAAATAAATAAATAACTCAACACAACAACAAACAGTTGTTATGAACATTATCAGTCTAATGCTGGTGCACTCTACCGAGCACAGAGCCTCCTCACAACACCACACTGCCTTGAACATCTCCAAGTCCCTCATACTTCTGTAAAAGTTAAAATCAATCAGAATTCATGATTTGGTCAGTCTGTAGAGAATTTTTATGGCATCACAGTTTGTGTTTTGTGCCACCTTGTTTTTCCTGCTCAGGTATATCGCCATTTTGGCCTAGCCAAAGATAACATTGATCAGTTGACACTTGAATCTATTTCTTCTGGCATACTTAAAACCAAAGATAAAAATTTGAAAAGTAACATCCACATAAAATGACCTCAGGTTGTTTTTTAAAAACACAAACAATGGCTGCAACCTGGAACAATGTATAAAAGCATGAAGCATAGTCTCTCTCTGTGAACAAATGAACATTCCTGTGTGACCCCAGGGTTTAAAATGGAGATAAAATAATTTACAGAAACAATTCCATGTAAAACTCCTCCATTGGAGGTCAGCAAATTTTTGTTGTATTGGTGGTTTGTATAGTGCCCTCCACTCTGGTTTAATATCATCATTAAAACTCAATACACTTCGCCATGGGGTGCCCACTCCCCCATTCAAATTTTTTATATTTAAAACTTTCAAGCAGGCTGTGTACAGAAGAAAACCCGACACTGTTGCAATGTTCATGTCACTGCTGAACTCCAGGAGGGGGTCCCCATACCCATCTAGAGTGATGCCCAGCTTGGGGAAAGGTTCTTCCTCTGTAGGCCTAGTCTCGCTTGTTTTGTTGTCCATCAGCTGAGCATGCTCCTCTGACGTTAGGGTGGACCTCCAGTGACGTAGGAGCTTATTTAAAATGTGTAGAGACTGTACTCTCAGGTGCGCTGCTAAGTCCTCTGCATGTGACAGGGCCGTCCCTGTGATGTTCACCAGCTGCCGGAATGTCAGAATCCCTTAGGAGGCAAGAACCCTGGATAATAAAGGAGTGGTCACACCAGAGATGTCCAATTGCCCACCATGAACCAGGAGTTTCTCCTGAAGTCACTGTGGTGTTCTGCACCCCTTGATTTGTTTTTTTAAAAAGGTTCCATATTTTAAAAAGCCCACGATAAAAAAAATGGTAATCCAGCAAAGTGTAGTGTTCTTGTCTCCAATAAAACAAATTCTTGTCCAACCCCAGTCCTCCTACTGTGTGTAAAAGCCTATAGGCTGGGTCCAGTGAGGAGTCTCTCGATGAACTGGCATCAAAAGGTTGCAGTTCTGCTGGCTACGTGGACCAGCACCTACCACCCCCTGGACCTCCAATGCTAAGTACTGAAGATAGGCCAGTATGCATAATTATTTAGTCTATGTCATCGGATACACCGATCACAAAATGATCTCCTTTGGCCATTCATAAGGGCTTTACAGGAATAGTTGGTGCAGTGAAGGATGTGGAAAAACTGAGATCTGGACATATTCTTGTGGAATGTTCTAAAAAATAATGGAATGTATCTTCATGCAACTTCATTGGCTGGTTTTGAAATGAGGGTTTGAAATGGTTTTGAAAGGAGTGATTCGCACCAAAGAAAGAGATGATGCAGAAGTTGAGATTGCTCTAGAGCTCAAAACTCAAGGAGTGATGCATGTGAAGAGAATAACAATCAGAAGAGAAGACGTATTAAAACCGGCACGTACATTATTACCTTCAAAAAACCTCAACTAGAAAGAATCACTAACAAGGGCGAGTGTACCAGTACACTTAATTATGAACTATACTATCATCGTGGAACTGTCGTGGTTTTAGAGCTAATTTTGCAGGATTGCAACAGCTAGCTGAAACTTTTATTCTTCTTGCATTGGGTCTGCATGAAACCCAGTTGGCAACTGACACTTAGTTTTTTAAAAACTGTACAGTTCTAAATTCTTTTGGTGCAAACAACTGACATGAAACACAGTCACATCACTTTGGACAAGCGATATCGGTGCATAAAACATCTGTACTAACAGAGCTAATACAGTGTGCTCAATATACATTCCACCAGACATGACTCTAACACACCAAGACAGCCTTGTCCTGCATCTCCTCCTACCGTTCATACTTATGTAGGATTTTAATAGCCACAGTACACTGTGGGATGGTAAGTGGAGTAACACCAGAGGCAAGAGAATTGAGGAGTTCATTGACAACCATGCCCTGTGGCTCCTAAATAATGTATTTCTAGCCTATCTACACCCAGGACATGGTAATTACTTAGCAATCGACTTGACTTTCAGCCTGAACTGTTTCTGGATCTCTTGTGGAACGTGTGGCATGACCGCTGTTGAAGTGACTATTTCCAACTTATTCTCGCTCTTGAAGGAATTGGAGAAGGGTCTAATGTACAAAGATGGCTTTTAAAAAAGGAAACCTCAGTCTCTATTCTATGAGACGTTTAATGCCTTTTCTGAAGATGAGACTCGTCCGGTGCATGCTCTCTCCCTTCAGGAGTGGTTCCCAGTTGAGGGTGCGTTTTCTATGTATGTTCATACTTGGAGGTGGGGAATTACAAGTTGCAACCTCTAGTCAAACGCATCATTACACTTGTCTTCATGATAATCTACAAAAGCACAATGGAAGGGAAACCGCTCCCAGCCGTTTTTGTGCGTAGACCTCTTGCTGATAGGTCAACTTGGTGACCAGTACTTTACAGAAAATTTTCCAGTCACGTTCAGAGTCTTATTGAGCAACAAAAGAGACAGGCTTTATCTTTCTGTGAAAAAACAGAGACTACCTTTATTTTGTAAGCAAATGTTATCTGCTTTGCAACAAAAGCAGGAATTCTGCTCTGGTCGAGGTCTTGCTTTCGGGCTTGCTTAAAGGACCTGATCCTATAGTGATGAAAACCGGTCAGTTATTAAAGCAAAATTCCAAATTTCTAGCTTGTTTCTGCCCGGCCTCAAACCAGGGACCTTTTGCATGTGAGGCAAACGTGATGTTTCCCATCATGGCATTGGTGGTATAGTGGTGGGCATTGCTGGTATAGCTGCCTTCCAAGCAGTTTACCTGGGTTCGATTCCTGGCCAATGCACACTGTAAATTGAAGCTTTAAGTGCTACTTTATGGTAGTTGGAACAAAAGGAAGGAAGGGCCTACCTGCAAATGAGTTGGCAATAGAGTGTGCCATAGGCTTCAATGCAGGCCTCTTAGAAGCCTTTCAGCTTTCCCAGTTGTGTTGTTAGTGGTTTGTTGCTGTTTGGAAGCACATCATTATCCATCAGGGTACGTTTCACCTGTGAACAAGGGGCAAAAATGTGAGAAAATCGGGTCTGTCTTCTGTTAGTGACAAGCATGCAAACTGTGAAGAGAGGTGTACATTTTCCACTATCAGCTGTCTACATAGTCAATGTTTTAAATTTAACAAGCAAATATGCCTATATGCTGATTGGTCTTAAGCAGGGTTGTCCAATCTTCAGGTTTTCGTTCCAATCTAGCAGGAGCCACACCTTATTCCAATTGTTTGATCTGCTGATCTTGGCTTTCAATAGACTAATGTGTGGCTTCTGCTTGGTTAGTATGAAATTATTCAGCCACACTGGCTCATTCTGGATAAGACTGGACAACCCTGATCTAAAGCAAATCAGCACTAAGGTAAGTGCCACTTTGTGAGTTCTGAATCTGTCATGTTGACTTGACATCACTCGGTGAACAGGGAAGGCATTTTCATTGTATGTTCCTATTTAGAGGTGGGGAATTACAAGTTGCAACCTCGAGTCGAACGCATCCTTACACTTGTTTTCTTGATCAAGGAAAGAGTCAGACTCCTACATTCAGTGGAAAAGCAGAGACTCCCTGTGATTTTGCAAGCAGCTGTTATCTGCCTTGCTACAAAAGCACAACGGAAGGGAAACCGCTCCCAGCCTTGTTCGAGCAGAGACCTCTTGCTTATAGGTCAACTTGGTGACCAGTACTTTACAGAAAAAACTCCAGTCAAGTTCAGAGTCTTATTGAGCAACAAAAGAGACAGGCTTCAACGTTCTGTGGAAAACCAGTAACCTGTCTTCTTGATCAAGGAAAGAGTCAGGCTTCCACATTCAGAAGGATGTACACATTCGATTCAGTTCAATTCTATTTTATTTGTATAGCGGGGTTTTACAATAGACATTGTCTCAAAGCAGTATTCGGATGACTTACTTTTGCGAAAAGAAAAAAAGTAAAAAAGAGGGGGATGTATTAAGAAGGGGGGCAATGCAAAATAAAAACCCCACAGTGAAATATTCCTTAGCTGCAAAAGCGTATTAAGGGGAGGGGTGGAGAGGGGGAGGTAACTTGGAATAAAGATAAAAAAAGTGCAGAATAAGGGTAGCGTCCCAACGTTTTGGGGCCCACAGGTATAGGGGCATAACACCTATATGTTACCTTTTTTTTGGTTTTATTGTTTGTTTTTTTCTTTTTGTTAAAAAACACCCCCATCTTCTGTATTATTTTTCCTCTTTTTTCATATTGTAGACCGTACCCTTTCCTTCTCGCACTGCCCCCTCCCAGCTTTTTTTTTATTGTAGTTTTTTTTCTCCCTTTTTTTTGTTTCTCCCTTTTTTTTCCTTCTCCTTTGTTTTTTTTCTTCCGGTACTAGTGCCTTTTCCCCGCTTCTTGTTTCTTTTTTTTTTGTGCTTTTTGTTGCCCTCATGTTTTTTTTTTTGCCTTTTTTTTTTTTTTTTCTTTTTTTTTTTGTTTTGTTTTCCTTTTTGTGGTCCTTCAGACTTTTAATGTGCCATATTTTCTTGTGGAAGGGGGGTTATGGTTTGGGTTCTTTTTTGTTCATTTTCTTTCTTTTTTTTTTTAAGTCGCAGGTTGGGGGGAGGGGTCAATTTTACGGGCAATTTCTTTGTTTTTTTGTTTTTTGTTTTTTTTTTTTTTGTTTTTATCGGTTGGGGTTTCGGAGTGGCGGAAGGATTTTTTTTTTTTTATTTATGGTATTATCTTATATGTTTTGACAATTCAAAAATTGACGAGCGCAAGGAGGAAAAACATTAGTGGGGAAAGGATCGGGGGCCAGCCGCACGCATGGTAGAACTACTGAGCAAGCCGGATAGAAATCCGGACCGGGAAAAAAGAGGGGGGGGGACAAAGAGACCGAAAGCAAAAAAAAAACGCGCCCCCCCCCCTTTTTGAAATAAAAATAAAAAGTATATTTTTTGTGGATCGTAAAAAATAGTACATATTTTAAAAAAAAATGATGTATATAATTTTTGTTAAAATATAAAAGTCATTTCCCTAGAGAATTTTTTCTTTGTGTAAGGTGAGGAAAATATGCCAGACCAGAACCAACGCCGTGATCGTCGGAGACTCCATCGTGTGAACGTCCGTTAGCTTCATCCAAAGGTAAGGTGCACACACACTGTTTTTCTGGTGCTCGTGTTCTTGATGTCGCTGTGCAGGTATCCAGGATCCTGAAGGACGAGCCGCATTGGAGTGGTGCTGCTGCACGCCCGGGACGGAACGACACCAGGCTACGGCAGACGGAGGTTCTGAAGAGGGACTTCACCAGCCTGATCGAGACGGAACGTGAGGCAGATCACCCACAGCGAGGATCATCGTCTCTGGACCTCTTCCCACATTCAGACGTGGAGCAGAAAAGTTCAGTAGACTTCGCTTTTAAATGAATGGTTAGTCTCTTGGTGTAATGAGCAGAATCTAGTGTTTGTTAATAACTGGAATCTGTTTTGGAGCGCCCTAGGCTGTTTTCGTCCTGATGGCCTGCACCCCAGCAGCGTTGGAGCGGAACTGCTGTCCGAGAACATCTCCGAGGCTCGCTCACTCCAAGTGACTCTCTACCGTAGTACATCTTCTGACAATAACAGTCAGTTTAATCAATGTTCATTTAATAGTCAATCACCAGTAATAAATACTATTGAGACTGTGTCTGTTCCCCGAGCTATACACATAAATAGGAAATCTCGTAACCTTCGTAACCTAATTAACATAAAATTAAATCATATTGAATGCACAGCCAGCATTTTTGATCTGAAGCTAGGACTATTAAACGTTAGATCTCTTATGTCTAAGGCTCTTATTGTCAACGACATCATTACTGACCAGGAATGTAATTTAATGTGTTTAACGGAAACTTGGGTTAAACCAAACGAGTACATAGCATTAAATGAAGCCAGTCCTCCTGGATACAGTTATGTACATCAGCCTCGTTCAACTGGTAGAGGAGGAGGTATTGGTCTTATCCATAGTGAAAATCTAATCGTCACACAAAAATATAGTCATAAGTTTAATTCCTTTGAAATTCTTTATACCAGTGTAAATCCCATAGCCAAAAAAAATAAGTCAATTCCTCTAATTATTATTTACAGACCCCCGGGGCCTTATACTGAATTTCTTAGTGAATTTGCAGACTTTGTATCAAACCTGGTTGTGTCTGTAAATAAAGCATTAATCGTCGGAGATTTTAATGTTCATTTTGATAACCTGGAGGACCCTCTGAGAACAGCGGTCGTGTCCATCTTAGATTCAGTAGGGATTAATCAGAACGTGATCGGGCCCTCACTCATGTGGTGGTCACACCTTGACCTCATACTAACATACGGGACTACGTATAGAAAATATTGAAATTATTCCACAGTCTGAAGTTATCTCAGACCACCATCTTATCTCATTCATAATCCGTTATGGATTATAATATCTCCACTCGCTCTACGCCACCACCCATCAGAAACTGCACTGAGCTTCATAAATAACCTACCAGAGACATCAGTTAGTTTTGGATCAGCGCCTGATCCAGTAGATCTCGACCAGGCAACTGAAAGTTTGGAGTCAACACTCCGTTGCACCTAGATAGAGTGGCTCCACTCAAAAGGAAAATAATTAGACAAAAAAAATTAGCACCCTGGTATAATGATCTAACGCGATCCTTAAAACAGAAATCTAGACAATTAGAACGTAAATGGCGCCAAACCAAGCTGGTTATATTTCAGACAGCATGGAAGGAGAGCCTACTGCAATATAGGAAATCTCTTGTCGATGCTAAAAGAATCTACTTCTCCACCTTAATAGGAGACAACCAAAACAATTCCAGATTCCTCTTCAACACGGTAGCACAACTAACTAGGAATAAAACCACTTCAGAGGAAAAAACTCAATCATTTCATAGCAGTGAGGATTTTATGAAATTTTTCATTTATAAAATTGAAAATATTAGAGATGAAATACAGGCCATTAAATTACAACCGGTCAGTAATATAACAAACACATTAGATGACAATGTGGCAATACCGGATCAATGTTTAGAGTGTTTTTGCTCCGGCTTATAGAGACCGACCTAGCTACACTAATCTCATCAGCTAATTCATCAACCTGCATACTAGATCCTATACCCACATGTTTGTTTAAACAGATTTGTCCAGGAGTAATTAAGTCACTTTTAAATATAGTAAATTCCTCCTAACCACTGGCTATGTCCCTAAATCTCTAAAATTAGCAGTTATTAAACCATTGATAAAAAACCTGACCTTGACCCGTCTCAATTATCCAATTATAGACCAATATCGAATCTCCCCTTCATCTCAAAGATTCTAGAAAAGGTAGTAGCAAAACAGTTATGCTCATACTTAGAAAGGAACAACATTCATGAAATATATCAGTCAGGATTTAGACACTCACATCACAGCACAGAGACAGCACTAGTTAAAGTAGTAAATGACCTTCTTCTGACCTCTGATCAGGGTTGTGTCTCGCTGCTTGTGTTACTAGACCTTAGTGCAGCTTTACGTTACCATAGATCACACTATTATTCTCCTTGATAGATTAGAAAATGTTGTTGGTATTAAGGGAACAGTCCTCTCCTGGCTCAGGTCTTATCTGACCCATCGTTATCAGTTCGTAGATATAAATGGTGATTTCTCCATGCGTACTGAGGTTACTTTTGGAGTTCCCCAGGGTTCTGTTTTAGGCCCGCTGCTTTTTAACCTTATATATGTTACCCCTAGGACAAATTATTCGTAAACATGGAATTAGCTTCCCACTGTTATGCTGATGATACACAGCTGTATGTTTCCGCGAAGCCGAAGGACAGACAGAAGCTTAGTAAAGTGGAGGATTGTGTAAAGGACATTAGACGTTGGATGTTAACTAACTTCCTTTTACTTAATTCTGATAAAACAGAAATACTTTTATAAGGCCCACGTGTAGCTAGAAGTAATCTTCCTGACTACACAGTAACTCTGGATGGTCTTTCTGTTTCATCATGTACGCAGCAGTTAAAGACCTCGGAGTGATTATTGCACTCAGTCTATCATTTGATGCTCATGTAGATAATATTACTAGGATAGCGTTCTTTCATCTCAGAAATATTTCTAAGATAAGAAACATATTGTCACTACATGATGCAGAAATACTGGTTCATGCATTGCGTCACCTCTACATTACATTGCGTAATGCCTTACTGTCTGGATGTTCCAGTAGGAATATAAAAAACCTTAGTAGGTCCAGAATGCAGCTGCTAGAGTCCTTACTAGAACTAGAAGATACGACCATATCACCCCGATCTTATCCACACTGCATTGGCTCCGGTAATATTTCGCATTAAGTTTTAAAATACTTTTATAACCTATAAAGCACTACACGGTCTCGCACCACAATATCTAAGCGACCTTCTGGTTTTATATGATCCGCCACCTACTCAGACCAAAAGATGCAGGCTATTTGATATTGCCTAGAATAGTGAAGTCTACGCAGGGGAAGAGCCTCGCTTATAGAGCCCCACAGTTATGGAACAGTCTTCCTATTAGTGTTCGGGACTCAGACACAGTCTCAGTGTTTAAATCTAGGCTAAAAAACATATTTGTTTACTCAAGCTTACCCTGACTAGATTATATCGCACTACCTCACAGTCCTAATCGTTTTCTCTCCTCTCTTTGTCGAGCCCCACACCTAATTTATGGAGATATTGGAGATCCAGATCCCTTCTGCCTCTGGATGAGCCCAAATCTTCTGCTGGGACTCACGGCTGCTCCTAAGGCCATACATACTTCTCATTTTCACATTATCTGTGTTACATTCACAATCTGTGTTACCCAGATGAGGATGGGTTTCCCTTCTGAGTCGGGTTCCTCTCAAGGTTTCTTCCTCATAAAACATCTTAGGGAGTTTT
Source organism: Ameiurus melas (assembly GCA_012411365.1). Lineage (NCBI taxonomy): Eukaryota > Metazoa > Chordata > Actinopteri > Siluriformes > Ictaluridae > Ameiurus > Ameiurus melas. Next base: position 24,481,421 of record CM022754.1, on the reverse strand, counting down.
TCCTTGCCACCGTCGCCACTCAATGGCTTGCTCAGTTGGGATAAATTCCATTTGTTTTCTACCTGTTTGTCTCTGTTTATCTGTTCCTGTTTGTCTCTCTTTAGATGTTTCTGACTGTTCATACCTGTTTTTTATTTCTGTAAAGCTGCTTTGAGACAATGACTATTGTAAAAAGCGCTATACAAATAAAATTGAATTGAATTGAATTGAATTGAAAATACAAAAAATAATCATTAATAAACCATTATTGATGAGGACCTTGTCATTAGTAGTTACTATTTCAAATATGTAGATATTTGAGACTGAATTAAGTAAAATCAATACTACGTGCTGTAAGATTTCGATTTTGATAACTGTTTTCATGATCACTCCACAACATCCTCTTTTGGGATGAACATTGGCTACAGGTTTGCAGGGGACCCGTTCATTCATTCATTCATTCATTCATTCATTCAGTCAGTCAGTCAGTCAGTCAGTCAGGCAAATGTTTGCTTAAACTATTTAAACAGGCCCTGTTTGGTGGCAGCTGTTGCTTACAGCCGTACCACTCCGAAAAAGCCCGATCTCATCTGACCTTGGAAGCAAAGCAAAGTTGGGCCTAGTTAGTACTTGGATGGGAGACTGAATGGAAACACTAGGTGCTGTAAGCTTTTGATTTGGATAACTGTTTTCATGATCACTGCACAACATCCTCTTTTGGGATGAAGATTGGCTACAGGTTTGCAGGAGACTCATTCATTCATTCATTCATTCATTCAGTCAGTCAGTCAGTCAGTCAATCAGTCAAATGTTTGCTTACACTACTTAAACAGGCCCCATTTGGTGGCAGCTGTCGATTACGGCCATACCACTCCGCAAAAGCCCGATCTCATCTGACCTTGGAAGCAAAGCAAAGTTGGTCCGAGTTAGTACTTGAATGGGAGGCTGAATGGGAATACTAGGTGCTGTAAGCTTTTGATTTGGATAATTCAATTCAATTCAATTCAATTTTATTTGTATAGCACATTTTAAAATAGTCATTGTCTTAAAGCAGCTTTACAGAAATAAAAAACAGGTATAAACAGTCAGAAACAGATAAACAGAGACAAACAGGAACAGATAAACAGAGACAAACAGGAACAGATAAACAGAAACAAACAGGTATAAAACAAATGGAATTTATCTCAACTGATCAAGCACTGAGTGGCGACGGTGGCAAGGAAAAACTCCCTAAGATGTTTTTTGAGGATGAAACCTTGAGAGGAACCCGACTCAGAAGGGAAACCCATCCTCATCTGGGTAACACAGAATGTGATGGTAACACAGATAATGCGAAAATGAGAAGTATGTATGGCCTTAGGAGCAGCCGTAGTCCCAGCAGAAGATTTGGGCTCATCCAGAGGCAGAAGGGATCTGGATCTCCAATATCTCCATAAATCCGTGTGGGGGCTCGCAAAAGAGAGAGAGGGAGAAAACGATTATTAGGACTGTGAAGTAGTGAGATATAATCTAGTCAGGGTAGGCTTGGAGTGAACAAATATGTTTTCAGCCTAGACTTAAACACTGAGACTGTTTCTGGAGTCCCAAACACATAATAGGAAGACTGTTCCATAACTGTGGGGCTCTATAAGCGAGCGCTCTTCCCCCTGCTGAAGACTTCACTATTCTAGGTAATGTCAAATAGCCTGCACCTTTTGATCTGAGTAGGCGTGCGGATCATATAAAACCAGAAGGTCGTTAGATGTTGTGGTGTAAGACCGTTTAGTGCTTTTATAGGTTAATAAAAGTATTTTAAACTTAATGCGAGATTTACCAGGGAGTCAATGCAATGTGTATAAGATCAGGGTGATGTGGTCGCATCTTCTAGTTCTAGTAAGGATTTAGCAGCTGCATTCTGACTAACTGGAGTTTATTTAAATTCCTACTGGAACATCCAGACAGTAAGGCATTACAGTAATCTAATCTAGAGGTGATGAATGCATGAACCAGTATTTCTGCATCATGTCGTGACAATATGTTTTTATCTTAGAAATATTTCTGAGATGAAAGAAAGCTATCCTAGTAATATTATCTACATTAGCATCAAATGATAGACTGGAGTCAATAATCACCCGAGGTCTTTAACTGCTGTACATGATGAAACAGAAAGTCCATCCAGAGTTACTGTGTAGTCAGGAAGATTACTTCTAGCTACACGTGGGCCTAATAAAAGTATTTCTGTTTTATCAGAATTGGAGTAGGAGGAAGTTAGTTAACATCCAACGTCCAATGTCCTTACACAATCCTCAACTTTACTAAGCTTCTGTCTGTCCCTTCTTAGCTTGACACATACAGCTGTGTATCATCAGCATAACAGTGGAAGCTAATTCCATGTTTACGAATAATTTGTCCTAGGGGAACATATATAAAGTGAAAAGCAGTGGGCTTAAAACAAAACCCTGTGGAACTCCTAAGGTAACCTCAGTAACGCATGGAGAAATCACCATTTATATCTACGAATTGATAACGATCGGTCAGATAAGACCTGAGCCAGGAGAGGACTGTTCCGTTAATGCCAACAACATTTTCTAATCTATCAAGGAGAATAGTGTGATCTATGGTATCAAAAGCGAGTAACACAAGCAGCGAGACACAACCCTGATCAGAGGTCAGAAGAAGGTCATTTACTACTTTAACTAGTGCTGTCTCTGTGCTGTGATGAAGTCTAAATCCTGACTGATACATTTCATGAATGTTGTTCTTATCCAAGTATGAGCATAACTGCTTTGCTACAACCTTTTCTAAAATCTTGAAGATGAAGGGGAAATTTGATATAGGTCTATAGCTGGACAATTGAGACGGGTCAAGGTCAGGTTTTTTAATCAGTGGTTTAATAACTGCTAATTTAAGAGATTTAGGTACATACAGTGCCTGGCTAAAGTATTCGCCCCCTTGAACTTTTCAAGAGAATTACAGCTGAGGTGGGAGAGCCTGTCCATAGGACAACAATCAGTCGTACACTGCACAAATCTGGCCTTTATGGAAGAGTGGCAAGAAGAAAGCCATTTCTCAAAGATATCCATTAAAAGTCTCGTCTAAAGTTTGCCACAAGCCACCTGGGAGACACACCAAACGTGCACACCAAACGTTGAGAAATGGCTTTCTTCTTGCCACTCTTCCATAAAGGCCAGATTTGTGCAGTGTACGACTGATTGTTGTCCTATGGACAGGCTCTCCCACCTCAGCTGTAGTTCTCTGCAGTTCATCCAGAGTGATCATGGTCCTCTTGGCTGCATCTCTGATCAGTCTTCTCCTTGTCTGAGCTGAAAGTTTAGAGGGACAGCCAGGTCTTGGTAGATTTGCAGTGGTCTGATACTCTTTCCATTTCAAAAAGATCACTTGCACAGTGCTCCTTGGGATGTTTAAAGCTTGGGAAATCTTTTTGTATCCAAATCTGGCTTTAAACATCCCCACAACAGTATTACGGACCTGCCTGGTGTGTTCCTTGGTCTTCATGATGCTCTCTGAGCTTTCAACAGAACCCTGAGACTATCACAGAGCAGGTGCATTTATACAGAGACTTGATTACACACAGGTGGATTCTATTTATCACCATCAGTCATTTAGGACAACATTGGATCATTCAGAGATCCTCGCTGAACTTCTGGACTGAGTTTGCTGCACTGGAAGTAAAGGAGCGAATAATTTTGCACGCACCACTTTTCAGATTTTTATTTGCTAAAAGTTTAAAATATCCAATAGATTGTTTCCACTTCACAATTGTGTCCCACTTGTTGGTGATTCTTCACAAAAAATTTAAATTTTATATCTTTATGTTTGAAGCCTGAAATGTGGCAAAAGGTTGAAAAGTTCAAGAGGGCCGAATACTTCCGAAGGCACTGTATATGCAGTGGTTGTGAGGAAGTATACAAGAACTGGACTCTGCACACACTGCAGTAAACAAGAGATGGTAAAACACATTCTGTTAGACTGCAAAAGGTATGAGGAGGAAAGAACTGAGCCAGAGATGCAGATTGGAAAACCAAACATGACACTAGAGAACATGCTGGGGAAAACATCTGGGAAAAATGCACCGCCCCCTAATAAACTATATAAAAATACTGGGAGAAGTGAGAGACTTTAGTAATCCAGTAGGAATATCGAGTATATAGTTATTTATCTCTTGATTTTCTTTTATTTATTTAGTATTGTTTTGGTATTATTATAATTTTTTCCATTTTATTTAATTTTTTTGCGCCAATCTACTGCCCACACTCCACTCCAGTAGGTGGCGGTAATGCACCTTTAGCTGGTTTTACCAACCACCATTAAATCAAAAGACCATAGCGGCCTAAACCCACAGCGCGCATGCGGGCGTCGGATAACTCGGCCATTCTTCTATTAGTAAAAGAGCTCTAATTAGCCAGTGAAGCTACACGTCGTTCTGCCACGTGCACTTATAACAGTAAATCATGCAATATTCTCGTAGGGGCAGTTATTGACGGAGTGAATTCATCGGTTTAAATAGAATCAAAAATAACATGGACAGATTGCTAATCTCATTTCGATTAGCTTGCTCATTAATGACACTGCGCATGCGCAGACTGGACTGTCTCCTCAAAAGCTAGCACCGCTAGCATGTTTGTATAATGTTCACATTAATATTGAACCCGAGAAATGAATAAAAAGTTCTACAATGTTATTTCTCACTTCTCCTCCTCTTGTTGTTCTTCTCCGTGCGGGTGTGAGTTCTCTTCGCTCGGTTCCTCGGTGATTCGGTCATTAGTGAACTGAGCTCCGAGGTGAATCAGTGAATCACCGCCTGCTTCATACTGATCCACCTGAAACACAGGTGTTAACACCGTTAAACACACACACACACACCACGACGGGTTCGGGTACACAACCGAATAAACTCACTTTATTCTGGGTCCAAACGGGCCAGAACTAACACTAACACCGCTTTCTGCTCCTCGTGCTCGCGGTGACGTCACCAACGGAATGGACGCTGACGTACATTTGAATCTGTGAGGATAAAAGAAAAGAAACCCAAATATTATTTCATAAAAAGCTTCATTATTCTCTTCTTCTTAAACACGATGGAGGAAAAGATCTACAAATAAATGAGATCAGCTTTATTATCATTATTTTAAATCAAATCCACTTTAAAAGTGCTCCTTTCGATTTACATTTTAATAAAAAAAATATTCTTTGTCTTACTCTTGTTCAATTTCATTTTTATAATTAATATTTAATTCATCGATGATTGTAGAAGAGTTGAAGTTTCACGTTCTTTGTGCTTTATCATAAATATACACTTTGTTTAAACTTTTGAGTCTGGATACAAAATGTAAACATTCATGTGTTTATTATTTAGAAAGTCATCATTAAACAGCTGAATAAAATTATCAGATTAATCACTTGAAATATTTAGGATATGAATCTCTGGTATTAAGTGAGGTTTTTAATTATACACAGATATAAATATATTTTATTTATTTATTCATATTTGACTCAGTACATTACACCCCATTTATTTCATCAACTATTTATCAAGTTTTATTTTAAATATTGAACTGAATGATTCTGTCCAAGATCAATAAAAATCTTCAGAAAATCCATCAGAATCCTTTAATAAATAATATAGCAACTGCATCAATACTTCTAATCAGTAAATAATTAGATCAGATTAATGCCATGGTTTACTGAAAGTTTTACAGAAGCCATGGCTTTAATCTGATCTTCTGATTTCTAATGAGAATTCAATGACTATACAGAATTAAAGAATGTCCTTATTTATTTAAATTTAAAATCAGGAATAAAATTATTTAAAAATATTGATTACATGTCATTTCTACAAGTGTTCATACAGACAGAAAGACCAGAGATGAAACAGATTGAACAGATACAGGACCATTAGGACAAGGAAAGTGAGAAAGAATAGAATGATCATTTATTTATTTGCCTTTTTAAAATAAAATTACAGCCTTCCTGGTGAAACCAAACCGGATCAGAGCCTTACATTAGATTATTTTCTATATTTTCTTTTATTTTCAATCAGTTCTGTTATTTTTCTTCTTTCTGTACTCGATTGAGGAGAAAGAGAAACTGAAAGAGAACTGCATTCAGATCAAACGGATACGAGAGGTTACGACTCTCCCTCACTCACTCGCACACATCTATACACACACTTCTTGACACAGATCCCTAACTATCATTTCTGGTGTGTGTGTGTGTGTGTGTGTGTGTGTGTGTGTGTGTGTTACAGGTGGTGGAGTTGTTTGAGTATCTGAAATATCGAGTGTCACAATTCAACACACACATCAGTGAAACTTCATCTCCCTCTGACTACACCAGCGCACACATGCAGAAATTCATAGTGCAGGTCACACACACACACACACACACACATACACACACACACACACACGCACACACACACACAAGTAGAACAGGTGTAGTTTACCAGCATATGTGTATAAAGAGGCTTTTTTCTTCAGGTCAAAATATAGACAGTATATATAAATATTAGTCATAATTCGCAGCCTTAATAAACACAAGCATCCAAAGTAAAATTGCACATGCAGAGTTTAAAATTGTCACCATGACGACAAAGTCCAAGAAGTGTAACTTACTCCTGCAGAAAATAAATAATAATTATTATTATTAAGTATCAGTGATGTTTCCGTTGTTCAGGTGGCGATTGCAGGCGCATTTTATCCAAACTACTTCCTCCAGGGAACTGTGGACGAGCAGCTCGCCTCCAAGGAACTGTATGGAAACAACCCCAGGACCACCATAATGGTATTCAGTCAGCTTCCATTTAACTACGGGATTAATAATAATATTAATAATAATAATAATCTCTCTCAGGTGTGTAATCTCCCTCCCTTTGCATTCCTCTATTATAAACAGCTCCAGTCTCTGTTCAGACACTGTGGTTAAGTCAAATCCATCTCCTTTGACAGCTCCAGGTGTGTGTGACCGTTTGTGTTTAATTGTGATTTTCTATAAATATGTATTGTGGGTCTGTGTGGATCAGGGCCTATGTAGAGTTCTACCGCTCGTCAATGAGAGGTTCTGGCGTTCTCCCAGAGGTCTATTTTATCGAGATGTGTCAAGTCTCATGCATAATCTTCGCCCATGGCTTTGATGGACTGCAAGAACTTAGGCACTTCGTACTCGACTACGCTCAGCAGTATTAATTACAGGACAGAGTTTATAATTGTGACCAGGTCAAATGTGACTTCTGTATGTTAGCAATATTTTCACGCTAGCCTGCTCTGATTTAATGAACAGACACACCATATGAAAGCTAAGAATAAGAATTCACAGCATTTCACCCAGTAATGAATTGGTATTCTAGCACAAACTAGCTAGATATTTTCGTGTGTTTTCCATTAAAAACATAGAATCCTAATAGGGTGCGCCCTTCGGGTGTGGCCACAGGCCCGTTCTGACATACTGTGGCTTATCTAGGAGGTGTCAAAGCCAGAAAATAATCCCTTAAAACCAGTTAAAACAGGGCATTTTAGATTTGTAAGGTCAGAGTGCATCAACGTATGTGCTGCACCTTTGCTGACCTGAAATTTCCAGACCTCATTGGCATATGTGCTGGAGATAAGTCAACAATATGAAAAATATTTAAATAAAATCTCAAGCACATCCGCCCTGATCACAGATGCAATATTCCATCATATGTGCTGTAATATTTTTTCGATATTTTCCATACAACATTTTTTTTGCCATCTGGATCGTCTCAGAGAGTTATGAATCGTGTCTCGAAATTGGAAAAATTCACTCCTCCCACGAAAGACTGTTGAGCTTTTCACACACCATCCATCCATCTATCTTTAACCGCTTACTCCTTTTCAGGGTCACGGGGAAATCTGGAGCCCAGGAGGCATTGGGCACAGGGCAGGGTACACCCTGGACAGGGGGCCAATCCATTGCAGGGCACACAAACACACACATTCCCATTCATACACAACGGACACTTTAGACATGCCAATCAACCTACCATGCATGTCTTTGGACTTGGGGGGGGGGAGAGTACCCGGAGCAAACCCCTGCAGCATGGGGAGGACATGCAAACTGATAATATTATAATATAATAATGTATAATAGTCTAAAAAGTAGTTAAAATGACAAAGAAATTAAATAAAATGTACTAACACAATTCATGAAATATATAAATACCGATCATTTCTCTTCTATGGATGAAATAAAGAAGATTGGCGCTCACTGTTATTGCTTTTTTTGTCTGCAGTATATCATTCAGCTTTCTTTGACACACTGCAAATATTCATATTGTTTACAAACTGTATACTACACATTACATTTCCTGGTTCCCCTCACTGCTATCCTTACCAATCCCATATCACTTATTTTGTAAACTGAGATGCGAGTAGGGCTCATTAACACCCAACAGGATACCTGTATAGGTATATACAGTACACCTGCCATGTGTAACGAGGTATGATTCTAATCCTCTAATCCTAAACGTTATGGCTTGTAGTCTTGTAGGCTTGGAGTTCTTCCTCTTTAGCATATATAGCAGAATATGTATTGTTAATATAACAGTGATATGAAAATTAGTCTTATAGTTGAAAGAACAAGAGGTCCAATCTAATTGAACTCCAATTTTGCCAAGTAAGCTTTTCTGACATGGCCTGAGAAGACAACTCTGAGCACTTGTGTGCTGTAGAGGGCGAGAGAGAAAGATGGCCTTCACAAAAGCGCACTCCCCAAAGGTGCTTTAACCGATAAGAGTATACAGAGAAATGAAGAGAATACATTAAACGGAAATCAAAGTGACAGAACAAAGAAAGGTTAGGGCAAGAAAGATGGAGAGAAGTGGAGTACAAACAGGTTGAGAGTGAGAGAAGAAGACATGACGAAAGATTAAACAAGAGCTATAGAGGTGTGAAGAAAAAGAGGGAAGACGGATAAAAGACCTGGGTACTGTTTAATAAAAAATATAAAGAATTAACAAAAAGAGACGTGTTCAGAAATTCAAAGGCAGGTACACAGTCATGATATTGTTGCTTTACAGCCATGTTATTCCTAGTAGGCATTTATATCCTAGTCCACATTTTATTTCTAACAGGCATTTTGCTCCTAGTTGGCATTCTACTCGAAAGGGTTAACACAATCATATCACAAGGTGTTTTAAATTACAAAATGTGTGCATTCACTAAAGTTTAATTCACCTCTCAGCTGCTTGCTGACCAGGTGCCGAGCCACTTCTCTTCCGGGAAGCTCTCCAAGGTCCTGGCAAGGTCTTCTTCTTACATTTAAGTGAACATTTAGTTGGAGACTGGTCAATGGCATGCAGACAAGAATACAACCTCACAATCTGAGATATCTCAGTGGTTGACAGAGCAGTTATAGTGCGGTTGAGACCAACAAGGTACTCTGCCAAGTTATCCACTGCCTCCCATCCAGGAACACCACTTGAATCACACGACCATCCTGAAAAAGTAGATGGACACACAAAAAAACAAATCCTAAATTTCAAAATGATTTCAGTAGCAGTTCTGTGATAAACTATTCTTCACAATTCACAAATGATCAAGTGTTAGCCATTTTACCGGTGCTGATGGACGAGGAACACCAGAGCTAATGTCCTCAATGTTACTGTCAGGAAAGTGAGAGCCATCACTTGCAATGCTGGTTTCCTAGATTATTTAGTTGTAAACATGTGAGAGAGAGAACTTGGGTTATAAAAAATGATTACTTGTAGATTAATCACACAACAACTCATTCATAGCACCTGTAAAGTAATTTTTCATAGGTAATTTTACTGACTGAAAATCAAAAAAGTGTCACATTACCTGAGATGATGAGTTGAATGAATCAACATGCGTGTTAAGACAGCTGGGGGGGTGTGAAGTGTTGAAACTGAGATCAGCCGGATCACATATTGTGACATCTGGATGTGTCTCATCCTCCCGGCTTTCAACCTGCATCTCTGGCAGAGCGATACCCATTTCACCATGCTGCCGCGGAACCAGCAGGTCTCCCCGCAGACTGTGCCAGCAAGTACTCCACAGCTATACGCTCACCTGCCATAAAGAACCATAAAACATTCTGAATTGAGAGGAATAGATCAGAGGAATTAACAAGCCTGGCATATTTATTGAATGTAGGCTTACGTTGCAAATACTCAGTTATTTGACATTAGTTTAATCACTCACAAAAAAATTTAATCAATTAAGAAAAATAAAATCAAACAAACAGAAGAACGCAACCTAATCGAAATGCATTCAACGTAACATTCGGACACATCATAGATCACTGTTATGGTATCACTTGTTACAGTCGGTCATATTGCCAGTATGCATTGTAGTCCAGCTTCTAAGCTTTAAACAGCACAAATTTTGTGTTGAGTGTTACTCAACACAAAGAACTGGTTGTTAGGTAACTGGTTGTTCTCAGGTAAGAACTGGTGTTACACCTGTACCAGTGAAAGACAAGGAAAGCATTTATGCATTTTCTTATATTTCAAGGCTATGAGAGCCCAGGTTCAGGGTTCCCACATTCATGGAAAACTGGAAGTATCAAGGAAGGTTTAAAGATGTGATTTCCAGGATTGACAAAGTCATGGTAATTAAGAAAAATCCTATAAAGTCATGGAAACGTCTATAGTGAATACGTGGTTTTAGTTATGATCAGCTCAGACCTGACATTAATAATATTGATCTGTGTAAGTGTTAATACCAATTACATAATGATCATTGGTGGTAATGCGGCAAATATCACCACAAATTTTGAGAATGTCTTTTGCAACATCATTCATTTTAGGGTGAAAAAAAAAGTGAAAATTCCTGGTAGGAGAAGATTGAAGGTCACACACCTGTCTCACTGCAGCAATCCCTGTCAACATAAATGACATCTGGCTCTGGTCCATCAGCATCCCTGTAGCGCTTGACGATACCTTGACATAAGTCATCTAGACCAGCTCCCTCACCAGTTGGTAAAACACAGTTCAGGCCAAACTCGTTACCAATATTGGTCATCCACGTAGCCGTGTCCGCACGCCACCAGCAAGATTTTTGGTGATCTATATGAATATGTAAACATACAAATTAGTATAACAATCATTGAAAATCAATTGAAGTTAATATATTTGCCTACACACACACACTTACCTTCTTTGTAGAATCAAGCTTCAGGATTCTACCATATGTTGACGTAATGACACCTTTCAACTCGTCAAGATGACCCAGGATCTCGTTGGCATGGACTGTCTCAAACCACTGTGCCTGGGGTAGGGGGCAAAACGGTGTTGGACGCTGATAAATTGTCTGTGACTTGGTCAAGGCACTTCTCTTTTTGTGAAGCTCACAATCTGACAGGTAGTTTATGCTCCGTCTTGCCCACTCCTCACTGTGAAGCTCATGAATCGCTTGCTGCAATTAACTTGAGCTGTTTCCTACAGTTCGTGGATTCAGCAAAGTTACACATTTCCTGTCCAGAGCAAGCTGAGTGGGGAGAACAGCCGGGAATTTGTTTCTATGGGAAGGATCTAGTTGCCTGAGAATCTCCATACTCCAAGGGCAGACAGGAACCATGCACTTACTGCAACGAGGGTAGTCTGCTCCAATTAGGTAGTATCTGGAGTCAATATCAATGACTTCCATCACTTTGTGTAGATTCCCGAGTGGTGCATCTTCCTATCGCAGTGCGTGCATTTCAACGGAATGCCCCACATGCGCATTGGTGCCCACAAAAACATGTGCTGTCTAAAGTAGCTATCTAGATCAGGAGGGGAAGTTGTGGGCTTGCAAGGTGTTGGTGGATGAAACCAGTTATGTGAAAATTGTTGTTTCAACTATCCATTGCTGTCATACAGACACTGTGATATCCATTTCTTGTCTGCTGGTTTAATGACTCTACTGAATTGCTTGGGGAGAAAACTCGCCCAATTTATTTCAGGAGGCCTCAGGGTAAAGGGTGTTGGTGTTTCTCAATATGCTGAAGCAGTCCAAGTGCACCCCAGACGTTTGCGCCACAACGGTCACAACACTCTTGGGTATGGTAGTCCGACAGGTGTTCAGTATAATCCTCCTCGTTGACTTCTTTGCCACATAGATCGCACTTGATTACATTCGATTCATTAGCCCGAGTACTGGTCTGTGAAGCTGACTGCTTTCCTATACTGAACTGTGGCACTGGCGGCTTTCCTGTACTGGTGTGTGGCACTGGCTGCTTTCCTGTCTTTCCTGTCTTTACTCGTTGTGTGGGGTTTGCTGCACGACTGTACTGGTCTGTGGGACTGGCTGCACGACTGTACTGGTCTGTGGGACTGGCTGCACAACTGTACTGGTCTGTGGGACTGGCTGCACGTATGTACTGGTCTGTGGGACGGGCTGCACGATTGTACTGGTCTGTGGAACTGGCTGCACGACTGTACTGGTCTGTGGAACTGGCTGCATGACTGTACTGGTCTGTGGGACTGGCTGCACGACTGTACTGGTCTGTGGAACTGGCTGCACGACTGTACTGGTCTGTGGGACTGGCTGCACGACTGTACTGGTCTGTGGGGCTGGCTGCTTAGGCTGATTCCCTGGACTTAACCCTGTCTGTTGAGCAGACTGGAAAAAGTGTTAGTTTCTCCCTAGGTCTGAAAATATTTCCAGCGTTTCAAACAACATTACTCTTTTTTTGATCGATACAATACAAACATAAATAATGAACATGCTTCTGTTATGAAAATGTACATACTGGAAGAAATATACTAATATTTCCTTTGTATGGCAATGGTCACCAGCACAGGTAAAATGATCATGTTTATCATTACATACCTTGTGATAACCGCATTTGCAAGGGATTCTTTTCCCAAACATGTCGTAAATACGGGTCTGCTTGTGTGATGGATAGTAATCAATACTGTAGACGCAGCCTTTCCACTTCTTTGCTCCTGGCTCTTGCCTGTTGTGAAGTGGTACTTCCCTTGGGCATAATTGCAAAGGATGTCATACCAGTACACGTCCGGTTTGCCGGTCTTCGTCATGTCTGCAAATGTGAAACAACAGGCTAAATATCAGTCAACTTGAGCTCATTTTTAGGTTAGTGATGACATGAATATAATTCTATAATTCATGTTTCTTTATGTACATGGACGGTTATCTAATTATGTATGAATTTATTTTATGTCAGCATCAAATACAATCTTCCATTGTAAATAGAATAGATAATAATGTTTAAACTAAACTAAAGAGTGCTAAAAGTTTTTAGTTATCTAAAAGCAGTATCAATGATAAAGTAAACTATAACGTGAATCGGTTAACACTGAGGAGATTTCTCTTCTACTGTTTGAATAAAATATTTTGACACGTCCATCCATTTTCTGTAGCACTTATCCTACACCGTGTCGCATGGAGCCTGGAGTCTATCTACCAGGGGCTTGGGGCCACAAGGGGGACACGCTGGAAGGGGTGCTTCATATTGAAATTCCAGGACTTTCAAAAACTTTTCAAGCACAATTGTTTTTGTTTTCAAGGAATCTACAAGATGTAATTCAAACATATTCTTTATTTAAGTAATAATAATAAGAATAACAACAATATAATAAAAATATTATAAAAATAAAACACAAGCACATTTTATATGCTGCCTTTTCCAGTTACTAGATGATAATTTAAATACAACGGCTGTGCTGTGTTTTCGGCTATCTGTAAAATGACTCAGCAGAGAAAGTTTGAAGTGGATGAATGAGCTGCTCCTCTCTGCCCCTCACTGTACAGAGGAGCCGCAGAGAAGAGGTGTGTCTCCGGGGAGGCAGGACCGAGCACTAACGGGCAGTACTGGACACTCTCTCCTAAAATTGGCTAAGTTTTGCCGAAAATGCACTAGATTTTTCTCAAGGTACAATTTTAAAAGAAGAAGAAAAACCGCGCTAAACGGAACATGAACATGCAAACTCGTGCACACAACCACAAGCGTGTCCCTCATTAACACATTAACCGACTTTTTTTTTCTCCCAACTGTTCACCTTTACTTATGATACAACCAAATGAGTTTAAATGAAATTCTAGGCAGGTGTTTTGATCGGTTTGGATGGCGTTTGGCTGCTCATGGGCCCAAACAAGTTTTCGCGCTCATCAGAAAAAAACGCGAGTTCACATCAGAAAAAACGCGAATTCTCTCTGGCGGCATTTTAAAAAAACAGACACTCTGTCCCACTCTGTATTACATTATTGCTGTCATTGTTAATATTATTCTATATACTATAACTTAAAGCAGCCCGTACATTCACAGCACAATATAAATGGCTGGCCTGATATTTAGGTCAATATTAAAGCACCTATAACAATAAGTTTAGTTAAATTAATGATCAGACTCACCTCGTATCTATCCAAAGGTACAAAAAAAATCTTAAAAAAAAGCTTCATAAAATATATATGAATATCTGTGTAGCGCTGTGTACTCTCCGAGGATCGTGAACAAATGGCTCCTGCAGATACTTTCTCTCTCGTTTATTAATCACATGATTTTCCACGTCACTACGTTTCGACCAATGGCCGTTTTGCCCCGGTGCGCTTTGCCCCATGAGGGTTAGGACTGTTAGGACTTTGTTAGGAATGTGTTAGGACTTTGTTAGGAATGTGTTAGGACTTTGTTAGGACCTCTTTGAACTGTGTTAGGACCTGGTTAGGAACTGATTGCCAGTCCATTCGCCGGAGCGGCCATAACGGCCACAACTACATAAAACAACCTTGCTTCATCGTCGACCAATGTCTGAACGTATTCCCATGCAATTTGTTTGAGAAATGTATAGGCTTCACTTAGGGACCCTGCTCAAGTATTTAGGCAACAAAGCAGTGGAGTTGGTTCTTTCTATGCACAGTGCCATCCTGACACACATAAGCTACAGCGTCGTGGACCATGCTCGGGTATAACCAATACTTTCCAAATAAAACACCATTACATTACTTGAAATAGAAGCACTGATTTCATCAATAAGTGCTACTCTTTGGGGCAGTCTCATCTGTGTATTTGACATTACTTACTTTGTGTGAGTCCTGCAATGTTTCTTGGCTGAAAGTCACCCTAATTGTAGCACATTTACTGCAGTTTTAAAGTAAGTGCTAGCAAGTTGGGGCATAACGTGAGCTGTTAGTTTGAAGGGGAAATCAGTGTCAGGTGTTTTCAGTCTATGGCATAACCAAGCCACCTTCTTACTGTCAAGGGTGCAACGGTTAATACACATCATTTAATACTTGACGTAAAACACAGTTCACAAAACATTTAACTCAAAGGAGCTACGCCACTCACCAGCGGTAGCAGTCAGGAATTCCGGAAATATCCTGTTTTACCATTAAATACATTTCTAGTATGTTAAGAGAGATAATACACTTTAGTCGTTAGCTTACATTTAGTGTGAATGGTTGAGCGGGGCGGGCCTAACCATTCTATTGGACCGTCTTTACAAGCCTTAGCAGGAATGGGGCGTAAGACAGGGCTTAAGTGCAACTCCTTGGCGGCTGCCGCACGGCCTTTTCAAGCCATTTCCCTAACCCCAACCCTAAGCTGTACATGATGTGAAAGAAAACGTGATTCCTCAGACCAAGCCACCTTCTTACTGCTCCACTGTCCTGTGCTTATGCTCATGTGCAGTTTCTATGAGCTTTTGATGGAAGAAACTGGCCAGCATAGCTAGTGTAGAGGCCACCATTTTCTTGGTTTTCGTCCCTGGTTGTCTAGTGGTAAGGATTCGGGCGCTCTCACCGCGCCCGGTTCGATTCCGGTCAGGGAATGGTGTTTTATCCACCGCTGGCCACAATTAACATTTAAAAAGAAACCATATCACACAGAGAAATCCGTCCTTCGAAGCCGTCTCTACCAAATCTGAGGTGAAGCGAAGCTCAATCCATGTATATCTATAAAACCATTCGGTATATCGATATATAAGTGCGAATTTATCCCAACTGAGCAAGCCACTAAGTGGTGACGGTGGCAAGGAAAAACTCCCTAAGATGTTAAGAGGAACAAACCTTGAGAGGAACCAGAATCAGAAGGGAACCTATCCTCATCTGGGTAACATCAGATAGTGTGAAAAAGATGATTATGGATTCATATGGAGTCTCTTTGGCCTTAGAAGCAGCTGTAGTCCCAGCAATCTGGAATTGGAGTAGATGAGAGCTCCATCCAGAGGTAGGCCATCCAAAATGGATCAGGTAGGTCCAGAGAGCAGAGGGGATCAGGATCTCTAGTATCTCCATAAAATCGGGTGTGGCTCGACAGAAGGAGGGAGGGAGAGAAAAAAACTAGGACTGTGCTTAGCATAAGAGAAAGTCTAGTCAGGGTAGGCTTGATTAAACAAATACGATTAAAGCCTAGACACTGAGAGTGTGCCTGAGTCCCGAACTCTAATTGGAAGACTGTTCCATAAGTGTGGGGCTCCAGAAGAGAAAGCTCATCCTCCTGTTGTAGCCTTCGCTATTCGAGAGGTACGAACAAATAGCCTGCATCTTTTGATCTAAGTAGGCGTGCGGATCATAGAAAAGCAAAAGGTCGCTTAGATACTGCGCGCAGACCATTTAGTTAATTATGGGTTACTAATAGTATTTTATAATATAAAGTATTTTATAGTTATCTTTGATAAGTGAGCTAGCAAACGAGATCGATTTTCTATTCGAATTTTGCTCTTCACAAGCAAAGGGGCAAAGTGATTTAAGGAAACACTAGACTATTTTTTCTGGAGCCAATAAACGTGTTTGTGCATCTTTATATTCTCATGTTTCTGCCCTTCTTCAATACATTTACTTCAATTAAGTAACTAGACCATTTACAACTTTACATGTACACATTCGATTCAGTTCAAATCAATTTTATTTGTGTAGTGCTTTTTACAGTGGACATTGTCTCATAGCAGGATTCGTTTGACTTCCTTTATGTCAATGCAATTCCCCAGGATGGAAGATGTGTTTCGCACGTCTTGTTTGATGAAGGCAGGTGCTTTGTTGCTCATCTTCATAAAGCATTCTCTGCATTAAGACTCAGGTTCATAGGTAGGCTTCAACTTGCACAGGTAAAGCCCCAGTGCAGTTCAAGTCCAGTGCCATATTCTGTTGGCCATCACGGGTATGGGGCACAGGACAAGGCTTAAGTGCAATTTCTTGGATCATTTATGGTTTTATCGTTTATGTTTGATGCTATCCAAAGTGCCAACCGTCTTTCAGCGCGTAAGTAGGATTTCCTCGTTAGTATAGTGGACAGTATCACCGCCTATCACGCGGAAGACCGGGGTTCGATTCCCCGACGGGGAGTCTGTTTGCTGACACCGGTGCTCTATTCTTTTGCACACCACGCAAAAGAACCATGAGACAAGGCTTAAGTGCAATTCCTTGGCCAAGCGTCTTTACAAGCCTTACCAGGAATGGAGCGTAAGACAAGGCTTAAGTGCAACTCCTTGGCCAAGCGTCTTTACAAGCCTTAGCAGGAATGGAGAGTAAGACAAGGCTTAAGTGCAACTCCTTGGCCAAGCGTCTTTTCAAGCCTTTTCAAGCCATTTCTAACCCCAACCCTAAGCTGTACATGATGTGAAAGAAAACGTGATTCCTCAGACCAAGCCACCTTCTTACTGCTCAAGGGTGCAACGGTTAATACACATCATTTAATACTTGACGGAAACACAGTTACAAAACATTTAACTCCAAAGGAGCTACGCCACTCACCAGCGGTAGTAGCCGGTAATTCCAGCAAATATCCTGTTTTACCATTTAATACATTTCTAGTATGTTAAGAGAGATAATACAGTTTAGTTGTTAGCTTACATTTAGTGTGAATGGTTGAGCAGCGGGCCTAACCATTCTATTGGACCGTCTTTACAAGCCTTTCCAGGGATGGAGCGTAAGACACGGCTTAAGTGCAACTCCTTGGCCAAGCGTCTTTACAAGCCTTACCAGGAATGGAGCGTAAGACAAGGCTTAAGTGCAACTCCTTGGCCAAGCGTCTTTACAAGCCTTACCAGGAATGGAGCGTAAGACAAGGCTTAAGTGCAACTCCTTGGCCAAGCGTCTTTACAAGGCTTACCAGGAATGGAGCGTAAGTCAAGGCTTAAGTGCAACTCCTTGGCCAAGCGTTTTTTCAAGCATTTTCAAGCCATTTCTAACCCCAACCCTAAGCTGTACATGATGTGAAAGAAAACGTGATTCCTCAGACCAAGCCACCTTCTTACTGCTCAAGGGTGCAACGGTTAATACACATCATTTAATACTTGACGTAAAACACAGTTACAAAACATTTAACTCAAAGGAGCTACGCCACTCACCAGCGGTAGCAGTCAGGAATTCCAGGAAATATCCCGTTTTACCATTAAATACATTTCTAGTATGTTAAGAGAGATAATACACTTTAGTCGTTAGCTTACATTTAGTGTGAATGGCTGAGCGGCGGGCCTAACCATTCTATTGGACCGTCTTTACAAGCCTTAGCAGGAATGGAGCATAAGACAGGGCTTAAGTGCAACTCCTTGGCCAAGCGTCTTTTCAAGCCTTTTCAAGCCATTTCTAACCCCAACCCTAAGCTGTACATGATGTGAAAGAAAACGTGATTCCTCAGACCAAGCCACCTTCTTACTGCTCAAGGGTGCAACGGTTAATACACATCATTTAATACTTGACGTAAAACACAGTTACAAAACATTTAACTCAAAGGAGCTACGCCACTCACCAGCGGTATCAGTCAGTAATTCCAGCAAATATCCTGTTTTACCATTTAATACATTTCTAGTATGTTAAGAGAGATAATACAGTTTAGTTGTTAGCTTACATTTAGTGTGAATGGTTGAGCAGCGGGCCTAACCATTCTATTGGACCGTCTTTACAAGCCTTTCCAGGGATGGAGCGTAAGACAAGGCTTAAGTGCAACTCCTTGGCCAAGCGTCTTTACAAGCCTTACCAGGAATGGAGCGTAAGACAAGGATTAAGTGCAACTCCTTGGCCAAGCGTCTTTTCAAGCCTTACCAGGAATTGAGCGTAAGACAAGGATTAAGTGCAACTCCTTGGCCAAGCGTCTTTTCAAGCCTTACCAGGAATTGAGCGTAAGACAAGGATTAAGTGCAACTCCTGGGCAAAGCGTCTTTTCAAGCCTTTTCAAGCCATTTCTAACCCCAATAAAGTTTATTATTATTATTATTATTATTATTATTATTATTATAACCCTAAGCTGTACATGATGTGAAAGAAAACGTGATTCCTCAGACCAAGCCACCTTCTTACTGCTCCATGGTCCTGTGCTGATGCTCATGTGATTTTCTATGAGCTTTTGATGGAAGACACTGGCCAGCATAGCCAGTGTAGAGGCCACCATTTTCTTGGTTTTCATCCCTGGTTGTCTAGTGGTAAGACCGGTGTTTAAGTTGTATAAACACAATCATACATATATAAACACATTCACGCGCGCACCTCGGAAACACAAGCACATGAATAAGGCAGGTAATCAAACTAAACCCAACACCTGCCGTGAGATCACATTCACACTAACCACACCTGCCCGACTCAACTGCACCCCAGCATGCCAACTACATTATGAACAGTCTTATCAACAAAGTGCAGCATGTCAGAAGTGGGATTTGAACCCACACCTCCAGAAGAGACTGAAACCTTAACACAGCGCCTTAGACCACTCGAGCATCCTGACTAAATGACCCAAAATCTATGTAAAGGAAATTCCAAACTATGCAGGGGCATTTATTTAAACAAGCTCTCAGGAACAGCCCAATACCCCCTCATCAGAGGTGCAGCAAAGGAACCAAATGTCAGAAGTGGGATTTGAACCCACGCCTCCAGGGGAGACTGCGACCTAAACGCAGCGCCTTAGACCGCTCGGCCATCCTGACACACCTAAGCTTCAGTGTCGTGGACCATGCTCGGGTATAGCCAATACTTTCCAAATAAAGCACAATTAGATTACTTGAAATAGAAGCACTGATTTCATCAATAAGTGCTACTCTTTGGGGCAGTCTCATCTGTGTATTTGTCATTACTTACTTTGTGTGAGTCCTGCGATGTTTCTCGGCTGAAAGTCACCCTAATTGTAGCACATTTACTGCAGTTTTAAAGTAAGTGCTAGCAAGTTGGGGCATAAGCGTGAGCTGTTAGTTTGAAGGGGAAATCAGTGTCAGGTGTTTTCAGTCTATGGCATAACAATCAGGTGTGAGTGAGTACCATGTCTGATTTGAGGAACAGGGATCAGTCAAAGTCTGACCTTCACAACACATGTTTGTTAAAGTGTATCATGCTAGGCAAAAATTTTATTTGTGAGGATCTGGGAAAAGGCTTTCGGATGAGGTGGCCGAGAGGTTAAGGCGATGGACTGCTAATCCATTGTGCTCTGCATGCGTGGGTTCGAGTCCCACCCTCATCGCAGACAGGTTATTTTGCCTCCACTTTACAACAACCTCTGGGTGCAGTCTGTCTCACACATACAAGGCCTACAGGTGACAGGCTCTGGACAGATCCATGAGACAGAACAAGTGTGGGTGGAGAAACATGAAAAGCTAGAATTGCAATGGCAAACAATGTGCATCACATCCTCCTTTATTCTCCACAGACTCCACAGACTGGCATGTAATTTCATAAGTGTGAGTTATGTCAGCAATAGGTTAAGTTGATGGACTGCCAATCTGCTGTGCACAGTCTGGATTTGAATCAAGAAGACTTTTAATGCAGGTTTAATGCAAGTTCTCATTCGTAGTTTGACAGACAATACTGTCCAAATTAAACACCATTACATTACAGGAAATAGAAGCACTGATTTCATCAATAAGTGCTACTCTTTGGGGGCAGTCTCAGCTGTGTATTTGACATTACTTACTTTGTGTGAGTCCTGCGATGCTCGGCTGAAAGTCACCCTAATTGTAGCACATTTACTGCAGTTTTAAAGTAAGTGCTAACAAGCTGGGGCAACTTTCAGTGAATTTGGACACCACAAATGTGGAGTGTGAAACTATAATCACATTCATTGTTGTTGAGATTCTAACTAAAGTGTTTCTCTTTATAAATATCTATTAAAATTCTTGCACATATGCTTAGTGAAACATGTGTTGAAATCTCTTAGAGCAATACTTTTAATACATCAGTGAGAGCATCATTTGGCTGTGTACCTACTCTCAACCTAGCGTGATAACTGCCTGTCAACGTGTGAATGACCTGGTTCATTCACAAGGAGTGATCTGCCATCATCACTTCTATTGTCACATTGGCTTCTGTGGGTTGGACTGTGAATCATCTCAATTTATGACTGAGACTCCAAGCATTGCAATGAACATCACTTGACTCAGGCCCCTCAGAATGAAAAAGTGGTCAACTGGTAAACTCTCAGTGGACAACTTCTAGGAAAGCAGGCATGCACTGATTACATTTGTCATGGTAAACATGGCAGGAGAAGATGCAAAGAAGTAGACCACCTATCTGTCTTATTGTCACTGTTGATATCCTATCAATGGCTCTGACCTTCCTGAATGGTAAGTACTATTTGTTGGGGTGATTGTTGGGTGATTCAATCAACTAAAGATACTATATTTTTGTTTACAATGTATTAAACGTTAAACAGTTTGGACAACATCCAATACTTTCAAAAGAAATCACAATTACGATTTCTTCAAATAGGAGCAACTTGATTTGCATTACATTCGTAAGTGCTTCTCGTTGGGGGCAGTCTCATCTGTGTATTTGACTTTACTGTCTTCTGTGACTGCTGCAATGTATCTCTGGATGTTACCCCAATTGTATCACATATACTTCAGTTTTAATGTGATTTTCTGAAAGCCTTGATACCTTTCAGTGACAGCAATAATATGAAATTACTGTCTTCTGTGACTGCTGCAATGTATCTCTGGATGTTACCCCAATTGTATCACATATACTTCGTTTTAATTAATTACTATTTTTGATCGAAATCAGCAGGAGACTCCAACTTCACGTCTTACTCCATCGAACACCCCAAATGCAAGTAAATTTATAACATTTTTGATATGGTTTTTCTGGATTTTTTGTTGTTATTCTGTC
The DNA here is from genome assembly GCA_012411365.1 of Ameiurus melas. Lineage (NCBI taxonomy): Eukaryota > Metazoa > Chordata > Actinopteri > Siluriformes > Ictaluridae > Ameiurus > Ameiurus melas. The sequence continues at coordinate 24,459,444 of CM022754.1, read as the reverse complement.
TCTCACTGTTCAAACAAACCTACCATTAAAATTACTGTATAGACTGATCATTTCTTTGTCAGTGGGCAAACGTACAAAATCAACAGGGGATCAAATACTTCTTTCCCCTCACTGTAACTGGTGTGTAAATCTGTAAAATCCTTATTTACACAGCACTAGTCCAACAAAAACAGAGCATAATTAAAACTATTCACGTAATTAAAAGCCAATGTAATAATGGCAATTAAGCATGGAATTTGGTTGTTTTTTTAAGCTACTTACAGATAAGCTATGTATTTTTTCCTCAAATTTGGTCCCAAGATAAAAAAAATAAAGACACCGTTGTATCTGTTGTACCACTTTCAATAAATAACTATGACTTATATTAGTATAGATTACTATCATCTTGTCTGAGCCATATCATTGTATAAAACTATGTTAGGTTTTCCCATACAGTAACTGTGGACATAAAAATAGTTCTTGTAACCACAATTTGTTTTTTAAAAATGGATCTGTGTGGTTTCTCAGTGTCTATAATACTGACTTTTCCTATTCTTTTCTTCAATCGATCACTGTGAGCACATCACAATTGTATTATAATAGGTGCAGAGAAAGTAAGCTCTATAAAGCACTAAGTCGAGGTATCGTTGAAGTATTTTGTTTAATCCTGTTGCAGAACCAGGAAAAGTGAATGTGTTGTTCTGTTATTCTGATGCAATAATCTATACTGAGGAATCCCATGTTCCCTTTCTCCAACTGCATTTACAGTGCCTGAAGGCTGTGAAAATTTGTCTTTTTTGTTTAAACTTTTGATCTTTTGGTCATAAAATTGACAAAAATAAGGCTTTCATAGATATCAAACAATTGCAAACAAAACACAGGTTTATCCAAAAAATATCTTTGTTAAATATATGTGTGTTGGCACCCTTTTGGTCAATACTTTGTGCTACATCCCTTTGCCAAGATAACAGCTCTGAGTCTTCTCCTATAATGCCTGATGAGGTTGGAGAATACATGGCAAGTAATCTGAGACCATTCCTCCATACAGATCCTTCAAATTTCGAAGCCTCTTCTAAAGATGATGCACAAAAAGCCCGCAAACAGTTTGTTGAAGACAAGCAGACTAAGGACATGGATTACTGGAACCATGTCCTGTAGTCTGATGAGACCAAGATAAACTTATTTGTGTGTGTGGCGGCAACTAGGTGAGGAGTACAAAGACAAGTGGCGTTTGCCTACAGTCAAGCATGGTGGTGGGAGTGTCATGGTCTGGGGCTGCATGAGTGCTGCCGGCACTGGGGAGCTACAGTTCATTGAGGGAACCATGAATGCCAACATGTACTGTGACATACTGAAGCAGAGCATGATCCCCTCCCTTCGGAGTCTGGGCCGCAGGGCAGTATTCCAGCATGATGATGACCCCAAACACACTAAAGAAGCTGAGGGTGATGGTGATGGACTGGTCAAGCATGTCTCCAGACCTAAACCCTAGTGAGCATCTGTGGGGCATCCTCAAATTGAAGGTGGAGGAGCACAAGGTCTCTAACATCCACCAGCTCCATGATGTCGTCTTGGAGGAGTGGAAAAGGACTCCAGTGACAACCTGTGAAGCTCTGGTGAACTCCATGCCCGAGGGTTAAGGCAGTGCTGGAAAATAATGGTGGCTACACAAAAATATTGACACTTTGGGCCAATTTGGACATTTTCACTTAGGGGTGTAATCACTTTTGTTGCCGGCGTGTTTAGACATTAATGTCTGTGTGTTGAGTTATTTTGAGGGGACAGCAAATTGACACTGCTACACAAGCTGTACACTCACTACTTTACATTGTAGCAAAAGTCTCATTTCTTCAGTGTTGTCACATGAAAAGATATCATCAAATATTTACAAAAATGTGAGGGGTGTACTCATTTGTGAGATACGATATATATACTTTGCTGCAGATTACTCTGCTCTCATTGACATATATATCTCAATGAGAGCAGAGTAATCAGCAGCAAAGTTTTCTATGAGCGGAGGACGAACTTTAAACGTTAATATCGAAGTCGATCTTGTTCATTTAATCGTGGCAGTCAAAATCGTAATCGCATCGATATTCGATTAATTGTGCAGCCCTGTTAATCACACATGCGAAACCCTATGGCAGTTTTGTTTAGTTGTATTTGTAGTACAGTGCTCTCCACGCTAATATTGGTACTGTTGGTAAATATGAGCAAAGGCTGCTGGAAAATGGTTTTTATTGTTTAAACTTTAGATTTTTGTTAAAAAAAAAATCACAAACCTAAATCAAGCGTTTCCTACACTACAACCAATCACCAATCACCAGCGGCGCCGGATGATCCGTCATTTTCTAGTGCCAAAACCCGAAACGGAGTTAGGATTTTAGCCCTCTAGCGGGCGCCAGCGCGCGCCAGCGAGGAGAAATCGTACATTAGGATGATGCTAAATGGCACTACAGAGGTTGTCGGGAACATTAAACATCATCACGCCAAACGGGAAAAACTTTATGCTACAAAGTGGGTTAAATTCAAACTTCTTTATTGAAAAATTCCTCAGCAATAATAATCGGAGTAGGAACTGTTCGGTCTGTAAACATACAGAACACTGCCGGCTCCTTCACTAACTGTAATTCACGCCATTTAAACTCACGGTTGCCAGATTTCACTAGAAACGTCAACTTTAGTTGCCCTGTCTCGATTTACCCCTTAGTAGAGAAGCTTACATTTAACTGTTTATGACAGACCTAAAAAATATGTTAACATAAAAAATGTTGTCACTGAAATCAATTAATAATCGTGATAATCGAGATCTCAATATTGATTAAAATAATCAGGATGATCATTTTGGCCATAATCGTGCAGCCCTACACGCTGATAGCAAAAACCTATGACATAAAATTCTAAATTTGTGATGATTCAAACTTGTGATGATTCAAATTTGTGATGATTCAGAGGGGAGGCCATTGTTGTCCAGAGCACCTGAGAAGACACACACACGAAATATGCGTTTTTAACATTATAACACAACACCCCACCCAACAACCCCCACAAAACAACCACAGCCAAAACCAAAAGAAAGGGGGAGAGGAGAAAATAAAAAATTAAAAAAATAAAATAAAGTAAAGTAACTTACAATATTTAAACAGGCCCCATTTGGTGGCAGCTGTTGCTTACGGCCATACCACTCTGAAAAAGCCCGATCTCGTCTGACCTCGGAAGCAAAGCCAAGTTGGGCCTAGTTAGTACTTGGTTGGGAGACTGAATGGGAATACTAGGTGCTGTAAGTTTTTGATTTGGATAACTGTATTATCCTGTTCTTCCTCCACTTTTTTTTTTTTTTTTTAAATTTTTTATTTTATTTTGTTTTGAGATGAGTAGATGAGTCAGTCGAATCGATGTCAGTCAAATGTTTTTTTTCAATCAATCAATGTTCTCACATTTGGTGGTAGCTGTCGCTACGGCCATACCACTCTGAAAAAGCCCGATCTCGTCTGACCTCGGAAGCAAAGCCAAGTTGGGCCTAGTTAGTACTTGGTTGGGAGACTGAATGGGAATACTAGGTGCTGTAAGCTTTTAATTTGGACAACTGTTTTCATGATCACTGCACAACATTCTCTTTTGGGATGAAGATTGGCTACAGGTTTGCAGCAGAGAGTCATCAGTCAGTCAGTCAGTCAGATGTTTGCTTACACCATTTAAACAGGCCCCCATTTGGTGGAAGCTGTCACTTATGGCCATACCACTCTGAAAAAGCCCGATCTCGTCTGACCTCGGAAGCAAAGCCAAGTTGGCCCTAGTTAGTACTTGGTTGGGAGACTGAATGGGAATACTAGGTGCTGTAAGCTTTTGATTTGGATAACTGTTTTCATGATAACTGCACAACATTCTCTTTTGGGATGAAGATTGGCTACAGGTTTGCCAGTAAGACAGTCAAATGTTTGCTTACACTATTTAAAAAGGCCCCATTTGGTGGCAGCTGTCGCTTACGGCCATACCACTCCGAAAAAGCCTGATCTCTTCTGACCTCGGAAGCACAGCCAAGTTGGGCCTAGTTAGTACTTGGATGGGAGACTGAATAAGAATTCTAGGTGCTGTAAGCTTTTGATTTGGATAACTGTTTTCATGATCACTGCACAACATTCTCTTTTGGGATGAAGATTGGCTACAGGTTTGCCTGCCAGTCAGTCAGTCAGTCAATCAGTCAGTCAGATGTTTGCTTACAGCATTTAAACAGGCCCCATTTGGTGGAAGCTGTCGCTTACGGCCATACCACTCTGAAAAAGCCCGATCTCGTCTGACCTCGGAAGCAAAGCCAAGTTGGGCCTAGTTAGTACTTGGGTGGGAGACTGAATGGGAATACTAGGTGCTGTAAGCTTTTGATTTGGATAACTGTTTTCATGATCACTGCACAACATTCTCTTTTGGGATGAAGATTGGCTACAGGTTTGCCAGTCAGTCAGTCAGTCAGTCAGTCAAATGTTTGCTTACACTATTTAAAAAGGCCCCATTTGGTGGCAGCTGTCGCTTATGGTCATACCACTCTGAAAAAGCCCGATCTCGTCTGACCTCGGAAGCAAAGCCAAGTTGGGCCTAGTTAGTACTTAGATGGGAGACTGAATGGGAATACTAGGTGCTGTAAGCTTTTGATTTGGATAACTGTATTCATGATCACTGCACAACATTCTCTTTTGGGATGAAGATTGGCTACAGGTTTGCCAGTCAGTCAGTCAAATGTTTGCCACACTATTTAAAAGGCCCCATTTGGTGGCAGCTGTCGCCTACGGCCATACCACTCTGAAAAAAGCCGATCGTCGACGCCCGGAAGCAAAGCCGAGAGTTGGGCCTATTTAGTACTTGGTTGGGAGACTGAATGGAATACTTGCGTGCTGTAAGCTTTTGATTTGGATAACTGTTTTCATGATCACTGCACAACATTCTCTTTTGGGATGAAGATTGGCTACAGGTCAGTCAGTCACAGTCAGTCAGTCAGTCAGATGTTTGCTTACACCATTTAAACAGGCCCCATTTGGTGGGCTGTAAACTACGGCCATACCACTCTGAAAATGCCCGATTCGTCTGACCTCGGAAGCAAAGCCAAGTTGGGCCTAGTTAGTACTTGGATGGGAGACTGAATGGGAATACTAGGTGCTGTAAGCTCTTGATTTGGATAACTGTTTTCATGATCACTGCACAACATTCTATTTTGGGAT